>OZ038501.1:57397754-57442754 GCA_964036315.1 Acanthosepion esculentum
GTGGTAAAAAAAAGGGAAGAAAAGGGAGAGAGAAGAGAAAGGAGAATGAGGAGATGAAGAGTAACCAAGAGAAGCTGAAAGAATGGGGAGGTAAAAAGGGAGGAAAAGGAAAGAGAGAGAGAGAGAGAGAAGAGAGAGAGAGAGAGAGAAGAGAAGGGGAAATAAAGAGGTTATAAAGGGAGAGGACAAAAGGAAAGAGAAAGCTGTCAGAATGAGGCTGTAAAAAGAGAGGGAAAAGGAGTGAGTGGGAAGCGAGAGAGACAAGAACAAAACATGAAGAAAATGAGAACGTTTAAAGAACAAACTGATAAACAAAAGAGAGAGAGAGAGAGAGAGAGAGAGAGAGAGGGGGCGAGAATCTGTTTTGGAAGAGTCCTTTGCGTTTCGTTGGATTCATACCGAATTCTTTATGATGAGCAGCTGGAACCTGAACAAAGTGCAAGTGCACTATGGAATTAGTTCATTGAACTGACGACTTTGCAAAAGAGAACAATGATTTTAGAAGATGTGGAAATCAACGACTGGTTCTGTTGCAAGATATGTTGTACCCATGTGATAGAAATGGGATTTAGAAAGTGATCACTAAATTAGATCGGGAGGCCCTGGTATATGTGCCAATCATTTTGGGGGTCAGTTATTGTCGCATTACTTGTCTGGTCAGTGGTTCCGAAAATCTATCTATCTATCTTTTCGTTTCTTTCTTTCTATCTTCTCGTTTCTATCTATCTATCTATCTTCTCGTTTCTTTCTTTCTATCTATCTATCTTCTCGTTTCTTTCTTTCTATCTATCTATTTATCTATCTATCTTCTCGTTTCTTTCTTTCTATCTATCTATCTATCTATCTATCTATCTATCTATCTTCTCGTTTCTTTCTATCTATCTATCTATCTATCTATCTATATTCTCGTTTCTATCTATGTATCTATCTATCTTCTCGTTTCTTTCTTTCTATCTATCTATCTATCTATCTATCTATATATCTATATTCTCGTTTCTATCTATCTATCTATCTATCTATCTACCTATCTATATATAATATCTATATATGTATATATATCTGTAAGTGTTCTCTTTTCTTTTTTTCCTTCTTTCTAAATATTCTTATATATATATATATATATATATATATATATATATATATATATATATATATATATATGTACAGTTGCGGATAGAATTATTCACACCCACTGAATATTTGTATATTTTCTAAGGAGATGCGAATATGTGCAAGTACTTACTGAATTTACCATAAATAATTGATTCTCTATGTAATTTTGGATAATTCGTAAATTTTTTAGAAGATTCGATCGGTTATATTCATAGTTATAGAATTTTGTAAAAACTGGTCTTGTCCAAAATCTTTCGCCATCCACCATGGAAATTAAGAAATATTATTGCTCTATGTATGGCAAGTGGAATTTTTTTTTTTCAAAATTTTGCATTTATACGAACACCCTTTGAAAGTGAAATAGTATTGACCTGATTTCTTTCTTTCTTTCTTTCTTTCTTTCTTTCTATCTATCTATCTATCTATCTAGCTATCAAGCTATCTATCTCACTCTGCTCATGATCTATTTCAGTTTGCTCATATCTATCTATCTATCTATCTATCTATCTATCTATCTATCTATCTATTTGTTCATAGCTATCTTAAACTGTTCATATCTATCTATCTATCTATCTATCTATCTATCTATCTATCTATCTATCTATCTATCTATCTCACTCTGTTCATTATCTATTTCAGTTTGCTCATATCTATCTATCTATCTATCTATCTATCTATCTATCTATCTATCTATCTATCTATCTATCTATCTGTTCATAGCTATCTTAAACTGTTCATATCTATCTATCTATCTATCTATCTATCTATCTATCTATCTATCTGTTCATAGCTATCTTAAACTGTTCATATCTATCTATCTATCTATCTATCTATCTATCTATTTGTTCATAGCTATCTTAAACTGTTCATATCTATCTATCTAGCTATCTATCTATCTGTTCATAGCTATCTTAAACTGTTCATATCTATCTATCTATCTCAATTTAATCCGATCTGTGCACGTATATTTTTATCTACCTATACTTTTAGTTGCTACATGTTGAGAACGCCTGTAGTAGACGTATTCATCATCCTTTGTCTTTTAATGTCCTTTCAGGACATGGGTCTCCACAACTTCCTTTCTTTTATTACCCAGTAACTTTTGATCCATTACCATCCAACTTTGTACTCTGTTCTGTCATCCATTCTCACAAACTTTTATGTACCGTGTCCCTTCAGGACGTAGGCATTCATAGTCCTCCACATCTTCCTCTCCGTTGTAGCTCTTAATAAGTTTTATATTTTGGTTATTTCTCCCCAACCCCGACCGACAATCCATTTACTCAACCTCATCATAAGTATTACGCGTTGCTTTCCTCTGTCCCCCGATCTGTCCTGTGAGTACCAGATTTTCCGAGCCCTCCTTCCTCATCACGTGCCCTGGAAATGTCAACTGCCTCTTCCTGGCATTAATTCTGTTTCCTTTTTGTTTATATTTTCTCCAAAACCTCGTTGTTGCGCACATGACAGATATTCAGTACCCAATGCTTTCCAAAAGCTAAGCGAAGTAATAAGAAACGGAAATATATTGTTTAGAAACATAGACAAGACTACACAACTGTTAGATAGTGTATGTCTCTCGATATGGCAGCGAATGCGGGACAATCTCCTCACAAATGAAAAAGAGAAGTGACGTAACAGAAAGGTAATTCTACAGAAGGATGCTGAGAATGCCACGGAACGAACATAGGAGCAACGACGACGTTCTAGAGGCAATGGTACCAAAATCCAAAATTAAATTAACGATATCTTCCTATATTTCTGAGATGCAGTATTGTAATTATTTACACTATTTACATTCTTCCGACTATTGTCCTCATCTTCGTTGCCATATTAACGACGTTTCGGCCGTTATTAACTCCGGCCTTCTTCAGGATCTGTCTATATTTCTGAGATGCGGTATTTTAATTTTTTAAACTATTTACATTCTTCCGACTGTTGTCCTCATCTTCGTGGCCATATTGACGACGTTCCGGCCGTTATTAGCTCCGGCCTTCTTCAGGATCTGTCTATATTTCTGAGATGCAGTATTGTAATTATTTACACTATTTACATTCTTCCGACTATTGTCCTCATCTTCGTTGCCATATTAACGACGTTTCGGCCGTTATTAACTCCGGCCTTCTTCAGGATCTGTCTATATTTCTGAGATGCGGTATTGTAATTATTTACACTATTTACATTCTTCCGACTATTGTCCTCATCTTCGTTGCCATATTAACGACGTTTCGGCCGTTGTACGCTCTGGCCTTCTTCAGGATCTGTCTATATTTTTGAGATAATTGTTGGATCCAGTGACTTGACCCAAACAGTTGTGAATTTGTAGTAATTATTCTATAAAAATAAAAATATAATATGAAATAATAATAATGAAAATTATAAGTAAAATAAAATAAAACAATAGCATAAAAATGCTGTATAAACTAAATTAAATAAAAATTAAAAATAGTATAAATAGTTCCAGCAGGCAACAAAATCTGTTCCCGCCAAAACTCGTTAAATTCAATCTCTTCGGCGCACGAACCTTGGTACAGGCAACACGTGTCCGACTTCTGCCGATCCTGAGACTTCATGCAATACAGATCAATTAAAAAACAAACCTACTTGTATTTTTCGATAAATATCGATGGTTTTATTCTTACATAACAGGATTTTACAAAAACGTTTCACCAAAGCTCCACTATTGTAACACATCTATGTTAGTAACAATAAAAGAAAAAACACTATGTTTTTATTTACCTACATCACAAATATACGAACAATTAGTATGCAATAGTCAACATAAAGTGTTTTTCGACTTATTAATGTTTACGGACATATCACATTGAAACACCTGTTCCCGTAAGATCGCCGTATTTAAGTAACGCTGAGTACCTTGATTTTGACCACTTGAGAATATCAAGTGCTGTAAGCTTGGATGTGTGGTTGGTGAAATGGATAATAGCTCAGAATTGTTAATCGGAGAGTCAAGTTCCAATTTCAGGTGTGTTTTTTTATATTCACTTACTTATGAATCCAACTCATCTCCCGCACCAACTATAGGTTAATTAGTAAGACATATACCACTATACCATTATTATCCCAACTCGCACCACTCTTACATTCTACAAATCTTTTCTGGCTTTAAGTAACCTGAAAATGATTGATTAGACGTAAAAAAAATCAATTAGAATAAAAATATTTTCTGTCTTTAAATAACCTACAAAGGGTTGGTAAATTGTAGAAAACGACCGTAGAAAACGAATTAATAAAAATAAAAATATTTTCTGGCTTTAAATAACCTACGAAGTGTTGGTAGACCGTAGAAAACGAATCAATCAACATAAAAATATTTTCTGGCTTTAAATAATCTACGAAGTGTTGGTAGACCGTAGAAAACGAATCAATCAACATAAAAATATTTTCTGGCTTTAAATAACTCTCAAAGGATTGATTAGCCGTAGAAAACCAATCATTCAATTCATTAATGGCCCCGTTACTTTTAAATTCTCATTTTTATATTAGAGAATAGCAATCTCATTACTTTAAGTCTATTTTTATTTTGAATAAATTTACCTTTTATTGAATTAAAGAATTTGTTCAATGGATAAACTTCTTTATTATTTGCAAAAAGAATTGACATGTTCTGTTCTGAATAGTTTTTCTACATTTCCAGGGAATTGAGGTTTTCCTATAAAATGGTAATCTGTGAGGAAATTGTCCAGCATTCATTGTCATTTGGGAAGGTTGATATTATATCGCAGCTCATCACGCTTTCCTTTGTTTCTCACGAAATTTCCATGTTTTTTTAATAGTTTTCTGATCTTTTCGAATACTTCTTTCATTAATACAATATATATACCTTTGGATTTTCCATCGACTGTGATAACACTCCTCAGATAGTTTATAGAATCGTCCATATTTTCTACTCACCTCCGCAAAAAATACCATTAGAATCAGTTTTAACCAAAAATTCCATTAGAATCAGTTTTAACCAATCAACACCTCACATTGCGAAACTCGACATTTTATTGGTCGAGACGACACTAAAATGTGTATCGATTGTCGAAAATATACTTTCTCGCCAAGCTCGCAAAACAAATAAAAGGACAATTTTCAGTCCAATTCAGCTTCAGAGAGATGTCACACGAATCCACGCGTGTTACTATTTTGACTTAAGAAACTTTTCGTGCGTCAACTGCTGACTCAACCACCAGCATCATTCTCTCTCTAAGTCCATTACAACTTTCATAAAAAGTGTTCATTTACACTACTAAATAGAAATTGTAATTTCAACAAAAGACAAACAAAAGACAGTCCAAGGTAAACAACTCTGGAAGAAAACAAATCCTACTTTAATCTCGCATATTTACTACCTAAATTACCTTTTTGATAAATTTTCCTTTCTTAACCTATTTGAACATTTCTTCAACAATTGAACATTGCTGAACTGTAATTCATTAAGATACTTAATTCACACTTCGTCAACTTTCATATAACCAAAACACAAGCTTTTTTCAATTGTATTAATTGTATATAAATGTTCGATATTTTCTAATTGAATTCACGACTACCGTTGTTTCTGGTTCAATTTTGCCTTGAGATTTATTCAACTTGTATGTCTATGCTTTATATTGTGATTAATATGAAGAACTTGCTTTCAAAGTCATCATCCTAAAACAAAAAAAAACCTTCTGATTGCACACTCATTTCATAGCAATCCGAACAAGTTAAATTTCTGTACTTCCTTGATTCTGACATCTCCAATCCGTAACTCGCATCTTGAGTTGCCCCTTTTGCTTACAACCATGCATTGTCTCCTCAACTAATTGATGGTTAGTACGTACTTCTCCCTTTCTTTCCTACATTGTCTCGAAATTACTGTAGTTTTCTTTCTTCGTCCTTCATAAACACGATGTCAGCTGAGTATCTTATGTTGTTAAAATTGGGCCCACCAATAATAAATCTTGGTAGTGCTTCTAGTTCTTCGAGGTTTACCCCAAAGATTGAATATATCCAGTGAGAAGACGTATTCTTGACTTATGTATCTTTCTAATTCTGTGTACGAAGAAATCTTAACTCTTGAGCTCTTTAATTTTCATAGTACTTATGAGTTCCTGTTTTACAGAATGGGATGACCCAAAATGGCGATCTTTAACGTATTAGTCAGAACTCTGATGACCCCAAATTAGTGGTGGGTGAATGAATACCGTGGACGTGTAATCCTGACAACAATTACGAACACTTAAATTTTAGTATAATATAACCCCCCCAACAAAAAACAAAACAAAAAAACAACAGCAACAACAAAAATGCTCAAAGACAGTCGGTAAGATCGAGAGAATGGAAGATTGATGACGTTTCGCCGCTCCCTGATTCCTTAGTGAGACAAAACACTACATGTTGATTAGTAAATGGCTAACCTGCTGACATACATCCTCCTTATCTCCTTCTCCGTATCTCTGTCGCTTCTCCCAAGAAACGGTGCCACGACTACCGTATGTCTCGCCCTCCTCTCGAAATAAAGTATGGAATAAAACATTAACAAAGATTTTCCGTCGTTTACTCAATCTGCGATTCGGCGTTGGGTGCCTGAAGAATTAAACATTCTGCCAGAGGGGACAAGAAACGCAGCAACTCTCTGACGTCAGTGGCTGATGTTCGAGTCCATGGATATTTCATTAATCGAATTCGCCCCAAACAAGGCAGTAAAGCCGCTAAGACACAATGGGTTACTGAGTGTGGAAAAATTAGGAAAAGAAGCAATAACAATGAGTGGGAAGAGGAAGGTTTAACCTGAAGAACAGTAGATAGCGATTGGTATTGCATTTAACTTTTGCAGATTAAAGTTGATTGGAAGTCATGGAGCCGGTTGGGAGTTCCACAAACGAAAAGTGCGAGAAAAGAAACTGTTCGCATAGAATTTACGGTTACATCTAGCCAACTCTAATGTAAATTTTTGAGATCACTTCAGCAGTCTAGTACTGCGCTTAAATTCAATAAGCTCCTCTCTGCGACTGCTCGGTCTCACGCTGTCCGCTGATCTGAGATGGAACAAATACATCGAGTCAATTGCATCATCCACCGCAAGGAAAGTTGGTTCCCTGTGCCGAGCCAGGAAATTTTTCTCCCCGGAATCGATCCTCCAAATCTATAATTCGCCCTTGCATGGAGTATTGCTGCCATATATGGTCTGGAGCCCCTGCTGTTTGCCTCAGGGTTCTTGATAAGATCCATAGACGGATATGCAATGTAATTGGCCCTGATCTGTCATCTCGTCTGCAGTCGCTCTCTCACAGACGCGACGTTCCCTCGCTCTGTCTTTTTTTACAAATACTTTCACGGTAATTGCTCCGAGGAGCTGCTTTCGCTGGTTCCCAGGCCTCATGAATTTAAACGTCCTACGAGGCTGGCATCCCGTTCCAACCCCTTCACGGTTGAAGCTGTTAGATGTAGACGTCTCTTCTACTCCAATAGCTTCATGTCTCGCACATCTCGCCTGTGGAACTCCCTTCCTTATTCCTGTTTCCCTGACAAATATAATCTCCAACTATTCAAGTGTAACGTCAATCGACATCTCCAGTTGCCTTGATCTATCCTCTTCCCTTCTCCACATCCTTTCCCCTTTCATTCCTATCTGCTCTCGCTCCAAATCTTCTGTAACCCCCTTGCCTTGATCGATCCACTATCTTTCTCCACATCCTCTCCTTTATCTCTCCTATCTGCTCTTCCTCCAACCCTTCTGTAACCCCTTGCGTGCTAGTGGCTTCCAGCCTTGCTTGGGGTGATAAGCTTAAAAAAAAGTCTATGTACCATAGAGAAAAGCTCATTCGAACAATTACGATGAAAGTATTCATAGAAAAGACACAGGGAGGCAAATTTACGGCGGTGAGAAAATGGCGGTAGGAAAATGACTGAATCCAAGCCGCCGGGTCAGAACAATAATATTGATGATTCTTCTTTGGATTTTATCAAGGCGCTCATGGTAAATACAAGAAAAGAGACTCTAGACGGCTGATATTCAAGTCCTCCAGAGATCAAAGAAGGTCTCAACATAATCCTTCTTTTTGGTCCGATGGCGGACGAAAATAATCCACATAAACATCGATGATTTTATCTGTTCATGAAGGCTCGCTGACGTCATTTGAAGACTTACAACAGCAGAAACAACTAAAATGGATATCAAATGTAACTTGAAAGAAAATAATGGCATAATGAAGATACTGCCTTTCCACACTACCTTAAACAAAATGTGAAGAAAGAAAATACCCACTAATCCTAGAAAGAGCAACAACAGCCCGTCATCTTGCGGAACCTATTTTCTTGAAAAACTGTTTAAGAGAAAGATTTTATAAATTTCGACTGACAGCGAAGCTGTCCGCTCAATGAAAGTTGTTTTCTTATAAGGAAACAGTTAATCTCAATATTATCATTACGAATACAAACTGGCAATGAATTAGTGTATATTACAATGCATTTTTTGAACCATTTCACCCCAAGCAAAGAGATAAAGCCACTAACACTTACCATGAGGTTACTCTGAGCAGAAGAGGATGAGAAAACTTCTGTTAGAATAAAGGGCAATTAAAAAAAACAGGGTCAGGAAGATAGTCAATGTTTTCATGATTGTTTTGGAAGAAAACAGAAGACTGATGTGACAATGGTGCCAGAATAAGTTCTCTTTACTGTCTTTTTCTTTTTTCTTTTCTTCCATTCATACGCTTTTTTGTATTTAGTTCATTCTTTCTTTTTCCTTTTTCTTTTGGGGTCTTTCTTCTTTTCTCATTTACTTCAATCTTTTTTGTGGGTGAGGGCTTTTCTTTCTTTGTTTGTTTGTTTCTTTCTTTCTTTTGAGGTCTTCTTTCCACATTTTCTTCATTTTTTGTGGGGGAGGACATTCTTTCTTTCTTTTGGGGTCTTTCTTCTTTCCTCATTTTCTTCATTCTTTTTTGTGGGTGAGGGCTTTTCTTTCTTTCTTTCTTTTGGGGTCTTTCTTCTTTCTCATTTTCTTCATTCTTTTTTGTGGGTGAGGGCTTTTCTTTCTTTCTTTCTTTTGGGGTCTTTCTTCTTTCTCATTTACTTCATTCTTTTTTGTGGGTGAGGGCTTTTCTTTCTTTCTTACTTTTGCGGGTCTTTCTTATTTCCTTGTTTTCTTCATTCTTTTTTTGGGGGGGTGAGTGCTTTCTTTCTTTCTTTTGTTTCTTTTGGGGTCTTTCCTCATTTTTTTCATTCTTTTTTCCTGGGTGAGGGCTTTTCGTTCTTTCTTTTTTTTCTTTCTTTCTTTTAGGGGTCTTTCTTATTTCCTCAAGTTGTTCATTCTTTTTTTTTGTGGGTGAGTTCTTTCTTTCTTTTGTTTCTTTTGGGGTCTTTCCTCATTTTCTTCATTCTTTTTGTGGGTGAGGGCTTTTCTTTCTTTCTTTCTTTTGGGGTCTTTCTTCTTTCTCATTTACTTCATTCTTTTTTGTGGGTGAGGGCTTTTCTTTCTTTCTTTCTTTTGGGGTCTTTCTTCTTTCTCATTTACTTCATTCTTTTTTGTGGGTGAGGTCTTTTCTTTCTTTCTGTTGAGGGGTCGCCCCTTTTTACACAAATGGACTCACCCAAGGTATACATATACTACTGCCTGTGAATACCCGGCAGTACGTAGTAGTCAGTAGTAGTAAGTACGTTAAGTCAAGTCGGAGTAGTAATAGAGGAGGGTAGCACAAGTGTCACAGTAACAAGCACGTAGACTCAGTAAGAAGTCATACAGCGATACGTCGATACCAAAGACTATATATATATTTTCCTACTAACCCACATTCCTGGAACTACTAACCTGTATTACCAGTTTGTATTATTACGTTAATACATTTATTTCCTATATTCATTCTTGGAGTTTGTTATTATTTGCTACTGGATTTCATCCCGGAGTCCACAACACTTTCTTTTTTTCTTTCTTTCTTTCTTTCTTTTGGGGTCTTTCTTCTTTCCTCATTTTCTTCATTCTATTTTTCTGGGTGAGGTCTTTTCTTTCTTTCTTTCTTTCTTTCTTTCTTTCTTTGTCTGTCTTCTTTCCTGATTTTCTTCATTCTTTTTTGTGGGTGAGGGCCTTTCTTTCTTTCTTTCTTTCTTTCTTTCTTTCTTTCTTTCTTATTTGCTTTCTTTCTTTCTTTCTTATTTGCTTTCATTCTTTTCTGCTTTCATTCTTTTCTATTTTCCTTCTTCCATTCCCAAGCGGTCTCCCACCTGGTGCGGACCTTCGGATATCGTACGAGACCTCGTGTTTCAACGTGATATAGCCGTATGCCATATTTGAATTTTTTTCGTGTTCTTAATTTCTAACGTCTATAACCTTGTTTCATTTAATCTATTGTTAATGTAGCGTAGTCGATACACACAGAGGCCTACAAACCTAAGACCTTGTGCCAGACGAATTTGAGCTCAACAGATACAAATAATGCATTAAATCTCTGCTTGAGCATTATGTCCCTGATAGAAAGTTCTTGCATATACGGTACTGTTCTGTGCGTTCTTTACAAATGGCCTTGTGCCAGACGAAACAAAGTGGAGTACATACCTATAGATCGCTGTGTAGCATGTGACTCGCCTCAGATGATAATAGGCTTTGCAATTAGTGCCCTTCAGAGAAGCCATTTTCGTCGGCAGTTTGGCCTAGGAGGCGTCCTGCTAGCATCCGGGTGGTGATCCCCACTTCAATCGATGTTAGAGGTTGACCAGCCATGCAAAAACGTGGCCGACCCAGCTGCGCCTACGGGATGTATGCGTGGGAAAAACCGTATGGAAGGCAGATAAAGAAACGCCCTTGCGAGAAGGAGAAAGGGCAGTTTTTTTACGATCGACATCAGAATATAAAGTGTGCGTTTGGATAGGGCCCCAGGGCTATGCAACCACTGTCCGACAGAAATTTGACCCCGCCCAACATTGAATCAAATAGAACGTTACGTATGAGAGATTTTCTCGTGTTTTCATTAATAATGTTCGACGACAACATTGTAACTGTGTGTGCCACCGTGGAACACCTTATTCGTCAGGTCATTATTGCTGTCTCGAGCACGATTCTAATTTGGGAACTCAGAATGTGTGGTCTTGCACGGAACTAAACCATTTAAACTATATTAATACATACTAAAAGTACCCGTGAAAATTTGGCGGTTTTTCTGATTTGAAATTTCTGATAAACCTTAATTCTTCGGTTAATGATGGAATAAACTCATAGCGTATATTGCGACAATAAAATATCCGTAGAAACTTCCTTATCACATCGTTAAATATTTATGCCTAAGAACTTTGACAAAACATTGCAATAACAATCATAAATATGAATGCTGGTCGTTATTTAAATAATTAAGGGGTTACAGATGAAATGATTTGAAATTGCCAGCTTTTTTCCATTACCCTGAAACAGACGTTAAGCACTTCTACCTTTCTTTCTTTCTTTGTTTCATTTTCTCACTGAAATCAAGTAGCGTCTCTGATATGTCTTTTCCATCTTTCCACGCAATTAAAATGGAATAGTCCATTATTTGTTAGGTAATGGCCGGCGACGTTAAACACTTTTTTCTTTCTTTTTTTCTCAATGAAACCATGTAGCGTCTTTGTTATGTCTTTTCCATTTATCCACGCGATCAAAACGGAATAGTCTATTATTTATGAGGTATTGGCAGAAGATGTTAACCTCTTATGTATTCCCTTCTTTCTTTCTTTCTTTTTTTTCTTTCTTTCTTTCTTTCTTTTTCTTTCATTTTCTCACTGAAACCAAGTAGAGTCTCTGATATGTTTTTTTTCACGCCATCAAAACGGAATAGTTCATTATTTAGGAGGTACTGGCAGAAGACGTTAAATTCTTATGTATTCCCTTCTTTCTTTCTTTCTTTCTTTTTCTCACTGAAACCATGTAGCGCCTCTGCTATGTCTTTTCCGTTTTTCCACCTGATCAAAACGTAATAGTCCATTATTTATGAGTTATTGTCCGGATACATTAAACACGTCATTCTTTCTTTTTCTCAATGAAACCAAGTAGCGTCTCTGATATCTCCACGCGATAAAAAACGGAATAGTCCATTATATTTATCTTTCTTGCTTTTATTCACCTCTTCTCTTCTTTCTTTCTTTCTTTCTTTCTTTCTTTCTTTCTTTTACTGAAATCATGTAGCGTCTCTGCTATGTCTTTTCCTTCTTTCCACATGATTATGAGATACTGGCCGGATACGTTGAACACTTCCTTCTTTTTCTCACTGAAATCAAGCAGGGTCTCGGAGATGTCTTTTCGATGATCATGCAAAGCTGATTGTTTATAAATGCAAATATTTCTCAACCTCTCGAAAAATACATATGCACTCAGTTTCGTATCATAACGTAAATAAAGCAATTTTCAAAGAAGTCATGTTTTTTTTATAGATCCGACCGATTTTATTACTTAAACGATTATTTTTAGCGGGTTCCCTACGTAAACGAAAATAAATATACTGTTTAATGCTTAATAGGCTTTTTCCCTATTTCTCCTTTCTTAACAGAATTACTTCTCTCCCAAACAAACGTACAGAACAGTATCAAGAAATCAAAAGAAAATGGTTGAATCCATCTTAACAGCAATAATAACAATATTTCCACATGTGACAGTAATTGACGTAATTTTCAGTTAACAGTATGAAAATAGCGTTCTCTAAATTCTTCCAGTTGATAAGGACATTTTATTTTGTTATTATTAGTTACTTTGCTTAATAAATTCATTTCGTTTTTTGCCTTGAAAAAGTCCACATTGGACAAAACGCGTCGGCAACTATTTCAGTTTTCCTATTGTCTTTTACATATATATATATATATATATATATATATATATATATATATATATATATATATATGACTCTTCGGCAGAATTGAGTCACTGTCAGTCACTGTGTGTTTATCTAAATCTAAAAATAAACACGCTAAAATTCACCTTCACCCCTGCCGTGAGCCGACGGCTTAGTGGTAGAAGTTTCGACTGACGCCAATTCAGTCGGGTTTCGACCCTAGCTAGAGGCAACCGGACGTCTAGCCACACTGATGAGCTGTGAAACAGCGAAACACTCTGTCTGTGGATGAGATAGATAGATAGATAGATAGATAGATAGATAGATAGATGTGGGAGCGTTAGAACGTTTGCATTCTGACCATGAGACTCGAGTTCGAATCTCACCATGGTCGATTTGTCAGGAAGGGGACTTCCGGATATTATCGGACTGGAAGGCTCGATCCCAGCGTGCGGCACATTTGGAAAGTGCCTGAAAACCATACCACGGGTTGACCCAAGCCTTGTGAGTGAAATTGGGTAGACGGGACTCTTGTGAGCCGTCGATAGCTGTGCTAGCACGAAGCCACAAGTCATCGTGGCCGAGGGCTTGAGTGTGCTGGCCTTGTTCCAATTGTTGATTACTCTAGATAACACGCTCTCTCCCAGAAACTGTAACTCAGGACTGCTCAGTACAAACCACAGGTGAGCTCTGTGGGTGTTGAGCAAACACAAATGTACCTGAGCGTGCGTCTGCAATAGGGATTGGCTAATAGCCGGGTATCCTCGAGTACGAGTGGCCACCTATATATATATATATATATATATATATATATATATATATATATATATAAGTGAACATAGAAGTCAACACTTAGAGGCGACAGTCTGTTTCATGCTAGATGCAATCGTCAGGACTCGTGGCCTGACGATTGCATCTAGCATGAAACAGACTGTCGCCTCTAAGTCTTGACTTCTATGTTCACTTTTATATTCACACACGCTCTATCTCTGATATTGACCACTTTATCCCATAAATATAGCACACTTTAAGACTATATTTCTTCATATGCATATATATATATATATAGCATAATGAGAGGCCACGTATACTTTCTTGATATGTATATAATATCTGGATAAAATAAATGAAACAAAATTGGATGTTTTTTTTATGAAAGTATTTATTTCTGTGTTTTTGTATATATTTATTTATTTAATATTTCAGACCACCTAGGTCTTTCCTCAGAAATCAAATGAGATACTGTGTTTGTGTGTTTGTTTACAGCGTTTGTCGTGATATATATATGTTTGTGTGTGTGTATTTAGGCAGCAAATTCTCTTTTAGGCATGTCTGATTGAATTAATTACAGACATTATGTCTGCTAATTTTTAACAAAATCCATTCATACTCACGAATAACCTTCCGTGTATTTATATTAAAGGATGAGAGAAATGTGCTACAGCTGTTTAAATTTCTTTTATTTCATTTCTGATGTACTTTCGATTTTCTCCCAGGATCATCTTCAAGAGTGCAAGTAGTACAAAACTATATGTTGTTCATTAAATACTGTTTAATAAATAAACGGAGCGTCTACTCAAGTACATGTATTCACTAAAAAAAACGTTTAAGGTAATAAAATAGTTATATATTCAAACAATCCGTGATAACTAAAGGTTTTTTTTTTGTTTCTGTTTTTATTTCACGTAAGAAAGAAATCAAAAACACGACAGAGAAAGAATTAAAAAAAAAAGAGAAACTCAAATTTTATTTCTTTTAAAATCAGAGAAAGAATGATAAACGGAAGTACGCAACCACAATGTGGGCAGTTTGTTTTAGATTCAAAAACCAAAGAGAAATAACATTGTTCAATCAAAAAAGAAAAAAAGAAAAAGAAAAAAAGAGAGCCAAAAAAGAAAAAAAAATATTGGTGTCTGCCTTAGGCGATGTTATGCAGTCTAACCATGCGCACAATTCTCTTGTGAAACGAGATCATGCCTTACGTATTGCTTTCAAAGTTCTGCCCTTGTGCCAGTCAAAACTAAGCTTAGTAAATATTCTGGACACCTTGTTGCGCAGTAATAGCAGTTAGAAATGCCATCTTGTTTCCCGTAAAGAGACCGATCCTCACTGAGTGCTTCATTATTTTAGCCTTGAGCCAGACTAAAGGAAGAGCGCCGAGCATAGCTAGCTTAATGGTTCGTCTCTCAAGTCAGTTCGCTAATTTTTAAGATTTGATAATCGTTCTCATTTGTTCGGCCTTATGCCAGACACGGGCACATATAAGAAATAGGAAGAAACACAAATAAATAAATGTGAAAATAATATAAAAAAAGCGTTCAGGTTTTCAATAATAATAATAATAATAATAATAATAATAATAATAATAATAATAATAATAATAAACTTTTATTAGGTGTGTGCAAAAATTCCCAGCACTCTTTTCTTTTCTTTCCTTTATTTTTTTTTTTGAAAACTATAAAGCTGAAAACCGGTTTTTTTTTATTGGTTTGGTCACTAATAAGTTAATATTTGAAATTTTCAAATTTTCCGTTTATTGAATATGACGTATTTAATTTCTTTCTTTCTTTTCTCTTTTTAAACATTCTCGTGGAACGTAAAAAAAATACATTCTTACTTATTGACCGTTTATTTGGTCACCCTACCCTCACCTCACTGAGAACGCCGAAGATAATGAATCATTTCTATAATAATAATTATGATAAGTAATTTGACAGCGGTGCACGTGCCTGGTAAACCTACATAAGACTGGGGGTATATTGGACTTCATATATCTAGACTCCAGCCAATTTGTTGGCGATCTTCTCTCCCGTTTACTGAATAATAATAATAATAATAATAATAATAATAATAATAATAATAATAATCTTTTGCCAGTACCGCAAATTTCAGCGTACAAGTCGACCTCAAGATTTTTAGTTCAAAATTCTGAGTTATAGCTATACCTACCTTATTGGTTGTCCACCAAATATATATTAGGCTACCAGTGGCCCAAAACTCAGGCCTATCGATAAATGAATGTAGGCAACAATATGCGATAAACTGGGCCAAAAAAAAGATCACACCACTTACCTGTATATTAAGACACTAACAGTATATCTTTTTATATACGCTGTATAGCAAACAACCTACAGCCCACACCGGTAGGTAACATATATAGTAATCGGTATAACTTAGCGAACATTTAAAATTCGCCAGGTCTACTGATAAACATGTTAAAGTCAACATTAACTCCTATAAAATATTAATACCGTAGATTACACATCATACCAGGTATTTTTTTGATAGTAATGCTACGTATCGTAAATTATTGTAAATAACAGTATCCGCCATTTGCATCAGCTCTTGGACGCGATATGTGCTGTAGCGTTAATAAAATATAGAGTTTTTATACTATTTTATTATTTTATATTACTTTCACTCTTAATATGCCAAATAGGTTCGCCAAATACAAGTTTTAGTGGGATATATTTGCGCCAGCCTGCTGCAGATACGGTAAGTGGTGTACAGTTCTGTCCCAGTTGTTTACAACTCGACAGTCATGGTTCTGGTATTTTATACCCGCCATATAAGACGAGCCCTAATTTTGGAAATATTCTTTTGGTTTGAAAACTCTACTTGTACACCGTAATTTATATTAGGATTATTAAGATGACGAGAATTGTACTCAGTATCGAAGAAAATACAAGGATTATTGACTCACTCGACGACAATATATATTATCATTTTTACTGTTCAGACATTTTGTAAGCATTTCTTTTGAAGTTCATCTTTGAAAAGAGTCGCCGTTGTTGAGCTTTTAATATTCTTTGTAATGCAATGAATTTTATGCTTTGAGTTTAGAAGCTACGATTTGGTATCTTTTGAACTTTAATTTTGAAACTTCAAAGACAGATTTATTTATTTTTTTTTTTTGCTATACCAAAAAAGAATTTTATACGTTAAATATTTTTTTTCTTTTCTTTTTCTTTCTTTCTAATATCTTATACTATTTGCCTACTCTTCGCACATTAAAAAAAGTCATCCTAGAATGTAAAAAAAAGAAAGCAGTCTCTCAAGTATCAGGCAGTAGTTGTTGTTGGAAAAGAATGAAAATAAACGTGCGTTATTCAAATCTAAATGCTTTTTTTTTTTTGCTTATTTTTAACATGTTATTCAATTCAAGATGGAGGCAGGAGAATGCGAAAAAGTGTTTCATTTTATTTTATTTTTTAAAGAATCCTTTAAATATGTTCTGGTTTGAGTTGTCTCTCTCGTTGTCCTGCTAGATATCTATCACTTTCATTTTCTGTTATGAGTTTGATTCCTTGTGTCAACCTTGAAGCTTAAAATGTGTTACGTCATGAAGACACGTGATTATACAAGACTATACCTATAAAAATACTAAAAAAACAGTCCATGTTCAAAAGAGTCTTCCGTGACGATATAAATTGTCAGCATTTGTTTGTTTTTTTTTTCTTCCAGCCTTTTAGCTTATGGGATTAGGAGCTTTGGAACCTCTTTATTATAGAAATAAACTAAGCCTAGCAAGAATATTGGAAAACTGTCCCGGTTGAGGGATTTGTATCGATGATGCGACCTATCAGGATTCATTTTTTTCAGCTTTGAAGTTTTAAGGGTTTTGGTTATTGAAAACAACCCTATAAGAAAAAAGAAAAAAAAAATGTCTCGATATGAGGGTTCTCTCCCGCTGAATATAACCTAACATGATTCGCATTTTATTCAAGACTTAAGTTATGTTGCGTTATAAAAACAGTTAATTAAAAAATAAACTTAACCTATAATAAAAAAAAAGGAAACTATTCCAATATGAGGCGAGTTAATTATGATAAACCTACCTTTAACAGTTTTTTTTATATAATCCTTAAGTTATTTGTTAATAAATTTGGATCAAATATAGTTCTACTATGGATCAGGATCCGACAGAATGATAAGATAAAGAACAAATAGGAAACATTTTTTAAATTTAACGTTTCGCTTTTATTAAAGCTTCATCAGATAATAAGATATGGAAGAGAAAAAGCAAGAAGGAAAACATTCTGGTATTTTTAATTTGTTTTTTTTTTCCTTGGTTAAGAAGACCTTACCTGCATCCGTCTTGTGAAATAGTGTTAGTGTGTATGTATTTTGTGTGTAAATGTATAGGGTGGTCTGAAAGTTTTGTCACCCTTTACATGGCATAATTTTCTATTTCAGATGGCTGACGCGAAAATGATGGCGTTCGTACCGACCTTCTCTATGTGTGACAGCGTGAATGAAAGTGAATAAACTGAATCCAGTATATGTGCTTTGTATTAACTGTTTTACTTGTTCTTCTATTGTTCTCATTACTTTTTGGTAGGGTTGACAAGACTTTCGGACCACCCTGTATTATAATTCTAGTTTGTCTATGAGGGATTCGGATGATAATGTATATTCGTTTGTGTGTGTATGTGTGTGTGTGTTTGCGCGCGCGTGTGTTCGTGTGTGTGTATGTATGTATTAGTAGGAAATTTTTATTTATCTTTGGTGGTTGTCCGCATGTTGTTTGAGGTTAGAAAATTGTACGTAACACCGTTTGTAGTTGTAGGTAAACATAGTTTAGATTCTTTAAGTATGCGCTATATAAAAGTTGGTGTGCTTAATAAAAGCGAGACATGTTAGATTTATAAGCGTTTCCTATTTATTCCGTAGTTGTTGATATAAAAAAAAGCGTTTTCATTCTCTGTCTATTTCGAAGATGAGTGTTATGTATAAACAAGAGTGGTCTCCTCTTGTTTTACTACTCTCCTCTTTGTGAGAGCTATTTCTGTTTACTGGGACTATAAAAGAACACTCTACGCGAACCTTGTATTCTCAGTTGAATAAAGTTTTCTTAAAGCCTACGCATGCGTACTTTTGTCATTACAAGGCGCACTGGATGTCTTATAGTTTTTAGAGGCAAAATGAGCTCTAATTTGAAGAAATACTTGCTTCCACTTCAATTTTGCTGTCATTACTTTTTTCTTTCACTGTTTAAACAACCTAAAGATATTAACTCTGCGGTTAGAATTTGAAGATGTCGTGTTTTTTCATTTGTTTTTTTTTCATTCCTTTGTTTTTATTTCTCTAAGAAAATGCTATCAGTTAAAGAACTGGTACGAACCGTTTAAAATAAGCAGTAATTTGAAACTTAAAATACCCAAATAAATTAAAACGCGGATTTTGTTGCATTTTTTATCAAGATGCATTGATAAATATAATTACCAACATATATTAACACTGTGACAATCGCTTATTTTCATTATAAGTTATAAAATTATTACCAAACAACAAAAAATGCTATGGTTACTGCTTGGTAAAATAGCATTCTTCCCGTTGACATGACGATAACGCGAGAGATCGTTTGTTAAGCATGTTGTCACGAAATAAATTTTACTTAAATATTTATCACTCGAGAACTTCGGCTACAGTCGAGTATATTCGTCAGTCTGATAATTATATTGGGTTTTTATTTCTCGTTTTGTTTGTTTTTTTTTCCTTTGTTTTTATCAATTTTAATCATTCTTGAAAAAAAGAAAGAAAAAAAAGATGGAGAATTAAGGGGAGGTAATCCATATCCACAGGAATGTCGATCATAGATTCAGCATGTTGTTGACGCTGACCATGAGTAGAATGATAACGAGGCTCGTGGTAATCCCATGACATGGCGTCATACCGGACGGCGCGGCTGTGTTACAGCCGTCCGTGTCACAGCTTGTGTAACAGAATTTGACAGTATTGCCGTCCTCTTTGACTGTGTTACAGTTGTCTGTCATCGGAAAAAGGCTACACGCACGCGTAAAGCTTGTTTTGCTATCTGCAAAGAGAAGAAGAAGAAAAAAACGAATATAAAGTCTTCTGAATAGTTTTCTTTTTTGGTTCGCCTAATACAAAGCTCAAGAATCTGCCAAGAAAAAAGGGTTACAGAATATAATGTGTGCTATAGACATGAGAGGAAAAGTAGGGAGAGAAAGGATAGATAGGGATTGCTATAAATCCCGCAACCCAACAAATGAGAGAGAGAGAGAGAGAGAGAGAGAGAGAGAATATATTTGTTTAACGGCATATCAACTCCTTATGGGTCATCTAACGCCGAAATTTAATTTTATTGGGAGCTTTCAAGCAATAAAAATATGATATACAGTTGCGGCCAAAATGTTCAGAACGGCATTGTTTTCGTCAGATGATACTCGTAAAATAACCACAACGATTAAACTAACAGTTGAGTACATGGTAGATGATACTTGTAAAATAACTACAACGAAGAAAATAACAGTTGAGTACATGGTAGATGATACTTGTAAAATAACCACAACGATAAAAATAAGAGTTGAGTACATGGCAGATGATACTAGTAAAATAACTACAAGTTATAACAAGAAAATAACAGTTGAGTACATGGTAGATGATACTTGTAAAATAACCACAACGATAAAAATAACAGTGGAGTACATGGTAGATGATACTTGTAAAATAACTACAACGATAATTGTAGTAAATTACTTCGTTCTCGTGCCTCGCCACTAAGCTATTTATATAACACTGTAGGAAGTAACTATGTCCTCTAGTATCGGCCTGTGGAAGTCCCTCATTATATAACTTTGTATAAATACTCGCACTAATGACCAATATATAGTTTTGTACCACTTGTACCCCTGATTATGATATTAGAAGAAGATCGAAAGTACTTGGAGAATGAAAATAAAAGAAATTCAAACAGCTATAGCACTTTTCACTCATCGTTTAACATAAATACACACAAGGTTATTCGTGAGTATGAACGGATTTTGTTAAAAATTAGCAGACATAATGTTTGTAATTTATTCAATCAGACATGCCTAAAAGAGAATTTGCTGCCTAAATACACACACACACACACATATATATATATGTGGGTGTGTCTGTGCGTACGTGTGTGTATGTGTGTGGATGTGTGTGTATGTGTGTATGTGCGTATTTAGGCAGCAAATATATATTTGCATAAATTACAGACATATATGTGTGTGCGTGCGTGTATGGTTAGGTTAATGAAATAACTAGATATTAGTGACCGTTTAGGCGCGTGCTGGCAAGCATACGTTGGTAAGCAAATAAATAATTACCAAATTTAGCCAAGGCACATAATAGATCTCAATATCATTAGACAGGTCTAAGATATATATATTAATAAATACACATACACCTACGTTTGGTGTGCGACTAATGTTTCTTTGGTTACCCAACTATCTTGTGTCCGACGAGCTGGGTGACCAACGAAACTTTAGTTGCACACCAGGTATATGTGTATTTATATATATATATCAGTGTGGCTAGACGTCCGGTTGCCTCTAGCTAGGATCGAAACCCGACTGAATTGGCGTCAGTCGGAAATTCTACCACTAAGCCGTCGACGAAGGTGAATTTTAGCGTATTTATTTTTAGATTTAGATAAACACACAGTGACTGACAGTGACTCAATTCTGCCGAAGAGTCTTGCTATATTAGCATTAATAGTTACTGTTTACAAACACGCGCTTCACTCATTAATAAATAATACTTGCATCATATATATATATATATATATATATATATATATATATATATATATATATATATATATATATATATATATATATATATATGATGTAAGTATTATTTATTATTTCATTTTGATTTGATAAATTATTTATGTACTTATTTATTTTGGACAAATAAGTCTTGATTTAACAGCTATTTTAAAATTTTTAACATTTTCATTTTCATGTATGTTGACTTGGGAAAGAAGTATTTCTTTTAAGAAAGGAGATATTTGAAAAAAAAAACCCATCCAGGACGTAAGTTAATATTTTGGCCAAGAATCGATAATCGTATTCTCAAGAGTAATATCAGACTACCTTGTTGCCTAAATCAGTGGTCCGAATCATAGATTTAGTAATCCCTATCTCAAAACTTTCTAACTCCATATCAATAATATGCTGTTGCATAATCTTACCGAAAGATATTTATTCGCGTAGCAGATCTGGAGAATTGTAGGAAAAAGGAATAGTCCAATCTATTCAGGTAGTTTTCACCTTTAACGATACCTGGGACTTTTTCTCAGACTTTCACCCGACAAATCAATCCCCACTTTGCGTTTCACCACTTGTTCGCACTGGAAAAAACTTGAAAAGAGCCGCTGCATGTTCACAAGAAACTGAAGATGAAATCAACAGCAAGAAATGAAGACACAAATACGGTTCTGATTATCTGGCTGTTTATTTCAATGAGGTTCTCAGTGGGATCTTTTATTCTCTCTGCGATCACATTGGTGGTACATAGGCCCCTTTGAGGTCCTGCTTCTTACTTCAAACAAGCAACTGATAACCAACGCGACTGGTTGGATCGACGGCTCCTCTCTCTCTAATCGTGACTACTTATAAAAGGCTGCAAGCGGAAATATCTGACCTAAAGAAGACCGGAACGTATAACGACTAAAACTCGTGAATATGGCAATAGCGATCTGGACAACAGCCCGACAAATGTAAACAGAGTAAATAGATACAATACCTCATCTCTGTAATATAGATTGACTTTTATATAACAGGAAATTTCTTGAGAGTGCAATTATTGTTTCTTGCCAAAATATTAACTTACGCCCTTAATAGACGATTAAACGCCTTTTTTTTTACTTTGTATGCATAGTTTAGTTAATGCGAAATGTGGAGTAAGGACAATCAGAAGAGAAGGGGCGACAGGGAGTCTTCTTGATAGATTCCTCGTCGGATATTCAAACAACTGGATGTGGCAGTACCTTTAGTGTGATTTAGGTATAATATGGTTTTCCACAGTTCCATGCTATATTTAAGGAAATTTATTATCAAAGAGAATACTTTCTACATTCGCAAAGCATTAAGGAACCAAGAGTGTGGCACATTATCAAAGCCTTTACGGTAATCTATCCAAGCAGTGCTGATATTCCTACCTTTTTTCCTGCAATTTTTCAGGATAATTTTATTTTATTTATTAATTGATCTTTGCAATCATATAAACTTCTTCGATATCCCTTCTGTTCTAGAGGAAGAATGTTGTTTAATCGAGAAAAGAGTAAGTACAATCCAAGACAGACGTGATCAATTTATATTTGGTGGACAAACATGTTATTGGTCTATAATTTGTTTTTTGGATCATCCGTATTTTTATGGGAGATATGTAATATCTTTAGTAATACATTCTGGAATTACATTGGGGTTATTAATTAGAATTGATAAAGTTTGCGCGAGGGTTTTATGGATTAATGACAAATGATAGAGCCAAAAACTGGATACCTTGTCATTTCCTGGGGATTTCTATTTTGGAGATTTTTTGAGAGCTTACCTAACGTTATTCTTGATCATATTTTCCCATTCTTTTTTCTTCATCCTTTCTTGTTCTCGTTTGATTCGCTCTGCATTGGGATTATATTTGGGTTGCTCCAAATATTCTCCCAAACATTTTGCACTTATTCAATAGACGGTCGGCCTTTTGACTTCTATAACTGCTTTTCCAATTTCCCTGTAAAATGTCTTGTGGTCCATTTGGAACATTTAGAGATAGAACCTACAACGCTTTTCACGTCGTCTTTTTTTCTTTGTGCCATTAATTGCAGTTTCTGTTTAAGTATTTCCTTGATTGGTGGAATTTCATTTGCTGCTTTAATTTTATATTTCTGCTTCATCTTGCTTTTCAATGTTGAAAAATTTCAATTTCTTGAAATCTCATCTAGTTTTGATAACTCATATCTGATTTCCTCAATTTCTAACATTCGAAATTAGTTTTTTTTTGTCTGTTGATTAATCTTTCAATCATCATCATCATCATCATCATCATCATCATCATCATCATTATTATTATTATTATTATTATTATTATTATTATTATTATCTCAAAATTGCTTCGATGCAAACCAAACCTAAGAATAAACCCAATGGAGAACATGAACGCATGGCCGCCATTTTGAACTAAATTCAAGCGATCTCTTACTAACAACAGCCCGAAGCAATATCCGGCAGGGTCGAGCAATTGATTTTCTTCTCTCTTATTCGGTCGGGCTAGAAACATGGTGTATTGAGCGAAGTTGTTTTAAGTTATGGCGACAGGAAATGGAAGCATCACATACGTCATATTGCTCAAGGTTGAAATCCAAAACCGCGTCGGAAGTGACGGGAAACGGTCAGTACGATGAGAAGCAAGAAGCAGAAGAGACAGAAGAAACTGCCAAAGGAACTTGACACTTGACCTTGCTGACTTCATTTTCAGTTTCCTTTCTTTCTTTCTTTCTTTTCTTTTTTCCCTTCTGCCTTTCATTTAGTCTCTCTTTCCTCTTTTCTTTTTCTTTCTTTTATTCATTCTTCTCCCTTTCTTTCTTTTTTTCTATTTTCTCTCCTTTATAACTTTTATTCTTTCTTTTTGTTCTTTCTTTGTTTTTTCTTTTACTCCCACTTCCTTCTTTCTTTTACTCTCTCTGCTCTCATTTCATACTTTTCTTTTTTTTCTTTTATTCATTTACTATCCTTTCCTTCTTTTATTCTCTCTTTAAGTCTATTTCGTCCTTTCTTTCTTTCTTTCTTTCTTTTACTTTTTCTGCTTGTTTTTCATATTCTTTTTTCAATTCTCTTTTTTCTATCTTCCATCTTTTTTTAATCTATTTTTCTTCTTTCTTTCTTTCTTTCTTTTTTCGTTTTTTTTTATTTGCTTCCTGTTTCATTTATTTACCATTTTCTTTCATTTTTTTCTCCTCTTTCCTTCCCATATTGGACCTTATACCCTCCATTCATTTTTGTCACTTTTATTTCGTCTGTAACTTTTTTCTTATTATTATTCTAGAAATCGCTTCAAACATATTTTCTGCTTTTTCCCTTTTACTTTCTTTTCTGTCCCTCGTTTCCTTTCCGCTCGTCTCTTCCTCACCTAACCACTACGAAAATATATAAACTTCAAAATGAACAACAATAAGAGAGAGAAATCACGCCAATACGTAGTTAACGTCTAGCGCCACCATTCAACGGCGCAAAGCTTTCGCATTGCCTTCCAAAGTTAACATTAGACGACGTGCGAAAAACCCAGAATAAACACCGGGGAAAACAGAAATGAACTTGTCTGCGACCGTTCTTCTCAGGTGTTGACTGTTCACTATACGATTTGCCAGTAACAACTTTTGCATTTGCAGTCTGTCTATGACGTCACTAATTCAATACGATGATGGGCTTTTAAGAACATTTCTGTGGGCTGCTTTGCTTGCTTATCTATCTATCTATCTATCTATCTCAATATTTTATTATCTATCTATCTCAATATTTTATTATCTATCTATCTCAATATTTTATTATCTATCTATCTATCTATCTATCTATCTATCTATCTATCTCAATATTTTATTATCTATCTATCTCAATATTTTATTATCTATCTATCTATCTATCTCAATATTTTATTATCTATCTATCTATCTATCTATCTATCTATCTATCTTTCTCAATATTGTATTATCTATCTATCTATCTATCTATCTATCTATCTATCTATCTATCTATCTATCTATCTATCTTTCTCAATATTGTATTATCTATCTATCTATCTATCTATCTATCTATCTATCTATCTATCTATCTATCTATCTATCTAAATATTTTATTATCTATCTATCTATCTATCTATATATATATATATATGTCTTGTGATAAAAACATAATTTTCAGGTATGGTATATTATGGTATGGGTAAAAGTGATCAATATGAAAAATAATGGATAAGAGTGGATTATCAAATTGGATGAAAAAATTGAAAAAAAAATCAATGCACCGAGTCGTCTCGCCTTCTAAAAAAAGGACGTCAACAGATTGAAGTAATGTTCTTATTGATTGGTTTATATTTTCTAATCTTTTCACTCCAAGCAAGGAAATAAAGTCACTAAGACGCAAGAGGGGTTACTGCCTGTGACTGAATATGAGAAACTGAATATACTCTTTAGGACAAAGGACAATAAAAGAATAACAATTAAGAAGACAGAAGGTTAACAATACATATTTAATTTTTTGAAGATCAACCTTGACTGGAATGCAAGAAGCCGGAAGAAAGTTCTGCAAGTGCGAAGTGCAAGAGAAGAACCTGTTAGAACTTATGGTTACACCAAGCAATTTCAATCTGAAAATGGTGAGACCTCTCCGCCAATCTAGCACTACGCTTAAATTTATAAAATCTCAGTACCAAAGAGAAATATTTATTTTCAATAATACAAAAATGTGGCACAAGGCCAATAGGAGGGCTAAAGGGAATCTGTCTTATCTTAAACTTAGCTAGACACGATTACTAACCCAGACATTCCACAGTATTCCTTACACCGAAACAACACATTCTTACTTACCAAAGAGGAAAGCTCATCAGAACAATTACCGTGGAAATAATTATACAAAAGGCACATTGAAGCTACGTTATGGTGGTGGGAAAGTGACTGAAGTCGAGATGCCAGGTCATGACGAATAACATTGCAGAATTATTTTTTTTTGTATCTTATCGAGAATCTCTAAATCCATAGCAGAAGTTCAATACAATATGTGAGAGCAATATACAACGCATGGGCGAAGGCTTGACTTAAATGGTTTTGGCGAGAAGATTGTGAACCATATATATATATAGAGAGAGACAGGAAGGGAATATAAACGTAAACCTACGGCTATAATTAATGGGGAAACGCTGAAGATATAGGAAGGCCACATTTTAATTTTTAAATTTTCTGGCGCCCGACGGGACGAGACGCAAAACTCAGCCGATCTCCCTACACTTTTCCTTTTTATTTTCATCGCTTTTATTTTTACCGCGAAGATTTGTTACGCAATGTAAAATGGTGAAAGAATCCAGACAGACATTTTTATCGTGGAAGATTCAGAAATCCGGTAAATCTGACTGAGTATTGATATGTGTCGTCATTGAATAAAACTACCTCCTCTTTACCTTTAATATTACAGAACTATGGCGTAAGACTACATACAGGCACTGATAGTTTAGTTTAGTTTTTTTGTTTTAAATAAAGATTAGACTACAGATGTTACAACTTCATATATAAAAGAATTTCCATGTTTACATCTTTATATAGGAGGGTCATTCAATAAATAATACAGATAGAAGCTTACTCTTTCTATTTTTTTTGTTTTATTTCTTTTTCACATGGATTTAATTTCTTTTGCAGATTAAAAAAAAACTTTGAGAGTTTTGGCGATTAACAAAGAAGCATGCTCCAGGATTGAACAGCGGTCAGTTATCAAGTTTTTGGTTGCTGAAGGGTGCAAACCAGTTGAAATTCATAGGAGAATGTCAACTGTGTATGGTGCCACATGTTTCAGCCAAAAAATGTCTACAAGTGGGCTAAATTGTTTAAAGAAGGACGGAGCAGTGTTGAGGATGAAGACAGGCCTGGGAGGCCTACAGAAGTGAGGTCTCCTGAGGTGATCGAATCAGTCAATGGCCTCATTCAGTCTAACAGAAGGGTGACAGTGGATGACATTGCAAGTAGTTTGAGCTACAAACGCAGGGGTCATCAGTCAGAAGGAGTCATTTTGCATCATGACAACGCAAGGCCTCACACAGCAGCCCAAACGGTGCAGACCATCAACGAGCTGGGCCGGGAACTGCTCCCTCATCCCCTTTACAGCCCAGAACTTGCTCCTTCAGACTTTCACCTGTTTGGTCCCTTGAAAGCGTTCACGAGAGGCACGAAGTTTAAAAGTAACGATGAAGTCAAAAGTGTTGTGAGCGACTGGCTGAGACATCAATCCAAAGATTTTTACGCTGAGGGAATACGGAAGCTTGTGCACAGATGGGAAAAGTGTGTGACAGTGCTGGGAGACTACGTTGAAAAAAAGTAAGCTTCTATCTGTATTAGAAGTCCTTATACCGAAAAATTCACCTTATTTATAGAATGACCCTCGTATAAAACTGTAGCCTCTGTTTGTCTGTTACCAAACTCCTCCGTAACCATATATATTCTGAAACTACATTACCAGGGTACTTGGATAAGTATATTTCATTTTGATCAAACGGCGTCCCCGGAAGAGGGCACGCCCCACAACTGATTTTTTTCCCTTTAATATGAATTAAATTTAAATTTGAACAAAGGAATGACTCCTAGAGTACTTCGATAAGTATATTTCATTTTGATCAATGGTGGTCCCCGGAGATCGGATACAACTGAATTGTTTTCCTTCTGATATGAATTAAATTTAAATTTGAACAAGGGAATAACTCCTAGTTTACTTGAATAAGTATATTTCATTTTGATCAAAGGGAGTCCCCGGAGGTGGGGCACACCTCACAACTGAATGTTTTCCCTTTGATATGAATTAGATTTAAATTTGAACAATGGAATAACTTCTGGAGTACTTGGATAAGTATATTTCATTTGATCAAAGGGAGTTCCCTGGGGGACACCCACAGAAAAAATGTTTTCCCTTTGATTTAAATTTGAAGAAGGGAATAACTCCTATCCAAAATATAGAAGGAGAAAGCCAGAAGATGGAGGTCAGATAGGCAAGATCATTGAGTAATATTGACATGCATAATTTTTCTCCATAAATTAGAACAATGATTTAAAATCAATCATCATTTTCTTACAAAAAAATATGTGACATGCAGCAAGGCGCGGTTAATTCAGCTAATTTCAGTCAGGTTTGTTGTATTCATATACGCATAAATTCTTTTGAAAAAGATATAAATTTACCCCTCCCCCCAGCTATGGGACAAATAATAGGACTTGTAACCGTAAATTATTGTTATCTCCAAAAAACATCAAGCCTGGTGAGAATCTATATGAGTGACCGCTTGGGAATACTAGATACTGAAAATCTGGATGTGCGGGTGGTGTAATGTATAATGGCTCGGAATTGTTAATCGGAGAGCCGAGTTCTAATACTTCGTTATATTCACTTACATTCAAATCCCTTTCGGAAAGTGTTATATAGGAATACAGTGTTGCTGCCGACACTTGCGTTTGAACATAGATCGCCAGTGAGCAATCACAGGCGACCCCATTATTGAACTAAGTAGACCAAGTGGCCATAAATCGTTATTTCTATTCTATCCTCTATTACTATTCGGATCGCTATTTCTAATCTATCCTCTATTCCTATACGGACAGCTATTCTCTACTCTATTCACTATACCATTCCTCTATTCGGATCCCTATACGGATTACTATTCGAGCGAGTATTATCGGGCAAGTACTATTAATGTGAGTGATACTCGAAGGCGTCTGACACTATTATTATTCAAAGACGTATTATAGTTGTATCTGCGATTACAAAGTCTCTACTACAACGAGCATTACGAAAGTGACAACGAGTATTCGTTGACATTACAAAAGCGTCAACAAGTGTTCGTTTGAGTCACAAAAGTGACGACAAGGATTCACAAGGATATTGGGCTTTTCCCAATTATATTTGGTAACGGAAATATTGTGACGCCGGCAAGAAGAGAGGAACACAAACACAGATGGAATTGTTTGAAAATACTTGTATTGTTAGGAAAAGAGAGGAAAGTTTCTTGCAAACAGTCGGGTTTGCGGAACTTATCTGAAAGTTGCGTCCTTTTAACGGTTTTACATTTCCTGTGTCGTTTTGGCTGGGTTGAAGAAATAGAGGCTTGACTTCTGAGCTTCAGTTGCTGTCTAAATCCTCACACGTCATGGTATTTAGATGACGGAGAGTGCAGGCGGGGAACGTGTTGTCTCTGAAGGGTCCCACAAGCAAAAGAGAGAGAGAGAGAGTTCGTAAAACCCGCTCTCATGGGGTTTGTGAAAATCTAAAAAGGTAGCCTGTGATTGGTTGTTTTTCATCCAATCACAGGGCACCAAGTTAGCGACTCCGTAATAATTTCAATAAGTATTCACAAGAATTCCTTGAACTTACACGAGGATTGTTCAGCAGAGTACAGCAAAATGGAAGAACTAAAAGCTATCATGGTTCAAATGTTGGCGCTACAGAAGCAACAATAGACCAACAGTTGAAGAAACAAAAATTACAACAAGAACAACATTTGCAGCAACAAAAACGACAACACGAACAGCAATTACAATTGCAACTACAACGACAAAATATTTTTTGAGTTGTTTACCAAAACGACAGAAGGAAAAACTTCAGATTCATTCACTCTAGATGCTGTTCCTAATTCAATCAGCGAATCTGTCTATAATCCAGACGAAGGGATAACTTTTTCAGCTTATTATAAAAGATACGAAGGGATATTCAAAAGAGATTGTTCGCATTGGAATGATGGAATGAAAGTTCGTTTATTATTAAGGAACTTGTCTCCTGCGGAACATGAAAAATATGTAAATTATATTTTGCCTAAAAAAACCGGAGAGATAAATTTTGATGAGACTGTTCTAATACTATCAAAAGTTTTTGGTGACAGGAGTCCATTATTTAATACACAATGGCAATGTCATAACTTAGTAAAGTTCGACGATGAAGATTTTGTCACTTATGCAGGAGTCGTTAATCGAGAACGTGAGAAGTCCAACTTAAATGAATTAACTCTTGACTTATTTAAATGCCTGTTTAAATTCTAATAAGGACGCGGAGATAAGATCCAGGATACTTGCTAAATTAGAAATGGATTACAAATTAACTCCCCAGAAAATAGCGGAAGAATGTCAACGTATTGTGAATTTTAAACTCGATACCGCAAGAACTGAGTACACAGTAGACCACGTGGCCATAAAGGAAACTCATAAGTAGAAAGTCACGTGACGTCTAATTGAACGTTATTTCTACTCTATTACTATTCGGATCGCTATTTCTACTCTATCCTCTATTAATATACGGATCGCTATTTCTATTCTATCCTCTATTACTCTGCGGATCGCCATTTCTACTATATTCACTATTACTATACGGACCGCCATTCTCTACTCTATTCACTGTACTATTTCTCTATTCAGATCACTATACGCTTTACTATTCGATCAAGTATTATCGAGCAAGTACTATTAGTGCGAGTGTTATTCGAAGGCGGCTGACACCAGTATTGTTCAACGGCGTTACTATAGTTTGTATCTGCGATTACAAAGTCTCTACTACAACTAGCATTACGAAAGTGACAACGAATATTCGTTGACATTACAAAAGCGTCAACGAGTGTTCACTGAAATCACAAAAGAAAGGTATCGATCCGCGTATTCTCTCCCAGCTATGGGTCAAATGGTAATACTCCTATCACTGAACCATTATTATCCCCTGCCCCCATTCTTACAATGTAAAATTATTTTCTAGCTTTAAATAACCGGCAAAGGTTTGATAAGCCGTAGAAAACGAATCAATCAATAATTTGTCTTATTTAAACAGATTCCTTCACTCACGTTACCCTGCTTGGTGGTGATCAAATACCAACATGTGACCGCACAACGATCCGTGTGAAAATATCAAGAAGATTTAGGAACGCTAAAAGACATATTTCATAACAAATTATTAAAAATGTTCAATAGAATATTAGTAAACAAATTCTGTAAATAAAAAAAAAACAAGAAAAAGTAAAATATTTAAAAAATCTGACCCCTGAAACCGTGAAAATTCCCAACCCTGAAACCTTGAAAAATCCCACCCCTGAAACCCTGAAGATTTCCACCCCTGAAACCCTGAAAAATCCCACCACTGATACCTTGAAAATTTCCACCCCTGAAACCATGAAAAATCCCACCCCTGAAACCCTGAAATTTCCGACCCATGAAACCCTGAAAAATCCCACCTCTGAAACCATGAAAATACCCACCTCTGAAACCCTGAAAAATACAACCACTGAAATCCTGAAGATTCCCACCCCTGAAACCCTAAAAAATCCCGCCTCAGAAACCATGAAAATACCCACCTCTGAAGCCCTGAAAAATCCCACCCCTGAAACCGTGAAAAATCCCACTCCTGAAACCCTGAAAAATCCCGCCTCTGAAACCATGAAAATAGCCACCTCTGAAGCCCTGAAAAATGCCACCCCTGAAACCGTGAAAATGCCACCCCTGAAACCATGAAAAATCCCGCCTCTGAAACCATGAAAATAGCCACCTCTGAAGCCCTGATAAATCCCACCCCTGAAACCGTGAAAAATTCCACCCCTGAAACCCTGAAAATTCCCACAACTGAAATCTTGAAAATTCCCAACCCCTAAAACCCTAAAAAATCCCGCCTCTGAAACCCTGAAAATACATACCCCTAAAACCCTGAAAATACATACCCCTAAAACCCTGAAAAATCCCACACCTGAAACCCTGAAAAATCCCGCCTCTGAAACCATGAAAATACCCACCTCTGAAGCCCTGAAAAATCCCACCCCTGACACCGTGAAAAATCCCACTCCTGAAACCCTGAAAAATCCCGCCTCTGAAACCATGAAAATAGCCACCTCTGAAGCCCTGAAAAATGCCACCCCTGAAACCGTGAAAATGCCACCCCTGAAACCATGAAAAATCCCGCCTCTGAAACCATGAAAATAGCCACCTCTGAAGCCCTGATAAATCCCACCCCTGAAACCGTGAAAAATTCCACCCCTGAAACCCTGAAATTTCCCACCACTGAAATCTTGAAAATTCCCAACCCCTAAAACACTAAAAAATCCCGCCTCTGAAACCCTGAAAATACATACCCCTAAAACCCTGAAAATACATACCCCTAAAACCCTGAAAAATCCCACCCCTGAAACCCTGAAAAATCCCGCCTCTGAAACCATGAAAATACCCACCTCTGAAGCCCTGAAAAATCCCACCCCTGACACCGTGAAAAATCCCACTCCTGAAACCCTGAAAAATCCCGCCTCTGAAACCATGAAAATAGCGACCTCTGAAGCCCTGAAAAATGCCACACCTGAAAACGTGAAAATGCCACCCCTGAAACCATGAAAAATCCCGCCTCTGAAACCATGAAAATAGCCACCTCTGAAGCCCTGATAAATCCCACCCCTGAAACCGTGAAAAATTCCACCCCTGAAACCCTGAAAATTCCCACCACTGAAATCTTGAAAATTCCCAACCCCTAAAACTAAAAAAATCCCGCCTCTGAAACCCTGAAAATACATACCCCTAAAACCCTGAAAAATCCCACCCCTGAAACCCTGAAAAATCCCGCCTCTGAAACCATGAAAATACCCACCTCTGAAGCCCTGAAAAATCCCACCCCTGAAACCGTGAAAAATCCCACTCCTGAAACCCTGAAAAATCCCGCCTCTGAAACCATGAAAATAGCCACCTCTGAAGCCCTGAAAAATGCCACCCCTGAAACCGTGAAAATTCCACCCCTGAAACCATGAAAAATCCCGCCTCTGAAACCATGAAAATAGCCACCTCTGAAGCCCTGATAAATCCCACCCCTGAAACCGTGAAAAATTCCACCCCTGAAACCCTGAAAATTCCCACCACTGAAATCTTGGAAATTCCCAACCCCTAAAACTAAAAAAATCCCGCCTCTGAAACCCTGAAAATACATACCCCTAAAACCCTGAAAATTCTCACCCCTGAAACCCTAGTTTAGAACTCCTAGTCTATGATGTCTGGATAAACAAACCTAAATTTTGAATTAAAAAAAAACTCTCCTGTTTAAATTTAATATTAAAGTACTACATACAAGTGCCGGCATTCTATAGCATCTGAATAAAAATTAATCAAATTTGAATAAAATTCTCAAGCAGTTGATAATTCAGTTATGTTGAAATAAGGCCGGGGACAATTACTAGTTGTCAATCTTTTCGGTAAACATTAGCCAACCATATAAACTGAACTATAACCCTTTCGTATTTACATTTAATTTTACTGTGTAATCAAGTAAATTTCTTTAAAAGTACTGATAATCCATGACGATTTACGCAAGGATTAGTATGGAGATCGCATATAAGACCTAGGATATATTTTAGTTCCATATTTTGGGAAAGAAACGGAGGCCCATACAGTACTTTGTGTTAGGTTCAGAAAATAATGTCCGACTTTAGAAGAAACCTTTTGTGTTCTAATATATTAATCTAATATTTGCACAAAAATATATTACACATTTGTAGTGATCAAAGTGTCTGCTTTGTTAATTTTATATCACCCTCTTTCAGAATTCAACGCAAAACATTATATATCCTCCATCTTGAACATGGAAAAAAGAAGATGCATTTATTTTTTTTCTGCCTGAGTTCGAGTTTGGTCATAAAGCTTCTCAAACTGCTTCCAACGTTAACAGAGCATTGGGTTGAGGATCCACAAGTAATCGGAAAGTACGGCGCTGGTTTCTGAAGTTCCGCAGAGGGGATATGAGTCTTGACGATCAAGGTAGTAGAGGACGTTCATCTGCGATTGACAATCAACATCGGAAAAAACTAGTCAAACAAAACCCACGTCGAAGTGTCAGAGATGTTTCAGATAATGGGTGTCTGCATTTTAACAATATCGGATCATCTAAAGAAAATTGGCAAAGTGAAGACACTTGATAAATGAGTAAACTCGGCGTATTTCGGCGTTTTAAAGTCCGTTCGATCTGCAAAATTCGAATGGTCCGTTTTTTTGATCAAATCGTGACTTATGATGAGAAATGAATCCTTTATGACAATCGCATAAGACAAAAGATCAAAAAAAGTTTCAAACAGGAAATTACGCCGACAGAAGAATATGGTGACTCTCTGGTAGTCCACCATTCGCGTTATCCATTACAGCTTTCTGGAATCTGACCAGAAGCATCGCTGCCGAAATTTACTGTTCAGAAACAGGATGAAAAGCACATGAAGAACTGGAAAGTAATCGGAAAGTACGGCGCTGGTTTCTGAAGTTCCGCAGAGGGGATATGAGTCTTGACGATCAAGGTAGTAGAGGACGTTCATCTGCAATTGACAATCAACACCTGAAAACACTAGATGAGCAAAACCAACGTCAAATAAATAAATAAATGTTTCGGATCATCGGATCTCAATAAAATTTGCTAGAAGAAACTTGATAAATGGGTTCCGTGTGAATTCAGGGAAAGTCAAAGAGTTCTTGATTTCTTGATCAAAAGGTGATTTGTGATGAGAATTGGAACATTTATGAAAACACTTTGCAAACCGAAAATCCACCAACAGAAGATTATAGTGATTGTGTGCTGGTCGGCCATTCGCGTTATCCATTACAGCTTTCTGGAATCTGACTAGAATTATCACTGCCGAAGTTTAGTGTCAGCAACTGGGCAAAATGCACATTCAGTTATCAAAAATGTAACCAGTACTGGTTAATCGACGAGGATCAATTGTGCTTCATGACAATGTCCGTCCACATGTTGCCATGATGACACAGCAGAAGGCCACCGACTCGAGATACGAAATTTTGGCTCATCCACCGATTTTCCCCTGATCTCTCGCCCACTGACTACCACTTTTTCAAGCATTTTGATAATTTTTAAGCCAAAAAACTTTCCATTGCAAATAAACTGCTTTTAATGATTTCTTGGCGTCCAAACCCTTACTTTTATAATAAAGACATGAGTAACCTTGTATGTCAATGGCGGATACTTATAGATGCACAGGGTTCCTATTTTGACTAATTTAAACACTGTTTAAATACATTAATCCAGGAAGAAATGTTGATTCTAAAATCGGACATTATTTCTCGAACAACCTAATAAAATATATTTCAACATGAAGCATCGTGTTGAAACATTTTATACGAGAATTGTACGTGCTGCAGGCGTTCACTATCATCGATTTACCATGTCTTAAGACGTTGTTTCCAGCCCGTTTTTTCCCCCTCAGCCTTTTTCAAGTCTGCGAGTGCACCAAGTGCCAATTCTTCAACTCCTTCCATTTTTGTCTTAATCCCTCCAACCACAAAAGCGCAATTCACTTCCTTTCCGGGCGATTCGATTGGCTCCTGTTCAGAGCATATATTCTACTTTTTCTTTCATTGGTTGCCAGTAGGTCACGTTTTTAGGTTCTTTTTTTTTTTTTGCTCTTCTCTCTATACTCCACCAATCAATGGACGACAGAACGTGTATGAGAATACTTGTGAATGCTTGCATTTTATTGAGGAGGGGGTCATTACGTGATGCTCTCTCCATGTGTGAGTGTGTGCGTTTCTCTTCGAGAACATGTCCATAGCTAACTTTGCTTGACGTGTGTGGAGTCCCCGGAAACTGGAAATTTAAGCCTGTGCACGCAACCAGATCAATAAAACTATCCGTTGAAATGTTGGCTCTGGGAACAGTCTAATTAAAATGGAAGAAATAAAATACTACTATACCCATAATGATCAGGGTTGCTGAGTTTTGGTAGTAGTTTAATATCCAAGAAATTATATATACATATATATATGTGTATATATATGATTGCGTTTAGCCTTAAACAAACTGTCGCCTTTGGGTGTTAAATTCAATGTCCACTCTTATATATGTATGTAGGTATGCATATATTCTGAAATGAACATGCCTATGTATATAGGTTTATGTAAGATCTAACAGGTGTCTGCACAGAACAAAATTTTTCCCTCTACATTCATATAGGCCACATCGCTGTCAGGTCATAGTTAAGGGACATTTGATAAAGCATAGTAAGTTCAATCTCGACTGGGGAGCCGAATTTCTGATCTTGACCAGATAATCTTAACTTGGAAAGTACAGTTGTGCAGGTGCATAGAGAAGTTCCATTTTTTCATAGACTTTCTTTCACTTTTCATATTTATTTTTGTTTGTTTGTTTTCTTCTACTCAGTCACTTTGTTTGTTTCATTCTTTCTTTGACATGCCTTCCTAAAGTTCTTTGTTTGTTTCTTTGTATGTTATACTCCTTCCTACTCCTTTTGTTCTTTCTTTCTTTCTATTTCTTCCCACAGATATCTTCCTCCCTTTAACCTTCTTTCCGCACATTTCTTTCTTTCTTTCTTTCTTTCTTTCTTTCTTTCTTTCTTTCTTTCTTTCTTTCTTTCTTTCTTTCTTTCTTTCTTGCTTGCTTGCTTGCTTTCTTTCTTTCTTGCTTGCTTGCTTGCTTTCTTTACATTTCTTCCCGCACTTATCTTTCTTTCTTTACATTTCTTGACGCTATTATCTTTGTTTCTTTGTTTCTTTCTTTCTTTCTTTCTTTACATTTCTCCCGCACTTATCTTTCTTTCTTTCTTTCTTTCTTTCTTTACATTTCTTTCTTTCTTTCTTTACATTTCTTTCTTTCTTTCTTTACATTTCTGTCTTTCTTTCTTTCTTTCTTTCTTTCTTTCTTTCTTTCTTTCTTTCTTTCTTTGACCGTTATATTTCTTCCCGCACCTGCCTTTCTTTGCTTCTGTCTTTCTTTTATCCCACTCAGTCACTTTGCTTGTTTGTTTCTTTGTTATTTACACTTCTTACGGCACTTTTCTTTCTTTCTTTCTTTATTTCTCTCTTTCTTTCCACTTCTTCCCTTTCTTTCTTTTTTTCATTCTTTGCCCTTTACACTTCTTCCCATACTTTCTTTCTTCCTTATTTCTTTTTTTCTTTCTTTCTTTCTTTCTTTCTTTCTTTCTTTCTTTCTTTCTTTCTTGTCCTTTACACTTATTCTTTGTCCTCTCTTTTTTTCTTCTTACCATCTCCCTTTTCGCTCTTAATCTTTCTATATTTCCTTTGAATTTCTCCGATAAACTTCAACCTCCATGTCATTAGTGCAACTTGTGCTCACTTGAACGGGTTTCAGATTGAGTCTCACGTTTCCTTTAATACTTTATAAGATCAACGACTTTTGGGGGCTCAGATCCAAGTAGAAATAATCAGCTAATTATGACGCGTACGTAAAATATTCTCGAAGCTAATAAAATCGATTTGGCTGAATTCGGACAAGGAGACAGAGATCCAGGAACAAAAATTTAAAAAAAGAATCGAAAATAATCTTTTCAGGAATCATTCTGTACGAGTTTTCAACTGTTCATTCCTTGTGTCAAGCTAAGATAAACCTAGAAAATATTAATAATTTTAAACGGTTCTTTGGTTTGGTTTGGTTTAGTTTGGTTTGTTTTACGGCATATCAACACCTCAATGCGTTATTTAATGCCGACAAAATTTTCATAGTTGGCAATATTTTTTGCAAAAATCTATTTCTGGTAATATTTTTGCCTTCAAAAAGTTTTTCTAGTAATAATTTTCCTTTGCTGGTAATATTTGCTTTTCAAAAATATATAGCTGGTAATATTTTTTTCTTTTTTTTTTAAAAAAAATGAAATGTATGGATAGTAATATTTGTTTTTCAAAAAATTATTGCTGGTAATTATTTTTTACAAAGTATTTCTGGTATTAAAACCTATTCTTACACTTTCATAGTGTTTTGTCCCCAGTTTGGGGGTTAACTATTTGCCCATAGCTGGGACCCTAACAGGTGCTACCACCCCGAGTCAGCAATTAAGAGGTGGTTCCACGCTCCTCAGAACCTCCTGATCAGAGGTCTTCTGTTGGATGTAGTTTAATTCTTACCCAGGTCGCGGATGTAGTTTATTGTCTTACCCAGGACGGAAACGGTTCTTAGGAGTTTCTGTTAATCAAAGAATTAACGGAAAAAAAAGAATAGGATCGGTAAAAAGAGTTCAAACTTCGCGGCCGGCACTGTTTTAATTCCCTTAGGCATTTTGACAGGCATGAATCCATTTATCCCTCAGTTATGGCTAAAATGTAGATAATTCTATTTTATTTTTAAAATCATGCTCATCCTTACAATGCCAAAGAACTACTCGGTGTAGAGGGTTTCTGACTAAGAGGCACCCTTTATAAGGATATGTGGGGAATATAAGGGTTAACCCTAGACTTGAACAGGTTAAGATTATAGTGATCGGGAAAGCATCCCCTTGGGAGTCGGTTCCTCAAAGCAGTCGTTCGTCGGAAGAAGCTGCTCGAGTGGAACTTACATCTTGCCAGTAGAATACGAAGGGAATGAGGGTGGTTCGTTAAAATGGGCGTGGTATTGTGGGTCTTAGCCGTGAAGATTAAAACTGGTGAATCCAAGGAATGTAGTTCGTCGGAATAATTTCCATGGAAATAGTGATAGAGTTGCGAGAGGCTTGCGACATTTTGTCTGTGAGAAAGGGGTCGCAGGGCGGAAGACAATTCATCACCCACAAGGATACTTTTGGGCTCTATCGAAACTGGAACATGATGAGTAGGCAGCTCCGGTCCATATATGGGAGCAGTACTGCATTTTAAGCCTGATCTGTCCCTTGCAAAAGGTAGAGGATAGCAGGAGAAGTCGGGTACTTACGGGGGCGGCACAGAGAACCTACCATTTTACCCTTTTTCTTTAGTGATGGGCCGTATTTATGAGTGTCACGAGTTCCAATAGGCTCTCAAAGCGCGGAGTGTTTTCGGTCTGATCCGCGATGGTGGAATGAATATGACCAGCCAGTTTTTACCCATATATGCTGTTAAAGCTAGGTCAGAGGAGAGATCAGCTACCAAGCTCTGGTCGTCTAGAGTTTTGGAGTTGGCGCGTTAATCAGTGCTAGATTATCGTGCAGATTAACGTAGCATTTATCAGCTAATCAAATTGCATATCACCAAAGAGCATAACAGCAAAACACATGAAATTCAATAAATCCATACCAATAACACAAGCATAGTATATCACGTAAACTGTAAAAAACGACTACAAATTCAAGAAGCATTAACCTTACAAACAAACAAGCCAAGATTAATAGATCTAACAACAAACATACTAAATACGTTGGTATTTTTGGTGAAACTGCTCTCGTTCCTCGCTGACGAAAATGATGAATATTGTGTGGAAAAAAAATCGTGTTTTGTACTACAGGGTGGTGCAGAAAGGTTGCCCCGATTTCAACGTTTAATAAAAAAAACAAACACATATTATAAGAGAAAAAAAACTTTGCTTTTCACCCCAGACTATGGTGGGGTATTACCATAAACAGAAGATAAACGGCATTTAATATACTTCATCGTGATAAGAAGTTTTTTCTTTTATATTCATATGCTAATGGGTATGTCATAATGCTCATAAATACGTTGGACACTATTGTAAGTGTGTTTGTGGGGGGGGTAATATGCTGTCTAAGTAGTTCACCAGAAGTGGTTTACCTACTCCACGCCGCTGGCGAGTGTTGTATTTTTTGATGTTATAAAGATTGCAATTTCATTTCAACCTCCTTATGAGAATTCAGTAACCCATTCTAGGTTACAATAGATAGATAGATAGATAGATAGATAGATAGATATTAATAGACATAGATAGATAGATAGATAGATAGATAGATAGATAGATAGATAGATATGAACAGACTGAGATACATAGATAGATAGATAGATAGATAGATAGATGTCTTAGATAGATGTCCTAGATAGTGTTATATACCGTACCTATGAACAGATTAAAGATTACCATTGCATTTTCAACCTTCGTTTTGGTTATTCCTCATTCAGTAATATTTCCTAGGTTACAACAAGTACATATTTATTGCGACAGTTCAACTTCCATATCAATGTTGAAATCTCATCATCAATTCATTCATTCAAGTATTGTATCAAATGGATATCAAAGGGGTCATATCAAGATGTTTTTGCAAAAAAATATCACTGAAAATCTTTTTCCCATTGATTTAAATTAAATTTAAATTTGAACAAAGGAATGACTCCGAACCAAAATATAGAAAGAGAAAGCCAGAAGATGGAGATCACATCGGCAACATCAAAATGAGACAATATGGATGCCAAGTTGAGCAAAAAGTCACCAATCACCATACAATACATCTTTGGTGCGACAATTCAACTGTCATATCAATGTTGAAATCTGGTCATTAATTCATTCAATCAAGTATTGCATCAAAGGGGTCAGATGAAGATGTTTTTGCAAAAAAAATATCACTGAAAATATTTTTCCCATTGATTTAAATTAAATTTAAATTTGGACAAAGGAATGACTCCTATCCAAAATATAGAAGGAGAAAGCCAGAAGATGGAGATTTTTTTATTTATTAACCTTTGAAATCGAGGCAACCATTCTGCTCCACACTGTATGTAAAAACCTGCTCTCTACAAAGGTGTTTATTTATACAATTAGAAGGTATTACTATCGATGCGCCATTATTTTTATATGGATAGCAAGCAATATGTTGTTATCACTGGCAGTAACGTATTTCATTGTCAGCGAAAACGAATAGTTATTGGTGGTGACAGTGCTGAAAAAATAACATTTTGCCGTCGAAAATGTTCTCTCTTCGTCGGTGCTATTGTCGCTTCCGTGGAAACTAAATAAGGGGCATAACTTTGTGAACGAGCTTCGTATAATAAAGAATTTCATTCATAGAGTGTGATACAAAATAGGATCATTTAAGATATTCTAATTCATGGGCAGCCATTTCCAAAAAATCAATTTGAAGTGATCGTTGAATAAAAAGAAAGAATGGACAAACACAAGAATGTTTTATTCAAAGGAGCGACAACGCAAACTATAGTGGAAGATTATAATAGAAAGGCAATATTATTTGCGGATATAATATCCCTTTATTCCAAAGAATTTAATCGGCCTGATGTCCATAGAAGTTTCTATTCAGAATTTTCTTTAGCGGTAATGAATTCACAGTTGATACCACACTCCAAAGTACATTGTTGAATGGAATCTATTGGCCGTTCGAATAAAGACGTCCTTTGACGATGCCGTAAAGATTTCCCAAGATTAAACTTCAGATATATGTCTGTAATGACACGTGATCACTAGCCATTGTTGCCTCTTTTATTCCTTTTCTTTTTTCTTTTTTTAGTAAATAATGTCACTAAGACATAAGGGGTTACTGGGAGTGAAAGAGAACGAGAAGACCTCAGAAGGTGCCGGAAACTCGATCTTAAACGAGAAACAAAAGATATTAGGTTGGTGCAAAAATAATGTCGTTTTTGACTGAAGTTGAACGTCAAAAAACGACATTATTTTTGCACCAACCTAATAAATCTCTACTCATGTTAAAAAAAAAGAAAAAAAAACGAGGAGGGGTGTTAACCGGACAATAGGCGGACCTATTTACTCCTAGTCAGGAAAATAAAAAAAAATAATTACTGAATAAAATGTCAGTGCTTAGACGGAGACCGTAAAAGTATATAGTTGAAGTAGAGCGTATAAATCCATCCTTGAAGGAATTTCTAAAGCATGGCCCTCTCATTGCACCAAAGAGGGAGATCGGTGCTCGCACCGAGGCCAGAGCAACCGACGGTTGCGGGGGCTGTGGGCAATCTTTGTTACTTGTCCGGGTGTACGTGCTCGGGTCCCCACTTTAAAAAAAGACCTTGAGTCGCATCTCGTCCTAGTCGGAGTAACGAGTAAATACCGCGTATACAGTACGAACCGGGTGATAGGCGAACTAGTATGGAAAAAATAAATATCATTTCTGAGTTCAGGCGGAGATATATCTCTTCTTCTGTTCAAAAGATCCAGGAAATGTACGAACTGTGGGATAGGTGAACTAGTGTGGAAAAAAAATAATTCTGAGTTTAGGCGAAGATAAACCTTTTCTTGTGTTCAAAAGACGGGGGGAATGTACGGATTGGGTGGTAGGAGAACTAGTGTGAAAAAAATAAATATGATTTCTGAGTTAAGACGGAGATAAATATCTTCTTCTGTTCAAAAGACCGGGGGAACTTACGAACCAGGCGATAGGTGAAGTTGTGTGGAAAAAAAAAAAATTCTGAGTTTAGGCGGACATAAATCTTTTCTTCTGTTCAAAAGCCTCGAGAAATGTACGAACCGGGTGATAGGCCAACTAGTGTGGAAAACTTAAATATAATGTCCGAGTTTAGGCGGAGATAAATCGCTAGGTCTGTTCAAAAGACGGGAGAAATGTACGAACCGGGTGATTCACGAACTCGTGAGGAAAAATAAATATAATTTCTGAGTTTTGGTGGAGATAAATCTCTTCTTCTGTTCAAAAGACCGGGGAGATGTACGAACCGGGTGATAGGCGAACTAGTATGCAAAAAATAAATATCATTTCTGAGTTTATGCGGAGATAAAACTCTATTTCTGTTCAAAAAACCGGGGAGATGTGCGAACCGGAACACCCCCTGGTCTTTTCAGTTTAGGATTGGATTTCCTGTTCTTTTTAACCCCCGCTTTAGTCATACCGTCTCCACCTAAACTCTGGAATTTTATTTATTATTTATTTCTTTTTCTTTTCTTTTTTTTTTCTTTTTTTTTCGTAGGGTTAGATATGTTCGTCTATTGTCTCGGGCAAGGAAGCTTAACGGAGCCTATCTTTTTTGCAGGTTGGTTTTGAGTTCAATGTTGTCTTTAACCAGCCAGAATGTAGAAAAGAATCGGTAAGAAACGACGAACCATCATCTGGAAGACATAATGTATGGTCATCAGCGAGCGGAACACTCCAAGATGCGAACTCTGGAATTGGAAATACCAAAATCAAGCAATTACGAAAATTTCAATATCTGGGAAGTGTTTTAACAGATGCCAGAAAATGGGACACCGGAGATATATTGAAATAGCAAAATGGCTCAGTGGGTAAAAGCATTGGTTGAAGTAATCCAATGACTTGACCCAAAGAATTATGAATTCAGTATTTGGCTACAGCAGAGGTGAAGAAAAACCTTGAAGAGAAAATATCTGAAACGGAGATATCCATAAAAGGCATAGCGTGTGAAACTAGAGCAATCTACTCCTGTGGACAAAATACAAGGTTCGGTTCGAAATTCTAATGTATATCACCTGAAGAAGGCCGAAGTGTACAACGACCGAAACGTTGTGAATATGACAAGATGAGGACAATAGTTCGAACCTGAAATATTATTAAAAAAAATAATAAAAAAATAATAATAAAAGTTGTTTTAACAACGGAAAATTCTTCAGTATCCTTTCTTATACTTTTAACAGATTGTAAGAATTTAGCATCCAGACCCCACCCTTTTACTGTTGAAATAGTTAAAATATGACCGCCACTTCTTCTCCAACTTTTATTTCTACAGTATTGATTAATTAGTTGTTATTTTTTTTTGATTAAATCTTTAAAAAAAATTTAAATTAAAAAAAAAAAACGGCGGGACTTAATATTTAGGCTTGCCATTCGTAAACGTGATTTCGACAGTTCCTAGTAAACATACATGAAAACTAATATCTTCATCTTTGTTTTGGTTTTCACAACTTTTCAACTGTTGTGCTCTCAAAGCTTTTGGAGTGTGGGTCCACACAAAAATAAGACTAAGAGTTTTAATAAATAACACTGAAGATGAACATTTTCAAAACAGAAAGTGTTTTAGTTCTGAAATTGAACTGAAAGCAGTGATGACACTTACCCTGAATCCGTCATAAAAAAATGCAGTATGTCGAATTGATAAATACTCTCGTCAGAGGCCATCTTACATATCCATGTAACCTTCAAAGCATGGTACAATAGTAGATATATAAAATGGCCTCTGATGGGAGTATTTACCAATTCATTGCATTGAATACTGTTGCCATATCTGTTCCGGCGATCCTGCTGTCCATCTCGAGGTTCTCGACAAAATCCAAAGAAAGATTTCCGATGTAACTTGGCATCTCGACTTCACTCACTTTCTCACCGACGTGACGTGGATTCCCTCTGTCTTTTCTACAAATATTTTCATGGCAACTCTTCTGACGAGCTTTTTTCCCCTGGTTCCCCGACTACATGAATTTAAGCATGCTACTAGATTGGCAATTAGGTCCCACCCTTTTACTGTTGAAATAGTTAAAATATAACCGCCACTTCTATTCCAACAGTTTCTTCTCTCGCACTTCCTGACAGTGAAACTCCCTTCCTCTTACTTGCTTCCCTGATAATTACAATCTTCAAAAATTTAAATGCAACATCAATCGCCATCTTCTGTTGCCTTGATCCATCTTTCATCTTTTATCCTTTCCTTAATCCCCCACTATACACAGTCTTTTCTCTCACTTTCACTCTCTGTAACCCGCTGTGTGATAGTGGCATTCTCGCCTTGTTTGGGGTGAAATGTTTAAAACGAAATTCAAATACCTAAGTGTAGAGATCACTTATAACAAATTTAGTATAGGAAATAAAGAAACTGAACACAGGTTGTCCTATGTGTAGAGAAAAAGTACCCAAATCATTAAGAAATCTACGTAAACTCGGCAAAATAGAGTTCACAATAATCTAGTGCATAAAAATAGGAAAGCAACCTAGAAAAAGAGGAAATACATTCCAAAACACA
>OZ038501.1:57445254-57475254 GCA_964036315.1 Acanthosepion esculentum
AATATATCCATTAGTTCTTTAGAAATTGCTTTGTTTACGTTTCAGAAACGAAACTGAGCAGATATGACGGTTTTGATAAAAATTCGCTGTGTCGTTCTTCGTGGCCGAGCGGTAAAGCACACTGGATCAAAAGGTGATTTTCCTGTACAAAGAGGGGCTCGGGTTCGATGAGCAACACATTTTCCGTTATTAAGATTACAAAATGCGATAATGTCAGCAAGAAGCAAGTGGTTAATGTGAGTGAAAGAGAATAAAATAAAACATTGAATTTCGGGGAGACAGAAGATGACGATTGGCGTTGCATTAAAGATTTTGAAGATTGTATACCCCTTTGAAAAGTAATTGAAACAACTGCTTAAGTTTCCTTTCTTTCACCAAACGGTCAGTTTTAGACCCACTGGAGTGACAGGGTGTAATCAATTTCTATTTTTTCCTCAGATAAGGTCATTTGCAGTGGTGTGCAGTAATATGAATCTATTTTCTGGGTGTATGATGAAATTTGTTTGGCCTTGAAAAATATTGTATCATCCGTGTTTGTATCAGATTTTTATCACTCCCAGACACTATTGCCTCGTCTGTCGATTAGTTGTTCTACGCCCATTGTCTGCAATGGACGTTACTCCAAGCAAGCGTATGAAAATTGTAATGCTGCATAAACACAATAGCAAGCCTTACCAGTGATCAAATCTAAGTACTATCGACTGGCTCGGACACTCTCCTGATTTAAATCCAATCGAGAATGCTTCTTGGAATGGACATACGAAATACTAACATGTGCAGTGAGTCAGGTTTCATTGGAAAAATACGAAAAAAATAAGAACGGAATTATTCGTTTTGTTTCAATTAATTTGCACAAGGCTGTAGGTGGCTGGGAAGCAAGAAACCGAAAGATAGTTTCACACGATAGAAGTGCGAGAAAAGAAAAAAAAAGAAAACTCGAAATTACGGTTACATCTAGCTATTTCAAAAGTTAAATGGTGAGACCTAATTGCCAATCTAGTAGTACGCTTAAGTTAATGCATCGAGACATCGAGGATGAAAGCTCGTCCGAAAAATTGTCATGAAAATATTTCTAGAAACGCAGAGGGGAAACTCCGCCACGACGGTGATAAAATGACAGAAATGTAGGTGTCTGGTCAGGGGTCAATTACATTGCAGACTCTTTTTTGGGATTTTGTCAATAGCAGGATTACCAGACCAGATATGATAGGAAATATTCAATGGTGGATTTATAAACGTGCAAGATGGATTCTGACGAGTATAATTGTCTGGTACGATACAGAGAAACAACTTACCTCACCGTAGACCATGCAATTAATTCAATATAATTTCACATGAATGGAAACGTTCGCCTAAGAAGACATAAAGAGCCTAGCATCAGGTAGACTGACGGAAGAAAGAAAAGGTCCACTATGGTGATTAAATGAAAGCAGTTTTGTTTTTGAGGCCAGTTCTTGCTCCAGCTAACTAGCGATCATCAGTCACTTTCGAGAGCAGCTACCAGTTTTTTACTTAGTCGGACCGGTCGGATTTGAAATTTTCCCTTTGTAATATTCAACCTTTTTGACTAATGGAGAAACTTTGTGTTTGCAATGACAAAGGGCCTAGCATCAGGTAGACTGACGGAACAGTTTTACTTAGTCGGACCGGTCGGATTTGAAATTTTCCCTTTGTAATATTCAACCTTTTTGACTAATGCAGAAACTTTGTGTTTGCAATGACAAAGAGCTTAGCATCAGGTAGACTGACGGAACAGTTTTACTTAGTCGGACCGGTCGGATTTGAAATTTTCGCTTTGTAATATTCAACCGTTTTGACTAATGGACAAACTTTGTGTTTTGCAATGACAAGATAGAATACTATGTTGCAATTGAATATTCGTTGTTTAAAATAAATTCTTTTTAAATTATGAGACTACAGCGTTATTCACGTTTCTACTGATATATAAAAAAATGTACATAATTTTTGAATATTATTCGCTTACTTTTGTCTTAGCAGACTGAATTCTAGCAATTTGTTTTGACTGAATTTACAAGCACCCGATAAATATTCATGAACGTTCTCAAATTTAAAAGCCTTGATAAACCGATAGCATTCTTGGTCTTGTATTTAAGCACGTTCAACAAAATAAATCCTTACATTATAAAGTCTCTCAGAGCACGAAACACGTCAGATAAGAATATTTATTTCTCTTGTCTTTTAATTCATATATATATATATATATATATATATATATATATATATATATATGTGTGTGTGTGTGTGTGTGTGTGTGTGTGTGTGTGTGTGTGTGTGTATATATAAATTGAGTGCATTTTGGTAGCATGTTTTCGTTAAGACATGTAGGATTAAATAATGTAGACAAGTTTTGTCTACTTTTTTTTAATAGGATCCCTCTCATAATTAGGGACAAAGTTCTTAGTATCCTTATTAAAGTAAGAAAGAAAATTAGCATGTTGATGCATATTCATTTTATTCCGAGTACTTTCGACATGAGCAAAATGTCATCATGAATATGTTTTATTTTCTGAGACAAAAAAATTGTGTCTTCATCATTTTTCTAAAATTAAATTGTTGCGTTCATCTGAAAATTAAATTTTTACTTGTGAAGTGGAAAACACTAAGGGAACTTTGTTGTTTGAAAAAAGTAATTAGACTTTGATAACAAGACGCTTCCTCTAGAGCTAAACGGTATATCACATCAGGCTATATAGCGGTTCCGTGTAGGATACAGTTTCGAATCCTTTGTATGAAATTTCTCGGACATTCAGGCCGGTAAATATAGTTAATACTGTTTATTATAAACAGAGCATCACTGTGAGGACGTAATGAAGGTAACAGGGAAAGAGAAAAGCAATGCGCACCCTACCTAAAGAACTTGTGCAAATGGACGGCAAAAGAGGGACTGAAAAGAAATGGTGAAAATACAAAACGTATAACGGATAGGAAGTTGTGGAGAGCCATGATCGTAGACGTTCTAAATGGACACAGCATATTGTTTTCCTTCAAAACTGTGCATCATTCGTGCGAGTATCTTAAATATTTACAGTTTTAAATTCTTTTTTTCTTTTCTTTTTTTTTTTTTTCAGAGTGTGACTTGAATTATTTGGGAAGTGCATGAGAACAATAGGGACGTTAGATAGGGAGTAAACAGGGCGCATTAGGAGAGAAAAATCAATCCAGTAAATACAAAGCAATAGTAAGGGGCGTAGGGCATGAACGGCATTTCCTTTCATGATGTACGCCTCCATGTCTACGCACAGATTCCTTTTTCTTTCTCATCTATGAGTTGGCATGACTTATATGCTAAATACAGTGGTGCGGCTTCCCTTCTCCCTTATCCTCAGTTTGGAATTTTAGTTACAATTTAACTCAAGGAAATGTCCGATAATAACCGTGGCATATTTGGGAAGGATATTGGAATAATTTAGAACCCATACTGGCAGCAAACCTGCATTCAAATAGAAAATGATTTCAGTATATATATATACTATTGTGGGGCTCTCCCCTTTTACACAAGATGGACTCGTCTAAAGTATACTTATACTGACAGAATTGGAGACAGGGTGGAGATACGTTGAGACAAGGTTGAGATACGTAAAGTCCAGAGAGAGAGAGAGAGAGAGAGAGAGAGAGAGAGAGAGAGAGAGAGAGAGGGAGAGGGAGAGAGAGAGTGTGTGATAATTACGGCTTCACTTACAGAGACTTCTACATATACTTTCTACTAACCCGCATTCCTGGACTACTAATCTTCATTTCAAGTTTGTATTCTTACGTTCAGTACACTTATTTTCCTATCTCAATTACTGGTGTTGTTTATTTATTTGTGCAGGATTCCATCCCCGGAATCCACAACATACACAAAAACAGAAAGCGATGTAAGACAAGGATGGGTCTTCTCACCGGACTTATTCAACCTATAGAGTAAGGCGATTCTGAGAGAATTAGAAGTCCTACCAGGATTCATTACTGGGGGGACACAACGTTAACAACGTTAAATATGCAGATGACATTGTTGGTGGCAGACAGGGAAAGGAATCAATTGACACACCTACGGAAGGCAGAGATGGAAAGCGAGAAGAAAGGAGTAGGCATCAATTGAAAGAACGTAGAATGCTCAGTTGTCAGAAAACGAAAGAGCCCATAATTTGTATTACAGATTCGTGATACTAAAATCAAACATGGACATACATTCAAATATCGTGGAAGATTTTTTTTTAACAGAGGGTGTAAAGTGCGACATCGAAATCCGAAGGCGCATTGGGTTATCAAAAGATGGCTTCCGAAAGATAAGCACAGTATTAAGAAACAGGAAGATTTCGTTAGAAACAAAGAAAAGAGTACAGAACTGTTACGTAATATCAGTCCTCCTATATGGCAGTGAATGCAAGACAATCTCCTCACAGATGAAGAGACTTGAAGCAAGAGAAACAAAGAAAAGAGTACTGAACTGTTACGTAATATCAGTCCTCCTATATGGCAGTGAATGCAAGACAATCTCCTCACAGATGAAGAGACTTGAAGCAAGAGAAACAAAGAAAAGAGTACTGAACTGTTACGTAATATCAGTCCTCCTATATGGCAGTGAATGCAAGACAATCTCCTCACAGATGAAGAGACTTGAAGCAAGAGAAACAAAGAAAAGAGTACTGAACTGTTAAATAATATCAGTCCTCCTATATGGCAGTGAATGCAAGACAATCTCCTCACAGATGAAGAAGAGAAACAAAGAAAAGAGTACTGAACTGTTACGTAATATCAGTCCTCCTATATGGCAGTGAATGCAAGACAATCTCCTCACAGATGAAGAGACTTGAAGCAAGAGAAACAAAGAAAAGAGTACTGAACTGTTACGTAATATCAGTCCTCCTATATAGCAGTGAATGCAAGACAATCTCCTCACAGATGAAGAAGAGAAACAAAGAAAAGAGTACTGAACTGTTACGTAATATCAGTCCTCCTATATGGCAGTGAATGCAAGACAATCTCCTCACAGATGAAGAGACTTGAAGCAAGAGAAACAAAGAAAAGAGTACTGAACTGTTACGTAATATCAGTCCTCCTATATAGCAGTGAATGCAAGACAATCTCCTCACAGATGAAGAGACTTGAAGCAAGAGAAACAAAAAAAAGAGTACTGAACTGTTACGTAATATCAGTCCTCCTATATGGCAGTGAATGCAAGACAATCTCCTCACAGATGAAGAGACTTGAAGCAAGAGAAACAAAGAAAAGAGTACTGAACTGTTACGTAATATCAGTCCTCCTATATAGCAGTGAATGCAAGACAATCTCCTCACAGATGAAGAGACTTGAAGCAAGAGAAACAAAGAAAAGAGTACTGAACTGTTACGTAATATCAGTCCTCCTATATGGCAGTGAATGCAAGACAATCTCCTCACAGATGAAGAGACTTGAAGCAAGAGAAACAAAGAAAAGAGTACTGAACTGTTACGTACTATCAGTCCTCCTATATAGCAGTGAATGCAAGACAATCTCCTCACAGATGAAGAGACTTGAAGCAAGAGAAACAAAGAAAAGAGTACTGAACTGTTACGTAATATCAGTCCTCCTATATGGCAGTGAATGCAAGACAATCTCCTCACAGATGAAGAGACTTGAAGCAAGAGAAACAAAGAAAAGAGTACTGAACTGTTACGTAATATCAGTCCTCCTATATGGCAGTGAATGCAAGACAATCTCCTCACAGATGAAGAGACTTGAAGCAAGAGAAACAAAGAAAAGAGTACTGAACTGTTACGTAATATCAGTCCTCCTATATGGCAGTGAATGCAAGACAATCTCCTCACAGATGAAGAGACTTGAAGCAAGAGAAACAAAGAAAAGAGTACTGAACTGTTACGTAATATCAGTCCTCCTATATGGCAGTGAATGCAAGACAATCTCCTCACAGATGAAGAGACTTGAAGCAAGAGAAACAAAGAAAAGAGTACTGAACTGTTACGTAATATCAGTCCTCCTATATGGCAGTGAATGCAAGACAATCTCCTCACAGATGAAGAGACTTGAAGCAAGAGAAACAAAGAAAAGAGTACTGAACTGTTACGTAATATCAGTCCTCCTATATGGCAGTGAATGCAAGACAATCTCCTCACAGATGAAGAGACTTGAAGCAAGAGAAACAAAGAAAAGAGTACTGAACTGTTACGTAATATCAGTCCTCCTATATAGCAGTGAATGCAAGACAATCTCCTCACAGATGAAGAGACTTGAAGCAAGAGAAACAAAGAAAAGAGTACTGAACTGTTACGTAATATCAGTCCTCCTATATAGCAGTGAATGCAAGACAATCTCCTCACAGATGAAGAGACTTGAAGCAAGAGAAACAAAGAAAAGAGTACTGAACTGTTACGTAATATCAGTCCTCCTATATAGCAGTGAATGCAAGACAATCTCCTCACAGATGAAGAGACTTGAAGCAAGAGAAACAAAGAAAAGAGTACTGAACTGTTACGTAATATCAGTCCTCCTATATAGCAGTGAATGCAAGACAATCTCCTCACAGATGAAGAGACTTGAAACAATGGAAACAAAGAAAAGAGTAATGAACTTTTAGTTAATATCGGTCTTCCTATATGACAGTGAATGCTGGACAATCTCATCACAGGTGAAGAAGAGACTTGAAACAAGGGAAACAAACAAAAAAACAAGTACTGAACTGTTACGTAATATCAGTCCTCCTAAATGGCAGTAAATGTTAAACACTTCTCACAGATGAAGAAGCGACCTGAAACAATGGAAACAAAGAAAAGAGTACTGAACTATTATGCAATATCAGTCCTCCTATATGACCGTCAATGCTGGACAATCTTCTCACAGATCGAGAAGGGACTTGAAACAAGAGAAACAAAAGAGAACTGAAATGTTACGTAATATCAGTCCTCCTATATGGCAGTGAATGCTGGATAATCTTCTCACAAATGAAGAAGAGACTTGAAGCCAGAGAGGTGCGGCTGTAAAAAAGGATACCGAGAAAATCATTGTTTGTGTATATGAGCAATGACGGAGTTTTAGAGAAATTGGGGGAAAAAATTAACTTGTACTTAGCATCAGAAAAAGATAGTTGAAACTTAATGAGGAGGAAAACTCAGAAAATGTGAAACTCACAGGACATAGCAATGGCAAAAGTAACAGTGGAAAACAGCGCATAACCTCCCTGACGAGCCTGTGTAAATGACTGGCAAAATAGGGTTTATGGGAGATAGCAGTAAAAATACTACGGGCTACAAAGACAAGAAATTTTGGAGAACGGACACGACACAGAGGTGAAGAGGAAGAAGAAGAAGAAGAAGATATTTATGTTTATGTGAAAGTATATTTAGCCAATTTACACCTCACCTGAATACCATATTTATTGATTTTCGTTAGACATTAGCTGCCAATTTAACCTGTTAACGCAGAAAGGAAATGAAGTCAAGATGGCGTTGCAAAACTCTGAAGCTTCCCTATTTTTTTAAATAAGATTTTTCTCTTCTCAGACAATATTTGATAAATATTTTCAAGTCTCTCGATCTATGTTACAGACCTCAGATTAAACGGGCTTTTTGATTTGAATTTTGTCTATGCTAAAGTAGCATTACACAATGACTTTATTTTCAAATATAGAAACAATTGCTTATTGCTTATAACATTGGAAAATGGGAGTGCTTCTGTATGTATAAAATTTGGATGATCGTTACGACTTAGGTGTGAGTTCGATCCTAACTTCAATGTTTTAGATGTGCCATTCGCAGATCAATATTGACAAATTACAGAGTTTTTTTCATTGATTTTCGGAACTTGTCAATGACTTCCGTCATTAATTCTTTCTTTTTGTTTTTCTCTTGGCTTTCTTTCTTTCTTTTTTCTTTCTTTCTTTCTTTGTTCATGATTGTTTGCTATCATGATTTTCTGTTTTATTTTCGTTCTTTTCCCCAATTGATTTTATTTATTTTTTTCTTTCTTTCTTTCTTTCTTTTCCTCCCTTGATTTTCTTTCTTTCTTTCTTTCTTTCTTTTCCTCCCTTGATTTTCTTTCTTTCTTTCTTTCTTTCTTTCTTCTCGCACGCTTTCTTTTTTTATCGCTTGCCTTCTGGTTCTTGTTGGTTTGCTTGCATTCACTCGTTCTTGCTTACTTTCTTTCCCGAAGGCTTTTTCGTTCTTTCTCTCTTTTTTTCTTTGTTGCTTCATTGGTATCTTTCTTTCCTTTTTCTCATATCTTTCCTTTGCTAAGTTACATAAAATTTCTTCACTCTTTTGATCTCTCTTTCTTTTCATAGCTCCTTCCTTTTACCATTCCTTATTTCTTTCCTTCTTTCCTTCACCCCTTTCCACCCTTCATCACCCTCTCTCTCTTCCTCCTATCATCCCTCAACTCCTTTCTCTCTTCTCTCATTTCCGTCTATTCCCATCCTCCGCTGCACCTCCTAACACTTCCTGTAATCCTTTTTAATGATTGTCGCTATCAGAATTTCATTTCCTTCTCTGTTCTTTTCGTAAATTCCCAAGTCGTACATGTCCGTGCGTCAGCGTATTACAACCAATCTCTCTCCATTTTGCTCGCATTATGCACAATAGATTATTCATATCAAAGTAGACGGAAATTTATTAACTATGACACAGTTCTAATTTTTCTAAGTCCTATTTCATCAGTTTCTACAGTTTCTGCTTCAATCTATCTATCTATCTATCTATCTATCTATCTATCTATCTATCTAATTCTCAATATCTATCTATCTATCTATCTATCTATCTATCTATCTATCTATCTATCTATCTATCTATCTATCTAATTCTCAATATCTATCTATCTAATTCTCAATATCTATCTATCTATCTAATTCTCAATATCTATCTATCTATCTATCTATCTATCTATCTAATTCTCAATATCTATCTATCTAATTCTCAATATCTATCTATCTAATTCTCAATATCTATCTATCTATCTATCTATCTATCTATCTATCTAATTCTCAATATCTATTTATCTATCTATCTATCTAATTCTCAATATCTATCTATCTATCTATCTATCTATCTATCTATCTATCTATCTATCTATCTAATTCTCAATATCTATCTATCTATCTATCTATCTATCTATCTATCTATCTATCTATCTATCTATCTAATTCTCAATATCTATCTATCTATCTATCTATCTATCTATCTATCTATCTATCTATCTATCTAATTCTCAATATCTATCTATCTATCTCTCCATATATATACATATATAGAAATTGTAAGGAGGATTTGATAATTATAATTAAGTAATTCATTGAGTCTGAAAGAAACCTCAACAGAATGCAGAAAGCACTGGACGGCCGTTTCGTCCTATATTTGGGACTCATCAGCAGTGCGCATCCACTACCGAGAATTGAAACCCTGACAGTTAGGTTGTCGAGCAAACATCAACCCAACTGTTCAACGTACCTCGGTGACGAAGAGGTAGCAAATCAGACTAAATATAGCACCGCTCGCTCACATATATCCGTGGTGGAACTCAACTGAAATTCTCTATGACCATAGGACTGTGCCCCCGCACACACACACACACACACACACACACACACACACACACACATATATATATATATATATGTGATATATATATATCTAAATCTAATATATATATATATATATATATAAATAAATCTAAATATATATATAAATCTATATATATATATATATAATCTATCCTATTTAAAACTCCTAACTATCACTCTATCGGCCACAAGCTCTACATATCTATCTGTCTATCTATCTATCTATCTATCCCAGTCTGTTCATACCTCTCTATCTATCTATCTATCTATCTATATATATATATATATATATATATATATATATATATATATATATATATATATATATATATACCACAATCTATTCGTACCTATTTAAAACTCCCAATTCTCTTTCTATGGGCCACAAGCTCTCCATATTTATCTATCTATCTATCTATCTATCTATATATATATATATATATATATATATATATATATATATATATATATATATAGCTAGCTTGCTAGCTATCACAATCTCTTCGTACCTATCTTAAGTTATTATACAGTTTAGAGAATACAGGCTCCAGTTGGGGAGTACTCCGCTTAATGACTATTACAGGAGTACCATCGGGTACACATGCTTTGTGGGGATCAAGGTTAGAGATGATAGCCGAAAACATGGATGGGGTTATATACATATGGCTCAACAGAGATTCAGTTCTAAGTGGGAAGATAGACAGGGATACTCCAGATGAGTCCATAGTAAAGTTTGAGGAGAATTTACGGGCAAATCATTCGGCTTTATCAGCAGAGGATGATAATATCTCAAATTGATTGAAGACGTGGGGAATAGGGACCTTTATTTAATACCATATCACAGAGCCACCACCACAGCCAAATTTGTGTCAGAGGCTATGCGGTGAATCATTTTCTCGACAAACAGGGAGTTCACACCTTTAAAGACTCGTTAACATTTATTACAAGCAGTAACGATTCACACCAGTATATCCGAAAATAGTGGTTCCTGTGTGCTATAGCGGCCGGGCTTTACTGGCGTGAACCATTGAGAGGATTTCACCTCGTATTTCCGAGAAGGGATGAAAGCGTCCATGCCGGCTTTGATACTTTGATACTAGAAGAAACCTCAGTGACACAATTTTCAATTGGGAGGTTGAAGGCGTCAATCCATTCGGGCCTCACGAAGAAAATCACGGGTTGACTCCCAGTTAGCATGCTGATAACGAAAGAGGTTTCCTGTTTAAATATATGATTGGAACAAAATATCAATCGCTAACACAGAATGGTCCTAGTTACCAAGACGCCAGTATTGTGAAGCTCGTGAAGAGCTTGGAAAAGAGGTAGGAAATAAATCAAATAGAAAACCCTGTTGCTGGGTTTTGCTCGAGACACGAGCAGGGAAATCTACGATTTCAGTAAGTGATAGGGCAATGGAAAAATTTAATGTCTGAATACCAGCACCATCAGTACCTTTAGAATATTTCAGCCGTGTGTCATAGCGATCATTAAAGTCACCGAAGACAAAGATGGCTGGAAAGAACGTGCATTTTTTATACTGTTGACCATGTTCACCGTAGTCTATGAATATAGAATCCAGCGCAGTAAGTAATCTGTTCAATGAAACAACGCCAATACCACTAGCAGCAGCTGTTCAGTCTTCGATATCAGAGGTTGGCTGTGAGTATTTGGAAAAAAACATGGCTGCCTTTATACACGTCGAATTGAATATTTTAAGCTTTCCTATTGGTCAACTATAGAATGAGTCAGCTCATTTTGGTTGGCACACTAGTAAATAAAAATACTTAAAAACTCTAACATATACTGTCGGTTATTATGCGTAATATACTACAGTTCTGTGAAGAGGGGGAGCGATAAAGGAAAAACAGATAGCTAACAGAGTTTAGTAAGGAAAGAGGGAAACACATAAAAGAGTAGTTAGCGACCTCGAGAGACAATTTCCTTGTCATCAGAAGATTGTTTCGGATGTAGACACCAAGGCCATTCATGTACATGCTGGGATCTTTTCGGCAAATGTGGTTTGTTGTTGTTTACTGGTTTAGTTGTATTCCTTTTTGCTGTGATTTCCATGTGATTTATTTTGAGGAGAGGGAAAAAAGGTGACCATAATTGTCATTATCTGTCGTAAATGCCAATACAAACCATCTAGTGCGTGGCTGAGAACAGAGCATAATTTTGCCTGAGAGTTGTCCACCAGAAGTACACTGGCACTTTTTTTAAAGCATTTCACCCCAAGCAAGGTGGGAAGTCACTAGCACGCAAGGGGTTACGGAGGATTTGCAGCGAGAGCAGATAGGAGCGATAGAGGAAAGGACGAGGGGAAGGATAGTGGATAGATCCGGGCAACAAGGAAGCATCTCTGCGGTGATTAACAGAGAGCGAATATACCGATATTAAGCGACTGTTGATCAGAGCAGCGTCTCTAAGCGCTACCAACGCGTTCGGGCTCCTAATACCCAGTCGGAAGCAGCAGCCAGCACACTGCCAACCCGGTACCCTCACAATGGGAAACACATCCACTGGTTAGTCTGTTGACCAATGCTAAGAGAGTTAAATAATTGTGGCCCTGGTAGAAGACAGAGTGAACCGGTAAACCATGTCCGGAACAGGGAACAAAGGATGAACCTCTACTCACGTGGGCTGGACAATAGGTGAGCCTATCTATTCATATAATTTGTAAAAACGAAAGAAAAAAACGAAAAAAAAAACCCAAACAAACAAAAAAAGACGCACATAAAATACGGAAGAAGTAATATTAAGTTATGACTTAGTATAAGTACTAACAACTAAAAAATCGGGAAGGTAAAACTTAGTTAACTGTTGTCGCGTCAATTTCCCAGCTTTGATAAGCAACAACAGGTAAGCACATTCTAAATTTAAAAAAAAATTGTCAGAGAGGGGCTGGAGTAAAAAGTTTGATATATACACGTCAGAAGGAATGAGAGGTGAAAGAAATAAACAAAAATTCAGAAAATAACACAGATATTTAAACATTTACAAACGAAATGGCACAAGACACTGTAACTTATTTTCAACGGACACTTCATATGCTTCATTTCAATCTTTAAATTTTATTTTTTTTATCTATCTATCTATCTATCTATCTATCTCAAACTGTTCATAATCTATCTATCTATCTATCTCAAACTGTTAATGATCTATCTATCTATCTATCTATCTATCTATCTCAAACTGTTCAAGATCTATCTATCTATCTATCTATCTATCTATCTATCTATCTATCTATCTATCTATCTATCTCAGTCTGTTCATGATCTATCTATGAACAGATCTATCTATCTATCTATCTATCTATCTATCTATCTATCTATCTATCTATCTATCTCAAACTGTTCATGATCTATCTATCTATCTATCTATCTATCTATCTATCTATCTATCTATGTTCATCTCTTTCATTTGTCTCTGCCCGTCTGGTCACATCGCTCCAAAGTCGTTCGTTGCCATCGATCCTTTAAACAATAATCTATTCCTTATTCCATTTGATTAAGCCACGCTGACAGATCCGAATATTTTATCGCGGCTTCCACCCGACATTATGCTTAACCGATTAACTTTAACGCCTGTCAGATACGATCACTTCCAAAAAGCTGAAGTTCGACTGCTGCCCGCACTATCAAAAACACAACACTTGCCTGGCCGTTAAAAGGTTATTCAGATAACAAGGGAAAAGAGAGAGAGAGAGAGAGAGAGAGAGAGAGAGAGAGAGAGAGAGAGGTGGGGAGGGAGAGAGAGAGAGGGGGGAATTCTTTCTCTTCTTGCAGAGCAACTTTAAGCCCTTTGCGTACTAACAGCGGGCAATGCATTCCCCGACAATACAAATTTGAAACCGGAAGAAAATTATATTTTTGAGAATATGGCCAAAGGTCAAATAGAATTCTCGAATGACATTCCCGCGTGTTTGTCAAACCTTTTGCAAATATTTTCGCCCATGTTCCCAAACTGTAGGCTTGGTTGATTCATTTGAACGAAGAAATATGACCCTGAGTCCCTTTCTGCTGAAAAGATATTTTTTTTCTCTTAGAACAGCATGAATGATTGATTTGTCTGTTGTCGGCATATCAACCCCTAATGGGTCATTTATACGCCTAGATTTAATATTGTTGGTAGCTTTGAAGTAATAAAAATATGATATGTTATTCTGCTTTCGCAATTGAATACATGGTAGATGATACACAGCTTTTGTGCAGATACATGGTTGTGTGGACATGGTTACTAGAAGCGGTGACGTGTGAGCTTTATGTTGCAGTTGAAGTTATATTTTGGAAAACAGTTGGATTTAAGTAATTGTAGGATATTATACGGATTAATGTCATGAAAGAGTTCTTCCTTGTTGGTTGTTTCGTTGATTTTCTTTAGCGGCACATCAACACCTTTGTGGGTTATTCAATACCGAAATCTAAATATTTTGAACACAGTTTTATGGTTTCAACTAAATAGATTTTGAACGCAATTCTATGGCTTCAGCTACAGCTAATATATATATATATATATATATATATATATATATATATATATATACAAGTATAGGATTGGTGTATAGGGATTAAATTCCAATAACCAACAAATACTATTCTTAAAAGAGTGCTCAATACAGAGTAGACAAATATAATCATTTATTCGAAAATTGTAACATAAAAATCTTATAAAATCACTACAAAAATAGACATTTTGTTTCAACACTTCTGGTGTCTTATCGGTGTTCTACATTCAACACCATCATTTGATAAGACACCAGAAGTGTTGAAACAAAATGGCTATTTTTGTAGTGATTTTATAACATTTTTTATGGTACAATTTTCGAATAAATGATTATATATATATATATATATATATATATATATATATATATATATATATATATATATGCTCTTTTCAATTAAGATGTTCGAACAAGATACATTTCTTAGTTCCACCAGTCCAGACCTTCACTGTAGAAGCCACCGGATCATTGATTCATCCTCAATCGCTTCATATTCCATTTGTAAGGAGGAAGTTCAACTACTTCTCTAAATCTGTTGCATTGGGGAATAGACTCCCGATAGGATGCTTCTCCGATTGCTATAACCTTAAACAAAGTCTACAGTGATGTGTTATGTATCCTACATGTCCTCATAATAAGCACTTCTTGTTCCCCCATTGTACGCCTTTACACTACCCACATTTAGTAACGCAATTTTGGACGGCCCTTGGGCTATTGTGTTGGTTGAACAATAGTAAAAACAATATATATATATATATATATATATATTAAAAAGAAGAGAGGTACCGCAAACTTTTTTGGTTGTAATGTGGGTTTTTGTTTTTTCTTTTTTATTAAAAAATATTATTCTTTATTTTTCATAGTTTTACATAGTTTTACAACACGTGTTTCTGGTCTTACGACCGTCTTCAGGTAAAGGGTGGAGATTTCCACATATTATTAAAAATAATTATTAAAAATAATTAATTTTTTTCCCTTTATGCTTTTCAATGTTACATCTTCTCTATATGAGACATTCTCTGTTTTTGTGTTGGTCATTCCAATGTCTTTCTTTAAAGAAACACGTGTTGTAAAACTATGTAAAACTATGAAAAATAAAGAATAATATTTTTTAATAAAAAAGAAAAAACAAAAACCCACATTACAACCAAAAAAGTTTGCGGTACCTCTCTTCTTTTTAATATACACACTTTTCTCTCGTTGGAACCATTATAACCTCTTCATTTCATTTTATATATATATATATATTATATCGAATCCCTTAATAAGAAAACAGTTGAATATTTAATGCATGCTTTATTTTAATTATAGAAAATATTATAAATAATTTTGAAACGCTCTGCTGAACATACTTATCAAAATAATAAATGAAATAAAAAAAAGAACTTTGCCTTTATAAAAAAGAAATCTATTTTAAGCAATAGACGCCATCATAGAAATTACTATTGCCAGTTTCGTAACTGCGCGACTTTGGCCGGAAACCACCGGAAACCACCGGAAATAGCCTTATTAAACATCAACTTTTAGCCGATATGTCAAAAAAAAAAAAAAAAAGAGGGGACGAACGGAAACAGGTCCGGTGTATTGATTGTACTTATTTTTATTTGAGCTAGCCTAGCAAAAAAAAAAAAAATAAAATAAATAAATAAAATAAAATAATATTTCAGACAACTATGCCCTTACGAGTTGGCTAACATTTATTTATCGATTTAAATCTGGTAAGAGGCAAAGCGCCAAAACGATATATATTTCTTTTTTTTTTTAACTTTTTTTTGGGAAAGATGAGAAGGCTTTGTTAAATGTGTAAATTTCTATTTTAAGGATCACAGTAACTGGCGAGGAAAAGGCTTAACATGGCGAGGCATAATTCTCAAACACCCAACAAAAAGACGGAAGAAAAAATCCGCTACGCTTTTCATGGTCCGCAAATTTTTTTTTTAATTTACAGAATTTCACGATCACGAATCCCGTAACCGCTGAGGGTCTAAGGGACAACAAATCTACTGCATCTATAACAGGAGCGGCGTGTCATACGTGAGACAGTCTGACGGATCCCATCCCTCTCTAGGGCGTTTTGATGTTTTTGAGGTTGAGTTTTTCTTCTAGTCTGGCTGCCAAACAAGGCTATTAGATTCAATCTGTCTTGCTATTTACCTATAATTGTTTGAAACGAGATGGATTCATATCTTTCCTAAGGGCATTAGCACATAATTGGATGTAATGAACTCGACTGGAATTCGAACTCAGCCCTCCGATTCCTCAATCCTAGCTACTATCCATTACTTCTTTCTGATTTTATCTTAGGCGAAAACAATGTCATAAGGCGGTAACTGTGATCGAACTTATGACACTAGCAGTGGTCAATCAGGCTACTACTTTACAGCAGTGGTTATCTTTTTTCTTTTTTTTTACCCAGGGACAATATTTACTCTTAATTTTTTTTAATCAAAAATCTCGAGATGTACAGCAGGAGCACTAGACCAGATATGGCAACAATATGCACGGACGAATGGTAGATTTGTAAATGTGCAAGATGGATTCTGACGAGAAAAATCTTCTGGCACGGCACAGTGACCTCCCAGAAATACCTCCCACATAACGGTTAGATATTAATAGCAATGGTATCTTCATCTAGCTCAATGGTTCTCAACCTTTTTTTACCCATGGACCACATTTTTTTTTTTTTTTTTGTGGATTTGGAGATGAAACAATTCTATCTTGATTTTTGAGATATGTTTCAAGCCAGTCTGTTTTTTTCGAAATTGATCTGTGAGGTTTAAACCAGGAGAGAAACCGACAGAAAGGTTCCATCTACTTTATTTGGGGATGTGCGTTCACTATTGTTATGGGACCTTACCTATAACGACAGAGTGAATTCTTCCTGACACTATGAATACTGCGCCTCTCAAGAGAGAGAGGGACGAGACAGAATCGAGTCGAGCCAATAGTAGTTCACTCCAAACCAGACTGACAGTCATACTAACACTTTCCACATCTTGTATTATTATTCTGAGTAATATATCTTTGTTATTTCTACTCTTGTGTTCGTGTTGTTCTTCCTTGGTCCTAACCTTGGACCATAACAACTATCATTGGCATTGTTGGTATTGATGCATATTAATTATCAAGAAATGTCACTTGGCTGAACCAAATCTTCATTGTCACAAGCATCTGGCAATCTAAGCATTAATTTACGGCAAGCGTATACTGTAGACGGCCTATAAACTTAGCTGTATCTGATTGGTTTGGTTTATTTTGTTTTACGGCATATCAACCTCAATGGGTTATTTAATGCAGACAAGATTCTTAGACTAGATTGTTATGAATAGAAAATGTATTCTTTATAAGAAATCAGTTTGTAGATCAGGTTTCATTGACGTATTTTTGTATATAGGGTTTTTGTTGAATGTTAAATGTATTGCTGGCATATTTTACTATCAAAACCTATTTTTACGCTTGCGTCGTGTTTTGGACCCCACTTTGGAGGGTTAACTATTTGCCCTGAGACCCTGCTACTACCCTGGGTCAGAGTGGACCTGGAAACAGATGCCTTGCTGACGGATGTAGTTTATAGTCATACCTAGGTCGTGGTGGTGTTGGGAGGGGTTTAACCCTCTGAAGAGGGGCAGTCGGCGTAAGCTGGAGCGTCAGATTTAAAGAGGGTAGCTTTATCTGAAAAAAGTATCACAATATACTAATGTAGCAAAAATCATAGACCAACTTCTTAGTCTGGCGTTGGATCACTTCTAACCAGACGAAGTGTTGCAGCCTGACGTGGCGTCGGTATCACTGGCCTCCGCTTTAATGGTGAGCGATCCTGTCTCGAGATCTGCTCACAGGTCCCTGATATATGCAGATGCAACCGCGTGTGAGTAGACCTGTTCATGTCCAGTTAATGCTCGCCAGGACAAACGTGGTGGTCACACCGTTAACCAGGCGTCTTCAAAACATTCCCGTGTTACTTGGGCCCGATGACCAGGTGCATTATCCTGCAAGTGTAATCCAGCATTGTTGGGGGTATATAGGTCTATGAATTAATAAAAACAAAATGGTCGAAAATCAGCGGTCAAGGATTCAACCCGTGCAATATTTAAGTAAATGCTCTGTTTTGGATACGCCATGAGCAGATATGAATGTACGTGGCCAAATCGGTTAAGGCACGTCAGGTTATATGACGGTTCCGTATAGGATACAGGTTCGATTCCTGTAGGAGGATGAATATATTCTATAAATATTTCTCGGACATTCAGGCCGATAAATGTTGTTTAATACAGATTATTATAAACAGAGCATTTACTTAAATATTTGTATCTATAAAAAGAATGTATAAACACATATATACAGGGTGAATCCCAAAAACGGGAATTTTTTAACAATCCAATAAAACCAAGAGTGATGGAAGAAAAATATTTAATTCATAGTAATTGAAACCATAAAACATGCCATTTAAGAAACAGTGATTGAATTTTCATTTTTTTAAAATGACGTCCTGTAGATGGCGTCCTCCTGTACGAATGCATTCTTGAAATCTGCTGTTGAGATTCCTCATTGACTGCTGCAACATCTCAGCTGGGATACTGTGAATTTCATTCTCGTTACTAAAATGGCGAAATGTTTACTCGCTCAAGGTCACTGTCTCGCAGTGTTGCCACTTGCTCATATCTGGCAACACGCACTTAAAAAATTCCCGTTTCTTTATGTCACCCTATATATATATATATATATATATATATATATATATATATATATATATATATATATATATATGTATGTATTTATCAGTGAGAAAAGATAGATATAATTGAATTCGTACTTTTCGGAAGAGATGAGATTCGGCCGTAGTTCGAACTCGCCTCACACAATCAGGTTTTAGTTTCGATATGCTTCAACCCAACCCTTCGGGAAAACGATATTTCTCTTCGCTTCGAATCGAGCGAGAAATCAACGCGTGAAGATTGATTTGTTAAGTGGCCAAAAGACACTAAATAAAGCTACTGATACGCTCAGTTAATTTTCCATCCGCACAAAGAAATACCAAGTCGAATGGCAATGCCAACTCTTGTTCATCCTATACTGTGTAAGGACAATTGAAATATTTCCAAGTAAACTATTTTAGGGTTTCGTCAGGGAGTGCAAATATATATATATATATATATATATATATATATATATATATATATATATATATATATATATATATATATATTAACACGTCCTTTGATAGTTGAGGTTTCGTTTTTTTTCCCTCTCACTTTTTTATTATGTTTATTTTTAATTATTTCACCCCAAACTAAGCAATAAAGTAACTAACAGACAAGAGGTTACTGAGTGTGAGAGAATATGAGAAGTAGAAAACATTATTAAGAGGCGGGAACGTTAAAAGAACAGGAATGAAAAAGACAGAAGATAACGGTTGACCCACCTAAGCATTAAGTATTAAGTCTTGTAGCTTTCAGTTCTTCTTATTATCTCGAAAAACAAATTAAAATTATTTTATCGCTTTAAATAACGTGCAACGGGCGCGAAGACGTAGAAAGCCGTCCGATCAATGTCTGAAAGCAACGTTCAAGATCGAAAGAGACGGTCGACAGTCGGAATTAACCTCAGCACCCACTTTAATATTTACACACGCTCTAACTCTGATATTAAGCACCTTTATCTACAGAAATAGCATACCTAAAAGCTATTTTTATCATAAAATTTATTTCGGTTGAGCTTTCTGGGGAGGAAGTGTGGGTTTGTAAACAGTAACTATTACGGCTAATAATGACTCTTCGGTGAATCGAATCGAGTTCTCTCAGTCACTGTGTGTTTATCTAAAAATAAATAAGCTTAAATTCAACTTCATCCCTGCCGTGCGCCAACGGCTTAGTGGTAGATTCCCCACAGACGCCAATTCAGTTGGGTTTCGATCCTAGCTAGAGGCAACCGGACCTCTAGCCACACTGATGAGCTGTGATACAGCGAATCAGTCTGTCTGTGGATGACAATATATATATATATATATATATATATTTAGTCATCTACATATAGACAGTATCGCCGTATCACAGCTCCTCAATGAGTCTAGACATTCGACCGCTTCAAGCCGAGACCGAAATCCGACCCATTTGGCATCATTCGGAGATTCTAAACCCTAATCAACGCTCGGCAGAGAGTAAGGCGAATTTTTACGTATTTATTTTTTCATAAACACACCACTGACCGAGAGAACTCAATCCAATTTGGAGAGTCTTGCACATTACCAGCAGTAACTAGTGACTGTTTATAAATTCGCGCTTGTCTCTCCTCATTAATATATATATATATATATGTATATATATATATATATATATATATATATTAATATATATGTGTGTGTGTGTGTTAAATAATGCAGCTTAATTAATATTGTAAAGTACTCATTCAAATAATAAATCAAAACATTTAATGTAATTAAGGCGAATTCACTTCGCTAACAGATTAAATAAGGCATTACCTCACTGACCAGTCACTGAACGACACGTGAATTACTACTACATTACAATAATATTCAAAAATCGAACGTCGCATTACTGCACGCTCAAAAAATTTTTTAACTGTTAATAATAGCCCATTTTTTTTAATAAAACATCTTTCGACAAGTATCACATTCATTTTCGTCTTGGAATTTTACCCGAAATTACCTGAAATTTAGAAAAAAAAAATTACATCTCTGCCTGAAATTGGTAAAATGTTTACCGTAAGTACTTGTTCAGTGAGTGGTCAGTGAGTTAATGCCTTATTTAATCTGTTAGCGAAGTGAATTCGCCATTAAATACAAATTAAATTAACTTCATTGATTTATTCTTTGAATAACTACGTTAATATATATACATATTACATTCTTTTTATAGATACAAGTATTTAAGTAAATGCTCTGTTTTAGAAAATAACAGTATTAATAACATGCCCGAGAAATGTTCTTAATACTAATCGAACTATCCTCCGTGTCTCGACCGGTTAAGGCACGTCAGGCTATATGACGGTTCCGTATAGGATACAGGTTCGATTCCTGTCGGAGGACGAAATTTTTCTATGAAAATTTCTCGGACATTCAGGCCGGTAAATGTTATTAATAGTGTTTATTATAAAACAGAGCATTTACTTAAATATTTGTATCTATAAAAAGAATGTATAAATATAAAAATATCTTTATACATATATATATATATATGTATATACATACATATATATATATATATATATATATATATATATATATATATATATATATATATATATGCACATTTCATTGAAAACCACAGACAAGGTGCTTTTATTTAGTTATTTTATACAATTTCTCATGCGATCCAATAATTTTATACTTTTCAGGTGATAAATTATATAAGAACTGTCCGAATGTTCTTTTTATTAATAAAAAAAAAACTAACACATAATAATAGTAACTTTGAACATGGAGATAATATTTTGACCGTATTTTGAAAAATGAAAACATTTTATAAAGCATACATACAAAAAAAATATTTCTTATTTAACAGTTAAAATATTTAATCCTTGAAAATGGCTAAATGTATAGCCGAAAGCGCTCGGATAAAAAGAATATTCGGACAGTTTTTATATAATTTATCATCTGAATAGAAAAAAATTAGATCGCATGAGAAAATTGTATAAAAACTAAATAAAAGCACGTGTCGTATTCTATGAAATGTGCAGAAAAGATGGATTGCTGCCTAAATACACAAATATATATATATATATATATATATATATATATATATATATATATATATATATATATATATATATATATATATATATATGTATGTATATACATATATATATATATATGTATAAAGATATTTTTATGTTTATACATTCTTTTTATAGATACAAATATTCAAGTAAATGCTGTGTGTATATATATATATATATATATATATATATATATATATATAACTACGATATAACTACGACATAACTACGACATCCTAATCATGTGCACTTACACACACGTACGGGCGTACATATGCACATGCGCGCGTGCACACAGACACACACACGCAGACACAAAGGCACAGACACACAAACCCAGACAAAGAAGAGGAAGAAAAATCAGCCTAACATAAAAAAAACGCATGAATTCTTTTTACCTTAATACAAAATAATGAAAACACGCAAAATTATACTGATATCCGCTGAAGAATGGACCGAATAATTACACAAAGTTTCGTTTGCGAGCCTCTGCAGTAGAGATGCGAAATATAACATCAGTGAACATATTTATTTTTTGTATTAATACTACACACACACGCATATATATATATATATATATATATATATATATATATATATGTCCATATATATAGGTAACTTTTACGCACATACACACACATTTCTCTCTCTCTCTCTCTATATATATATCAATTGTCATATATATATATATATATATATATATATATATATATATATATATATATATATATATATATATATATATATAACAGATTCATATCTTGAACGCAAACATCAGATGGTCCAATGATTGCATTCAAGCATGAAAACAAACTGTCGCCACTCGGTGTTGACCTCAGTGTTCACTCTTCTTATTCTGATATATATATATATATATATATATATATATATATATATATAGAAATATAGTCTTAAAGTTTGCTATATTTATGGGATAAAGTGCTCAATATCAGAGATAGAGCGTGTATGTGTATATATATATATATATATATATATATATATATATATATATATATATGTATGGCATGAATCATTCATACAAAAAACAGATATTGAATTTAATGATATAAATGGCGATATCTGTTTTTTGTATGAATTATTCATGTAATGTAAATTGAACTGCACCACATACTTGATATATATATATATATATATATATATATATATATATATATATATATATATATTGATAATATTAGTGGTAAATATATATATATATATATATTGATAATATTAGTGGTAAATATATATATATATATATATTGATAATATTAGTGGTAAATATATATATATATATATATATATATTGATAATATTAGTGGTAAATATATATATATATATATATATATATATATACATATATATATATATATATATATATATATATATATATATATATATACAGACAGTATTAATTATATTTATTATATAATATATAATTATAGTCCTGAATGTTTCAGAAAATTCGTAGAAAATAAGTGCTTCTCCGACAAGAGAATTCCTTGAAAACTTTGAGATAATAATAATTCGGACGTTGCTCATCAGACCCTTCCTTGTGGCTGAATGGTTAGCAGCACGTCAGATCAAATGATGATTCTGATCAGGGTTACAGGCTCGATTCCGGTCGGAGAAGCACATATTTTCTACGAAATTTCTCGAACATACAGGCTGTTAAAGGTAAATAATATAGTTTATTGAAAAACACAGAACATTTACGTAAATAACTTGCATCTGTTAAAATAACGTATAGACAGAAAATATATTAAATAATTGTCGGACTTAATCCATTTCATTATATATATATATATATATATATATATATATATATATATATATATATATATATATATATATATATATATATACATAGGCTTTAATAATAAAAAAGAAAAAGCCTACCCTTAACAATATTAACTACGAACAAAGCCACAACGTGCTAACCGTATTTGGAAATTAAAACACCCCTACTACACACTAAGACATACACATAATGCACACACTCAATTAAGCTGAAAAATCAAATCATCCTTGATAATGGCTAAAGATATAGCCGAAAGCGCTCGGAAAAATAAAACATTTGGACAGTTCTTACACACCCTTTGTCTAGTAAAGAAAGCTCTTGTTCGTACACAAGACAAATTAAATAAAAAACTTAACCGTAGTACCTTGTCTGTCGTTTTTAATGAAACTTGCATAAAAGAAGGATTGCTGCCTAAATATATATATATATCATCCGATGCGATGAGAACGAAAGTAATATATAAATTCCAACGTTCACAGCATTAATTCAAAAGACGGCTCGATACTGATAGTAGAGCGATAATTATTTATTTATTATAATTTTATCATATCGACAAAAAGTTGCATCTTTGTAGTGAGTAAAATGGTTTTGTCTATATGATAAAATTGTCTATATGATAAAATTATAATAAATAAATAATATATATATATATATATATATATATATATATATATATATATATATATATATATATATATATAAGTGAACATAGAAGTCAACACTTAGAGGCGACAGACTGTTTCATGCTAGATGCAATCGTCAGGCCTGACGATAACCGCAAAAAAATGCAATATTCAGCACTGGTAAAATGGTTGCTGACGACATTAGGTTTATAATACCCAGAAATTCATACGCAGATGTCCTTAAGGACACATGACACAGCGGATAAAGGCGTTGGTTAGATCCAGTGACAGAACCCAAAGAGTGTGAGTTCAATACCCGGTTAAGGCATTGTGAACTTTCAGAGGGAAAATTAACAGGATACGTGTAATCGCCAGGCCACGATTGAGTCTAGCATGAAAAAAACAGTCACCTCTATGTGTTGACGTCAATGTTCACTTTTATATTTGAACACGCTCTATCATATCATATGTGCTGGTGTCGGATCCTAGGGACTGAGCTGCTTGACCATCATACGTCGACGGGAGAGTCCGCCATATATATATATATATATATATATATATATATATATATATATATATATATATATATATATATATATATATATATGTGTGTGTGTTTATGTTATGGGTCCTTACCTATAACTACAGAATGAACTCTTCCTAACACTTTGTATACTACGCCTCTCAAGAGAGAGGGACGAATCGAGTCGAGCCGATAGTAGTTCACTCCAAACCAGACTGACAGTCATACTAACACCTTCCACATCTTGTATTATTATTCCGTGTAATATATCTTCGTTATTTCTACTCTTGTGTTCGTGTTGTTCTTCCTTGGTCCTAACCTGGACCATAACAGTATATAAAGTGCTCAATATATGCGTGAAGTTTGAGTATAAGCATGAAACAGACTGTCGCCACTGGATGTTGACTTCAACGTACACCCATGAATATAGCATGTATATATATATGCATATATATAGTATTTACATTAGTCGGACTATTGTCCTCATCTTTGTCGCCATATTTGTCACAACGTTTCGGCCGTTGTACGCTCCGGCCTTCTTCAGGTGGTTGGAATTTGGAACCGAACCTTTTATTTCGATCACTGGGGTAGACTGTTCTTGTTCCACGAGCCATGTTTGATGGATGTCAGTTATCAGTTATCTCCTGGTAATTTTCCCTCTGAAAGTTCTCCACTGCATGAACCGGGTATTGAACTCACACTCTTTGGGTCTGTCACTGGATCTAACCAACGCCTTTATCCACTGTACCATGTGTCCTTGAGGACATCTGGGTATGAATACTTGGACATCATTGCCAGAGTCGAGGAGGTGGCCTTGAACATCCCTCAGGCTCAGGCGGATGAACTGAGATGGAAAGTGAGACAGACCTTAGAGAGAGCCAAGCTGACCAGGTCTAACATAACAAAACTGGAGAGACTGGCGATTGGATCCCTACAGAGGAACGAAAACATCATCATACTACCGGCTGACAAAGGTAATGCGACTGTAGTGATGGACAAATCAGAGTATACAAGAAAACTGGAAGACCTCATTAGCAATGGTAGCTACAGCAAAGTGAAAAAGGATCCTACTATGAAAACGGAACGCAAGCTGTCACAGATCCTAATCAAGAACAAGGATCACTTCACACCCAAAATGTATAGGCAGTTATCGCAGCGTTACACCAAGCTATCTCACATATACGGTCTCCCTAAGATTTACAAAGACGGTATTCCGCTCAGGCCGATTGTAAGTTGCCAAGGCTCGGTGTGCCACCCTCTGAGTCGCTTCCTTGTAGATATAATTGACCCATTGATCGGAAAGTCTCCTTCATATGTCCGAAACTCAGCCCACTTCGTGGAAATAATCAAAGATGCTCCCATCCTATCCAATCAGATGGTGAGCTTGGACGTGGTGAGTTTGTTCACCAAGGTACCCACGGAGGAGGCACTCTCGGTAGTCAGAGATAGATTGACCTCTGACTCTTCCCTAGAAGAACGGACCAGTATTCCAATAGATAATCTGATGGAGATGTTGACTTTCTGTACACAAACAACACACTTTGGAATGGGATCACACATATATGGACAGGATGAGGGCTTAGCAATGGGCTCGCCATTATCACCAGCAATGGCGAATATATACATGGAATACTTTGAAGAAATGGCATTAGAATCCATATCTCTAAAGCCAACTATATGGTTAAGGTACGTAGATGACACCTTCATACTCTGGCCACACCAGGAAGATGTCCAGGTTCTACTGGACCATGTGAACTCAATCATCGATACAGTTCCCAATGGAGAAAGAGAGTAACAACACACTCCCATTCCTGGATGTACTAATATCTCGAACAGAGCATGGGTTCAAGACATCCGTATACCGTAAACCAACATTCACCGGACAGTACCTCAATTTCAACTCCCACCATCCATACAGCGTAAAGAAAGGGATCGTCCGTTGCTTACAACACCGAGCAAAAGTCATAAGTGGCGACCCAGAGACGTTAGATAAGGAATTGGTCAGTATAAGTAGTACCCTACAACGTAACAACTACCCTGGGTACATGGCAGCAGCCCCCCAAAACTGGGATAGGCGGGTACAAGAGGAGGAGGAGGAGGAGGAGGAGGACAACAACACTCAGAAAACAGTCTGCCTGCCTTATGTGAAGGGGTTATCAGAGAAAATACAAAGGATCTGCGGTCCATATAACATCAGGACAACCTTCAAAAGCATGACAACACTTCGCAGATATCTCTCTCGAGTGAGACCCCCCATAGAGGAGAACAGGACTAAAGACTGTGTGTACGCTATCCAGTGCAGCTGCGGAAAGGAATATAAAGGAGAAACAGGCCACCCCCTCAAGGTAAGGCTTCAAGAACACCAGAAAGCTGTAATGCGAGGGGAAGTAGAAAAATCAGGCGTGGCTGACCACATATGGAGAAGAGAAAGGAGATCACCGTCCCCTGTGGGATCAGGTTGAGATCATAGACAGGGAACACCATTGGAAAATTCGTAAACTTAAGGAATCAGCACATATGCTAGGCCACAAAAATCTCCTGAGTCGGCCAAGCATAGAAATAAATACAATATGGGAACCAGTAATAAGGAGTGCCAAAGAACAGCAATGATAACAAAAAAGTTGCAATATGAGATCTGGTAAAAACATGTAATGATAACAGCAAAATTGCAATATGAGTACTTGTAAAAAATGGTTGCTGAAAAATTAGGTTTATAATACTCAGAAATTCATACCCAGATGTCCTCAAGGACACATGTTACAGTGGATAAAGGCGTTGGTTAGATCCAGTGACAGGCCCAAAGAGTGTGAGTTCAATACCCAGAGGGAAAATTACCAGGAGATAACTGATAACTGACATCAAACATGGCTCGTGGAACTAGAACAGTCTACCCCAGTGATCGAAATAAAGGGTTCGGTTCCAAATTCCAACCATCTGAAGAAGGCCGGAGCGTACAACGGCCGAAACGTTGTGACAAATATGGTGACAAAGATGAGGACAATAGTTCGACTAATGTAAATACTGTACATAATACCTCATCTCAGAAATATAGACAGATATATATATATATATATATATATATATATATATATATATATATATATATATATATATATATATGTATATATGAAAGATTGCGGAAATGCCATTTGCAGTCAGGCCCGTCATCGAAGCTACCATGTGCTGCCATAGAGCAAGCATGATTCACTCCTTCAACCATTATTTGTTGCGACAAGGGATGAAGTGTGTTGGCATATAAATTCGATCATAATCTTTCCCAGGGTTCGCGGCGTTTCAGGGCGTGGCGTCCTGTTGGTTAGAGTCGATGAAAAAGCCCATCAGATTTCTGACGGCTATCTTTTATTTATTCATTCACCTTTTTTTCCCTTTTTTTTTTGTTAAAGAAGGCGAGTCATATTGATAAGGACAAGGCTAAGATAATGATTATGCGCGGAGAGAGAGAGAGGCGGAGAGGACATGGAAAAGAAGTTCCATAGGATATCACGAAATCAAGGGCTGGTCAAATGACGTTTGAAAGTTTTAGAATTAAAATGCCAAAAAAAGGAAAGAAAAGAAAATAGAATAAAATGTTTGGTAAGAAGAACAATTCATAGTGAGAAGGGAAGCAATTCACTTTTAGGAATTTAAAGAAAAAACACCAAATCGAGTCAAGTGCCTTGAAATATACTGAAAAGGGGTGGGGAATATTGCCAGCGTTTGTGAGGTCGGCGTGATGGTTGTGATAGAAATAAATATGTTTTGATATATGCGAAAAGATTTAAATACGTAGAATATAAACAGACCGGTGGGATGGTTGGTGAATTCTACGACATTTCAACACATTTGGATATTAAATGTCAAATAGCATTTGAGGAATCTATCTATCTATCTATCTAAATATCTATCTATCTATCTATTTATCTATCTATCTATCTATCTATCTATCTATCTATCTATCTATCTATCTATTTCTGCCTATTTCTTTTTTATCTATCTATCTATCTATCTATCTATCTATCTATCTATCTATCTATCTATTTCTGCCTATTTCTTTTTTATCTATCTATCTATCTATCTATCTATCTATCTATCTATCTATCTATCTATGCCTATTTCTTTTTTATCTATCTATCTATCTATCTATCTATCTATCTATCAATCTATCTATCACAGCCTATTTCTTTCTATCTATCTATCTATCTATCTATCTCTGCCTATTTCTTTTTTATCTATCTATCTATCTATCTATCTATCTATCTATCTATCTATCTATCAATCTATCTATCACAGCCTATTTCTTTCTATCTATCTATCTATCTATCTATCTATCTATCTATCTATCTATCTATCTATCTAAGACTATTTCTTTTTATCTATCTATCTATCTATCTATCTATCTATCTATCTATCTATCTATCTATCTATCTATCTATGTTTATATCTAAACATTTCATTATGCTTATATCTATTACATTCAATTTTCTTGATGTGGCATAAGTGTTTTCGAGGCTGGTCAGTTTGTCCATGACTACTGAAATAGTAAGTTCGAATGGAACAATGAAAAGGTTTGATTTGAACAAGGATAGATAGATAGATAGATAGATAGATAGATAGATAGATAGATAGACAGATAGATAATGAATTGCCTGAAATAGATAGATAGATTTTCAATTTTGAAGGAAGTGCTGAAACCTTACATCAACACAACACTACGTCGTTTTAGTTGACTATTTTCGTTAAGTCTCCGGCCTCTGACTTAATCAGATCTATCTATCTATCTATCTATCTATCTATCTATCTATCTATCTATCTATCTATCTATCTATCTATCTCAGTTTATATCTATCTTTGTCTATCTATCTATCTATCTATCTATCTATCTATCTATCTATCTATCTATCTATCTATCTATCTCAGTTTATATCTATCTTTGTCTATCTATCTATCTATCTATCTATCTATCTATCTATCTATCTCAGTGTATATCTGTCTATCTTTATCTATCTATCTATCTGTCTATCTCAGTTTATATTTGTCTATCTTTATCTATCTATCTATCTATCTATCTATCTATCTATCTATCTCAGTGTATATCTGTCTATCTTTATCTATCTATCTATCTATCTATCTATCTATCTCAGTTTATATTTGTCTATCTTTATCTATCTATCTATCTATCTATCTATCTATCTATCTATCTATCTATCTCAGTGTATATCTGTCTATCTTTATCTATCTATCTATCTATCTATCTATCTATCTATC
>OZ038501.1:57480254-57557754 GCA_964036315.1 Acanthosepion esculentum
CTCTCCCAGTACTATATTATTACGTGAATGGTAGTATCATGGTAGTAGTAGCACCAGTAATGCGCAGCCGCGTACGATACCAATATCGGACACCACTGGATAGTAAGCTCTGCTTACTCTTACACTATTCTTTGTAACTTTTCTGTTTAATATATCATTCTTAACTCTAACCCGTGTTCCGTGTTTTCCTTCCGTGGCCCCTACTTCGGGTCCACATCACTAACATATTTATCGAAAACAAACGTATATAAGTAAAAACGTTCCTGAAACGTTCCCAAATCAACATGCGAAAAGCCAACAAACATAATGTCTACGAGACACACACACTTACGAATAAACATTATCATCAGAATCCCTCATGGAAAAACTTAAATTGTTATACACTTATATAAAAGCAATCGTTACTTTTTTTACGGTTAAGTTTAGAGTTTATTAATTTGTTGGAAATTCGAAAGGGTGCATCGTTTTTCCTTGATTTCGGAAGGCTGTCTTTATTGTTTCTCGACATGTGTCTTATTCTGATTTTAAGTATACGTTCCCTTGTTGTTCCCAGGTTAAATATGGGTTAGTTAATATCGAAAGATATATTGAAATTCTATATTGCCAGAAAGACGAACGACAACATTTTTGATTTCTACGAGATTTGCTACTCTAGAAGTTAAATAAATGAAGAGGCGGCCAACACATAACAAACAGAACAGAAAAACGAAAATTGCGGCCATTTTGGAAAGAAGAAAATGAAAAAGAAAAAAAGAAAAGAAAATCGTAATGCAGTACAGAGGAAAATCTCAGTGAATGGCTAAAAAAAAAAAAAGAAAAGTTTTCGAATCACTCAGGCGCCAACAACAACGAATTTCAATGAAATCTCAGAGACCCTCAGGATTTTACGTCTACACCAGTGAGGAAATATCTGTTTCATTTTTTTCATTCCGATTCAACGGTCAGTGGCTCCGTTCTATTGATCTGTATGTTGGAATCAAGTTTTTGAGATTGGGGTTTATTTATTTAGTATACCAACATTTGCCAACATCGACATTTCTTTCTCTCTCTCTCTCTCTCTCTCTCTATTCTTCCTCTCCTTACTCTACTTCTATTCTCTTTCTTTCTTTCTTTCTTTCTTTCTTTCTTTCTTTCTTTCTTTCTTTCTTTCCCTTTCCTCAATCTGTAAGTTTTAACAAATTCTTCTTTACCAATTCTTATAAATAACGAAATTCTTTGATTTTTTTAAAACTCGTTTCGTTTTAGATTTTTTTAAAAAATCTCTTTTTGCTTGATTTTTTCAATTTATTAATTTATTATTCATGCCTATTTTTTCAATTTATTAAAACAGTAATACGCGCGTGCACACAAAGATACACGCACATACGCAACTGCACGCAAAGGCACACACAAACATACGCGCGTGCACGCAAAAGCACGCACACATACGCGCGTGTACGGAAAGGCACACGCACACAGGCGCACGTACAATTCAGGCTTGTACCGTCAGTGATTACTCAGGGCAGGCAACTTGTGAGATTTATGTAGTAAATCTACAAAAATGAACCCTTTTTTGCATTTTATGCATAATAATCAGTGTAACGTTCATAAATTTATTGGATATGGTGCATATTATGCCACAGAAGAAAAATGTAGCTGCTAGTCTATTTTATTCAGTGCAGCCACTGTCTACCTTGCCTACCTAGACGGCACGTCCCTGGTACAAATACACATGCAAGCTGTGGTCATTACTGAGAGTGGCGTTCTCCTGCATGCTCCACAATATTAACCATGTGCCATATTAATATAATCTCTCTCTTTCTCTCTATCTCACTCTATATAATAATAATAATAATAATAATAATAATAATAATAATAATAATAATAATAATAATAATAATAATAAAAAGAATGCAAAGACAAATGCGACCGACCAGATAAAGAAACAATGGCAAAATAAACCGCTCCATGGCCAATACTCTGCCCGTACCAAACAAGCTGACGTAGACAAAAACCGCACCCATCAGTGGCTACGTAGTGCAGGGTTGAAAGGTGAAACTGAAGGTTTTATCATTGCTGCACAAGACCAATGCTTGTTAACTAGGAATTATCAAGCACATATACTAAAATACAGTGTTAGCCCAAGATGCAGATTCTGTGACAAATAACCAGAAACATTGATCAACTTATATCAGGTTGCACGATATTGGCACCCACTGAATATAAAACCCGGCATGACAGAGTGGGCCAATATCTGCACTGGAAAATTTGCAACTCCTATTGGAAGGAAACTGGAAGAAATTGGTACGAACACCACCCTGACCCGGTTATGGAGATAGGACCTGTTACAATTCTATGGGACTACACAATACACACTGACAGAACAATCAAAGCTAACCGCCCAGACATTGTTATTAAAGACCACAAACAAAATAAGTGCCACCTTATTGATATGGCAGTCCCTGCAGACTGCAATGTATCTTTGAAGATATTCGAAAAACTGTCAAAATACAAGGACCTTGAAATAGAAATCTCAAAAATGTGGCACACGGGAACATCAACAATTCCTGTTGTAGTTGGAGCCCTTGGACTGGTTGGAAAAGATTCCAGTAGGCTGATTGAAGGGATCCCTGGAAGTCCATGACTCAAAGAGATACAAAAAATTGTTCTGACAAGTAGAGCCCACACTTTACGAAGGGCTTTATCTATGTAATTATTTTTTTTATTTTTATTTTATTTTATTTATTTTTTTTTGCAGTGGAAAGTGTCATGATGCCATTTCTAACCTTAGGTCCCTGGGCGGGACCCGGAAAGAAATGTGTAAACGCCAGATATAAAAGGAAATAAAAATAATAATAATAATAATAATGATAATAATAATCAATTGATCATCTTGCATCAGACTGAATATAAAACTTGGCATGATAGGGTGGGCCAATATCTGCACTGGAAAATATAGCACTTTTACGGGAAGGGAAAAGCAAGAGACTGGTCGGTACACCACACAGGCCCGCTTACAGAGATGGGAGCTGTAATAATTTTATGGGACTTTAAAATACACACAGACAGAACAATCAAAGCTAATCACCCAGACATCGTGATCAAATACCGCAAAGATAGAATGTGATTTCTTATTGACATCGCAGTTCGTGCAGATTGTAATGTATCTTTGAAGATCTTCAAAAATCTATCAAAATACAAGGACCTCGAAGTGGAAATATGAATAAAAGTAGCACGCGAGGATATCAATAATTCCAGTTGTAGTTGGATCCCTTGATTGGAAAAGTTTCTGATAGACTCTTTGGTTGCCAAAGCCTTAAAGAAATGCAAAAACTGTACTCAGCTCACACCTTAGGAAGGTCTCTATCTATGTGAAATGTTTGGCTTGGTTTGGCTTGTTTTACGGCATATAAACCTCAATGGGTTATTTAATGCCGACAAAATTTTTATTGCTGGTAATGTGTTTTTCTTCAAAAATCTATTTCTGGGAATATTTGTCCTTGAAGAAATCTATAGCTGGTCAGATTTTTTTTCAAAGAATGTATAGCTGTTTGTATTGCTGGTATTTTTTTAAAAGTATTGCTGATAATAATTTTTCCTTCGAAAATTATTGCTAGTAATAATTTTTTTATATTACAAATTATTTCTGATATTAAAACCTATTTTTACACAAGTTTGGGCGTTAACTATAGATGGGACCCTAACAGGTGGTATTATCACCCTGGGTCAGGGTGTACCTGGGAACACCAGCAATTAAGAGGTGGTTCCACGCTCCTCAAAACCTCCTGATCAGGGACCTTGCTGTTGGACGTAGTTTATCGTCTTACCCAGGACGCGTATATAGTTTATCGTCATACTCAGGATGAGTGAAATGTTTGTTATCTTACGTATTTTTTCTTAAAAAACTGCTCAGTGAAAAATGTTATGATGCCATTTCTGACCTTAGGTCTCTGGTTGTGACCCTGAAGGAAATGTATAAACAACAGAAATCAAAGGAAATAATAATAATAATAATAATAATAATAATAATAATATTAATAATAATAATAATACAAGCATACATACTAAAATATTGTGTTGCCCAAAATGCTGCGATAAATATCCAGAAACAATTGATCATCTTGTATCGGGTTGCACGATATTGGCACCCACTGAATATAAAACCCGGCATGACAGAGTGGGACAATATATACACTGGAAAATTTGCAACTTCTCCGGGAAGGAAACTAAAAGAAATTGGTATGAACACCACCCAGACCCGGTTACGTAGATAGGACCTGTTACAATTTTATGGGACTACACAATATACACTGACAGAACAATCAAAGCCAATCGCCCAGACATTGTTATTAGAGACCGCAAACAAAAAAGTGCCTCTTTATTGATATGACAGTCCCTGCGGACTGCAATGTATCTTTGAAGATCTTCAAAAAGCTATCAAAAATACAAGTACCAAATATGTGGCACATTGGAACATCAACAATCCCTGTTGTAGTTGGGGCCCTCGGATTGGCTACAAAAGATTCCAGTAGACTCATTGAAGGGATTTCTGGAAGCCCATGTCTTAAAGAAATACAAAAAAATCTTTCTCACGAGTACAGTCCACACCTTACGACGGGCTTTACCTATATAACTTTGTGTTTTTCCGTCAGTGGAAAATGTCATGATGTCTTTTATAACCTTAGGTCTCTGGGCAGAACCCGGAAAGAAATGTGTACACACGAGAAATAAAAAGAAATAATAATAATAATAATAATAATAATAATAATAATAATAATAATAATAATAATAATAATAATCGAATGACTGCATTACACTTCAATTATTTTGAATACTGAGGAGACTGTGATAGTGATAAGGGTAGATTCTGTCACTTGATCTCTCATACAAGCCAATAGCCTGAAAACTTGGCGAAGACAACTATATATTAATAATAGCAATGATTAAAACAGATGTGGATCTTAAAGATTGCTTTGGCAATCTCGTCTAGAATAATTTGCCAAACTTCAACAATTTCTCGTCGGTCATAATAAAAAATAAAAAAAACTTCCCTATTTGGCCATTTCAATTCCGTAACATCTCCTTCGTTTAGTGAATGAAATTTTGTTTGCCTCTCCGATTATCTTCTCGTCTTTTACTCTGCAAGGCAGCCATGCCAACCGCACTGGGCGAGCCATAACAATTTTGGCCACCGATGAGTAGAGAAAGAACATATACGCAAGGGCTATTCTAGTCACGTATGACCTTGAGGACGGGTGGGTCAGAAGCGTGAATTGGCCCGGAGGGAACAGACCGAGTCCTTTTTGGTTGGAGTAAAAATGTTATTTTCACTCCTGTGATTTGATGAGATACTAATAAGCCGAACAAAGAGTCTTTTTAAAAACAGACGTTACCAAAACGGCACAGACACCCAGAAATAGACCTTTACTTATATTTACGTCTACCACAGGCTTATCAACGGTTCTAGTTAAGCAACCTCGAGCCGAGCCAGTATATAGATCGGTGACCGATTCGGAATTGACTGATTCGTTTTAACCCTTTGCGGGTGGTTTAAAGCCAGAAAATATTTTTAGATTGTAAGAATTTCTTTTTTCTTTTTTTTTTTGGCGGGGGATAATAATGATTTAGTAATACAGGCAACATTTTATAGTTGAAATTACTAGAAAGGCGTTCAATAAAGTACACCACAAAAACATGTTTGAATTCCACAGTAACCTTCACATATTTAGGAAAGATATAAGAATAATCAAGAACCTATACTGGCAGCAAACGGCCTGCATGCGAATAGAAAATGAGTTCAGCAGATATACCAAAATAGAAAGCGGTGTAAGACAAGGATGCATCTTCTCACCGGACCTTTTCAACCGAGGCTAGGCTATACTGAGAGAACCAGAACTCCTACCAAGATTCATTATTATTAACAGAAGCTAAGTCCTCCAGTATTACTATAATGTGGCAGAAATACCTCCCTCATACTGGTAAGATGAAGACACCGTTGACATTAATATCGTACCATTATGTGAGAGGTATTTCTAGGTGGTCCGAAAGTTTTGTCACCCCTACCAAAAATTAATGAGAACAGTAGAACAACAATGCAAAGCACATGTACTGGATTCAGTTTATTCACTTTCATTGACGCTAACTAACATCAAGAAGGTTTGTTTGAACACCATCATTTTCGTGGCAGAAAATAATGCGTCGCCATGTCGTGTGTGATATTTTACGTAGCTGAGTCATTACATACGGGTGACAAGACTTTCCGACCACCCTTTAGTAGCGGCCATTACTAATTTAATTTGACGAAGTATTGTCGGCCATTACTAATATTATTAAATGAAGTACTGTCGGCCATTACTAATTTATTAGATGATGTACAGGTTGGTCCGAAAATCTTATCACCCCCTACCAAAAGGTAATGAGAAAAAAAGAACAACAAATAATACAGTAATAAAAAAATCACATGTACTGGATCCAGTTTATTCACTTTCATTGACGCTGTCACACATCGAGAAGGTCTGTGTGAACACCATCATTTTCGTGGCACAAAATGATGCGGCGCCATGTCCTGTTTAATATTTTACGAAGCTGTGCTTTGTTGATTGTTACAAAGGCTATCTGAATGACGTCCTTCAACTGATGCTTATTTTGGTATCGTTCATGTGAAACTCTCTCCCTGATAGTACCCCACAGAGCGCTGTTATATTATGTAGGGGTGACATAACTTTCGGACCAACCAACAGTATCGGCCATTACTAATTTTATCTGACGAAGTATTGTTGGCCATTACTAATATTATTAAATGTATTACTTTCGGTCATTACTAATTTATCAGATGAAGTGGTCCAAAAGTCTTGTCACCCCTACCAAACGGTAATGAGAACAGAACAACAACTAATACCGAAATACAAAAACACCTATACTGAATTCAATTTATTCAGTTTAGCAGACAACAACAGCGCCATCTTTCCAATTTCTGTTGGATTTTATTTAATAAATAGGAGAAAACGCGTGCCTTGAAAAACGAAAATCATTTAACGTCATCTAAATAGGAACTTCTGTATAAATGCGAAAATCGACTGGAACATTTAATAAATGAACATTAATTGAAGAATCGGACACTCGTTTGCCGGGAGAAATAAAAGCTTAAGATCGAAACAAAAACGGAACATATACTTAACATGAGGAAGAGACGATTTAAATTTCTATGGTACGCTAGCATCATGGCCCGGCGTTGCCCGTGCTTGATTCAAAAATTCGTACCACTCATACAGCAATTGCTATCACTTGACTTAAAATATTTTTGCCCTTCCTTGCGTTTAAAGGAGTGCCCTTTGCCGTGCTGATGTTGCTACATGCCTTACTTCTTGCCTATCTCACACTGCGAATTTTTTCTAAGCTCTATACTAAACATTAAATCTGTTACGAAAAAAGAACTAAACAAAATGAACACAAAACGATCAACTTGTAACTGGAAAAACCGAATGAGAAAAGAATGTTAACAACAAATACTTTTTCACACCCACCCAGTTCTGCGGAATCAGAATCAACGTTGAGTTTAAGCAAGCAAATGAGCCAATTGGAGTAAAGTGCCATGCAGATTTAAATTTTTCCCACTTGTGACGAATGCATCCATCGATTTTTTTTGCATGCTAGCATGCTAGTTAACATTCGTGTCAGTCAGCCATAGGCTCTCACTCTGGTCAGTAGAAAATGGCCGCAAACTACATGAAAACTTCCGTAGAAGCATGAAAGAATCGATTATTTCCACTATCGATGGGAGTTGGGAAATGCAAAATCTGTCTTGGCCTTACCACTAACTTGAAGCATTTGCATGTAAATTTTGGTGCAAATCCGTCGAAAATTGCGGCCGTGCATTCGTTACACACACACACACACACACACACACACACACACACACACACACACACACACACACACATCCTGCCTTTTATAGATAGGATAATGAGGAAGGAGGGCTTGGAAAATTTGATACTCACAGTAGAGATTGAAGTCAAGAGGAACAGAGGAAAACAACGCATAACCTAAGTAGCGAATAAAAAGATGATGGCGCAAGGTTTAGGAGAGATAATAAAAATTTTATTGAGTGCTAAAAAGGACAGGAAATTTTGTAAACCATGATCCCCTACTTCCTGAAGTGACATGGTACCTCCAAGAAAAAGAAGAGTAATAAAAATACTGTGCAAAATGCTTCTAAAATCTAAGTAAAAATGCGTTTCTTTGTTTCTGTGACTCAACGAACACTCATTCGACATTTTTTTAATGTCAACGAATACTCGTTGTCACTTCCGTAATGCTCGTTGTAGTAGAGTCTTTGTAATCGCAGATATAACTATAGTAACGCCGTTGAACAATACTGGTGTCAGACGCCTTCGAATAACTCTCGCACTACTAGTACTTGCTCGATAATACTCGCTCGAAAAGTAACCACCGTATAGTGATCACTATAGAGTATAGTGAATAGTATAAAGAAGGGAATAGCAATCCGTTTAGTAACTAAGTAAAACTAGCGATCCGTTTAGGGATCAGTATAGATTAGAAATGGCGATCAATCTAGACGTCACGCGACTTCCTATATTTGCGTTCCCTCTTTGATCCACTTAATTCAATAATGGGATCGCATGTGTTTGTTCACTGGCGATCTATGTTCAAACTCAAGTGTCGGCAGTGACACTTCATTCCTATATAACAATTGTAAAGCAATAACTCCACAAATATTCGGCAATTTTTTCTTTTACACAGAATTCTGTGAAAATCGGTAAAATCTTAACCTTGAATCTACCCACCATTTTATCACGCATTTCTGTCATATGTATCTCGATTTATACACGAATATATATACGGTGGGTAAAAAAAAAACAAAAAAAAAAAACGCTTCATGAAACTGAACGGTTTGTTCAAGTGTTTTTTGTTGTTGTTTTTTTTTTATAAACCCCGCGTCATGTTAGAAGCTGGCAAAGACGATGTTATAGATGTGCAAAGAAGTGACATGAATCAAACTGCACGTATTAGCATCAACTATTTTGTCTCCTATCCATTGCTTTCCCTATCTATACGGCCACGTGTGCGCATGTGCAGACAAAAGCCAATGTCCAATCATACACATGTGCCATGATGAAAAACCAAACAAAGATTTGTCTATATTTCTGAGAAAAGGTATTATAACTATTTATACTATTTACATTCTTCGAAATGTCCTCATCTTTATTGTCATGTTCACGACGTTTCGGTCTTTGTTACGTCCTTCTTCAGCTGATATACGTTGGAATTTCAAACCGAAACCTTTATTTCGTTCATCGGGGTAGATTCTTCTAGTTCTACGTGCCATGCCTTATTTTTATGGATATCTAAGTTTAAGTTATTTCCCTTTTTAGTAACTCAGCTCTCCAAGTTTCTGTTCACCTCTGCTGTGGCCAGGTATTGAACTCGCAACACTTTAGGTCAAGTCACTGGATTACTTCAACGAACGCTTTTATCCACTGGGCCATAAAGTGTTAAAGTAATCCAGTGACTTGATCCCCAAAAAGTTGTGAGTTCAATACTTGGCCGCGGCAGAGGGAAACAAAAACTTTGAGAGTTGAGTTACTAAAGAGATATAACTGAAACTTAGATATCTGGAAAAGGCATGGCACGTGGAACTAGAACAATCTACTATGATGAACGAAATAAAGGTTTCGGTTTGAAATTCCAACGTATATAAACTGAAGAATGACGAAACAAAGACCGAAACGTCGTGAACATGACAATAAAGATGAGGACAACATTTCGAAGAATATAAATAGTATAAATAGTTATACTAAAGAGAAATAATCTGAGGTATCCAGAAGAGGCATGGCACCTGGATCTAGAACAATCTATTCTTGTGGACAAAATAAATGGTTAGAAAATAAAGGTTTCAGTTAGAAATTCCAACGTATATCACCTGAAGAAGGCCAGAGCGTATAGCAGCCGAAACGTCGTGAATACGACAATAAAGATGAGGACAATAGTAAAGGTAAATAGTATTAAAAAAAAACAGTTCGATACGCGACTATGGTTCTTGTAATAAGCTTAGACTGAACACACGCTACGTGTAAATAGTTACATCCGGGCGAACGAGGACGCAAATAGACGATTATTTCTCCAAGTTCCTGATTAGATTTGGCCACTCAGCAAATTCAAGTGGGCTATTTGCGGACATTATTGAACGTTGGAACAGTTTGCGATTTCACGCCGCCGGGAATTAAACAAAAGGCTCGATCAAAAGAAATTCCGCTTTTCGAAGCAGGGAACGTTTGGTTTATCAAGAAATGGCGGCTTGCCGTTGTCGTCATACCGCTATCTCCCTTTTTCGACCTCTTTGTGTCGCTATCTTTTTTTCTTCATTATTATCTTCTTATTTTATCTATCATTCGCCCGTGCATTGAATACTGCTGCCATATCTAGTCTGGTGCTCCTGCTATTAATCTCGAGATTCTTGACAAAATCCAAAGAAGGATCTGCAATGTAATCGATTCTAACCTGGCATCTTGACTTCAGTCACTTTCTCACCGACGTGACGTGGCTTCCCGCTCACTTTTCTACAAATCTTCTTTTGTGGTGCCCCGGCTGCATGAATTTAAGTGTGCCACTTGATTGGCATTTAGGTCCCACCCTTTTACGGTTGAAATAGCTAAATGAAATCATCACTTCTACTTCCACAGATTTTTTCCTCGTACTTCCCGTCTGTGCATCTCTCTTCCGTTTATTGCTCCCCTGATAACTAAAATCTTCAAAAATTTAAATGCAACGTCAATCACCATCTATCTTCTGGAATCCCGTTCATCTTTTGTCCTTTCCTTAGTCCTCCTTATTCTTCTTTCTTTCTTTCTTTCTTAATTCCGTATCTATCTATCTATCTATCTATCTATCTATCTATCTATCTATCTATCTATCTATCACACTCATTATCTATCTATCTATCTATCTATCTATCTATCTATCTATCTATCTATCTATCTATCTATCACAGTCATTTTCTATCTATCTATCTTTCTATCTATCTATCTATCACAGTCAATTTCTTTTTATCCATCTATCTAACACAGTCATTTTCTATCTATCTATCTATCTATCTATCTATCTATCTATCTATCTATCTATCTATCTATCTATCTATCTATCACAGTCATTTTCTATCTATCTATCTATCTATCTATCTATCTATCTATCTATCTATCTATCTATCTATCACAGTCATTTTCTATCTATCTATCTATCTATCTATCTATCTATCTATCTATCACAGTCATTTTCTATCTATCTATCTATCGATCGATCGATCACGTCATTTTCTTTTTATCTATCTATCACAGTCATTTTCTATTTTTCTATCTATCTATCTATCTAGCTAGCTAGCTAGCTAGCTCATAAAATTAGTACGCTACAGTTAAGAAATACGAAAGAATAAAGGTTTGTTGATGTTCCTACAGCCTTAAAAACCCAGCTCCGTAATTATATAGATTCGAATGCTTACATAATTAAACCCCAAAGCAGACACCACTCTTTCCCTTTGAATATTTTTGTTTTGTATTGTTTCGTCAATAAATGCGACTGAGAAAGCGATTCTTTCTAAAGACTAATAAATGAAACTGCATCAAACATGGCTAAGCCAAATAAAACCGTCCCTGTTTCCATATTTATCACCAGATTAGATATTCTCGGTATTTTCCAAGCCTAGAAGAAGACCACAGTAGTGAGTCAACCGCGCGAAACGATATAATCATGAGCTAGACACTAGCCTTGTCTCTTGGACATTTTGATCCGTGTCTGAATTTTCGAAGTGACTGCGTCACACCGTCTGACAATGAAACTAAATTAAGAGATCGATTGAGTGACTGATTTAATTGATCGATCAATCGATGGAACGGTCGTCCGATATTCTTATTACTTGATTTCAAGTGATCAGTCATCAGGAGAACGGTTTAGCGAGCGGAAAACTTTATATAGAGAAGGGCATTTCTCGGACATTCAGGCCGGTAAATATTAATACTGTTTATTATAAACAGAGAATTTAGTTAAATATTTGTATCTATGAAAAGAACGTATAAACACAAAAGATGTCTTAAAATAATTGTCGAGATTTGTTCATTTCACAATTTATTTAGTACAATTAATATCATGCCCCTCCCCATCCCCGAGACAATGAATAGCTTTCTGGCCCACTCTCTCTCCAAAATGTTGCCGACCGTTTAAACGATGCATAGTTGAGGTGGTTTATATTTTTCTGTTTTTGTATCCAATAGGAAATATCGCATTGTGGTCACCATTTGTTGAGTGATTACTAGTGTGATTGGGTAAATATTTAGTCACTAATATGCTGTGGGAATCTGTTAAATAAGACTATTATTTAGAGAATTGTATTTCTCCTCGGACTTCCTCATTTTGAGCTTTGAGTTCAGATACAGGAAAACAAAGGTTTTTGATTGGTTAAAACTAGAGTTGGGAATGTTGGATATAGAAAAGGAGTTAAGTTTTACACGTCAAACAATGTAGACGTGGTATTTTCGTCTCGAGGAAAGTGTTTCCCAGTGGAGGCGAGTTGAGCGACTCCACTGTCTAGTTAGAAAGGTAAAAGTCGACGTGTTGAATAAATTAGTAAGATTCAAATTCCCTTTCTTAATGTCTTTTTACCCCCGAAAAAACAAAAAACAAAACAAAACAAAAAACAACTAGCGATCACCCGTTTCTGCGGAACATTATTAAAAGCATTAGAAATATGTAAAAAGCTTAGAAATTGCATATAAATCCTTGTGCAAATTAATTAAAACAAAACGAATAATTCCGTTATTATTTACTTTTTTGTCGTATTTTCCCACTGAAACATGACCCAGTGCACATGTTAATACTTCGTATGTCCATTCCGGCCGAGAGAAGACAAGATAGGACGATAGAGAGAAGACATAACGTTATTATTATTATCGAATCAAGACGGCCAACCAAGAGACGACCAGAACAAGGGGACTATGCAACAATCAACTATTTGGAGAGTAAATCGTTACCGGCTACTGGAAAGTTTATCCTGCAAACAATACTGGCGGACTATGTGAGTCCAGCAAAAAAATGAGTACAACGCAAAATAATAAATATAAAACGACAATGCGTACATTAACAAAATTAATTATATGTGAAGACACTTGTAACGAACAGAAAAAAAACATTCAAACAAGTTACAATAAGAATGTGTGTGTGTGTGTGTGTGTGTGTGTGTGTGTGTGGAACAAGCGTGCTTGTTAGACACGTGTGTGTCTACACGTGTGTCAGCGAGTACTAAGGTCACGACAGAGAAAACCATAAAAATGAACGTGCCGCAGCAAGGGATACTGTACCCACGTCCGGCTATATCCGAAAGCTAGATCTGGAGCCCCTGCTGTTTGCCTCAGGGTTCTTGATAAGATCCAGAGACGGATATGCAATGTAATTGGCCCTGATCTGTCATCTCGGCTGCAGTCGCTCTCTCACAGACGCGACGTTGTCTCGCTCTGTCTTTTTTACAAATACTTTCACGGTAATTGCTCCGAGGAGCTGCTTTCGCTGGTTCCTAGGCCTCATGAATTTAAACGTCCTACGAGGCTGGCATCCCGTTCCCACCCCTTCACCGTTGAAACTGTTAGATGTAGACGTTTCTTCTACTCCAATAGCTTCATGTCTCTCACATCTCGCCTGTAGAACTCCCTTCCTTATTCCTGTTTCCCTGACAAATACAATCTCCAACTATTTAAGTGTAACGTCAATCGACATCTCCAGTTGCCTTGATCTATCCACTTCCCTTCTCCACATCCTTTCACCTTTCATTCCTATCGGCTCTCGCTCCAAATCTTCTGTAACCCCCTTGCCTTGATCGATCAACTATCTTTCTTCACATCCTCTCCTTTACCACTCCTATCTGCTCTCCCTCCAAACCTTCTGTAACCCCTTGCGTGCTAGTGGCTTCCAGCCTTGCTTGGGGTGATAAGCTTAAAAAAAAAGATCTAAAAAGCATTAAAAGAGAGATTGTGAGAGAATATCATTGCCTATTTATACAGGCTTTTGAAAAGCTGAAGCAACACAAAGACGAGATGAGACGACACGAGACGAGACGAGACGAGACGAGACGTGCTGAACTCAGCAACTGTTTTATTCAAACTGCCGCTCGATCTGTTTTGTTCCTTAGTGGAAACGGAAGTATTAACAAAATGATTATCACCATTATTGATGCTATAGAGCAAATAATACGGCAATTTTTCGTGTATAATAGATGTATAAATTGTGTTCTGGGGAATTTTAGGGTACTTACTGTTGACAAAATTTTAGGGTACTTACCGTTGACAAACTTTGTGAACGTGATACAGTATTTATACTCCTTGAATATAAGACACCGGTTGCTCTCATCGTCCATCTGTTGGCAGTGAGTGCAGTTCGTAGCTGAGGGGGGGTATGGCTCACACGTCGGTAGGTTTTCAGATTCACACTGTGAACAGAAGATTGCAAGGCCTGAAAGAAGAAAAAAAACAAAAAAAACAAAAGCATTGAAAAAAAACCCAGCCAGATCATATACGGTATATACTCACATATCATGCGACTTTTGACGATCTAATTTCGAAGCTAATTTTAAGGGGGTCGCATTATACACGAAGTATAAAATTAGCGAATGTACTGCAGGCCCTGGCTATGCTGTTGACCAAACTATATATCCATTTACTGTAGTCAAAACGTACAGCTGTAATTAAAATAAACATGATTTTTATGAAACTGATGTTTACTTAATTAAATCCAATAAATATGAAGTATTTACATATAAGTATCGTATTATAAAATACAAACATAACGAATATGCATCTTTTCCATTGTTTACGCTTATAAGATGTTTAGCTGTTTCTCGTTAGGTTGTTTATGGCTGTACGCGTTTAGGCAACGAGTATAGCGTTACTAACGATATTTTTATAATTTTCTTTTAACTTATTTAATTAGAAGATGTGATAAATAGATAGAGGAACAAATGTCAGTCTATTGTAATTTGGACTCACAAAAAAAGAAATACGTGATAAAATCGTTTTTTTATAAGTAAAAAGTTGGGGGTCGCGCGTTACACGGGTGTACGTATATTTATGTACGTGTGTATATATATATGTGTAATGACAAAAGTACGCAGGTGTAGGCTTTAAGAAACTTTATTAAACTGAGAATACATACTTCGTGCATAGTGTCCTTTTATAGTCCCAGTACACAGAAATAGCTCTCTCAAAGAGGAGAGTAACAAAACAAGGGGAAACCACTCTTGATTATTCATAACAGTATATATGTATTTATTTGTTTTATAATTTTTATTTATTTTAAAAGTCTAATGAATGTAAATAAAATTAAATAACTGCACCACTGAGGTTTCTTCTTGGGTCAAAGCAGGCATGGTCCGTTTGCTAACGCTTTTCTTCTTTGTCTTTTGTCTCTTAGCCTGTCAATACGGCTGATTTTAACGAGTATAGCGTTGCTAACAATATTTTTATCATTCACTTTTACTTTTTGAACTTATTTAACTGGAAGAGGAAAAGAGGTTAGTCTATAGTTATTTGGTCTCTCAATAAAGGAACTCGCATGATACACGAGATACACGATTAAATCAATTTTTATATGTGAAAATTTGGAGGTCGCACGATACGCAAGATCGCCCGTTACACGAGTATCTACGGTATATATATATATATACCCACATAACATTCTAACATTGTTAGTTCATTATTCTGTGTGTTGCAATGACTAATATAATCGTCACCGCCATTTCTTCTTCATAACGTTTCGACCGATGTGTTCTTCAAGGTTTCTTCATATGTTTTTTTTTTGTTTTAATCATTTCACTCCAAGCAAGGCAATAAAGCCACTAAGATGCAAGAGGTTACAGGATGTGAAAGAATAATAAAAAAAAGAAATATTATTAAGGAACGAGAACAGTAGAAGTGTGACCGAGAATAGATAGCCATTGACGTCACATTTAAATTTTCTAATATCAAAGTTGGCCGGAAAGAGAGTTCCACAAGCGGGAAGTGTAATAAAGAAGAAACTGTTAGCAGAGAACTTACAGTTGCAGCTAGTCAATTCGGCTGTAAGTTAATAAGTCCTTGTTGCCAATCTAGTACTGCGCTTAAATATTAGGTTGGTGCAAAAATAATGACGTTTTTTGACGTTCAAGATCATGTAAAAAAACGTCATTATTTTTGCACCAACCTAATACATAAACTCTAGGTGCCATGGCGGGTTACGTTCATCCGAGAAATTACAATGAAAGCACACTATTTACATTATTCTATTGTCCTCATCTTTGTCGCTATGTTTATTACAACGTTTCGGCCGTTGTACGCTCCGGCCTTCTTCAGGTGGTTGGAATGTCGAATTGAACCCTTTATTTCGCTCACTGGGGTAGACTGTTCTACTTCCATGTGCCATGTCTAATGGATGTCAGTTATCAGTTATCTCCTGTTAATTCCACTCTCCAAGTTCTCCACCGCCTTAACCAGGTATTGAACTCATACTCTTTGGGTCCTGTCACTGAATCTAACTAACGCCTTTATCAACTGTGCCATGTGATTTCAGGAAAGTATTGATAGAAAAGGCTCAGGGAAGCTACGTTAAGGTGTTGGGAAAGTGACCAAAGCCGAGATGTCAGGTCAGTATTAATAATATTGCTGATTCTTCTTTGTATTTTACCAAGAATCTCTAAATATCTAATAGTAGCACCGGATGTCTCTACCGATGTGCCTTTTTTTTAACCTCCCAGTTTTCATACTCTCAGATTTTACACCTACCTACACACTGACCGCAGGTACTCATGTGAAATACGCAACTGTCTTGGCCACTAGACAAACCTGATTTTAAAGTCAGTACTCGAAATCTCAGATTTTACTCCATTTTTATTAATTTTTTTTACTAGATTTTAGCCCGACACGCTGACGACAAACTTCTGCTTCTTCTTCTTTGTGCCGTGTCCCTTCAGGTCGTTCGCGATTTCCTGTAAGTTGTAGCACTTAATTTAATAACTTTTGTCTTTTTGCCATCTCTCCCAAACCCTAATTGCCATCTGTTCAACTAAGCTCTCCAGGTAGGTTATGCGCTGCTTCATTCTGTCTCCCTTGCATTCAAATACATTCTGTGAGTATCAATTTTTCCAAGCGGTCTTTCCTCAATTTGTGTACCAAAAATTTCAACTCTCTCTTTCTGATATTATGTATCAGTGTCCTTTTTGTTTCCATTGTCTCTAGAACTTCGTCGTTGCTCGCGTGTTCGCTCCATGTTATTCTCAGCATCTTTCTGTAGAACCGCATTTCTGCTGCTTCAAGTACCTTCGTCATCTGTCAGATGCGCAACTATCTCGACTAATAAGCAAGCCTAATCATAGATATTAAATAAGTTGCTTGCCTTGAAAATAAGCATTCAATATCCTGGCCTTGTCATGGGATCGAATACTGTCCACTTGTATCAAGCTATCTGGTTTCGCGAATTCAAAGATTGCACGTTGTCGCTATACTATGAATTACTCGGAGTAATATTTCAATTCTTGCTTTTTTTCCCTGGCTTAATCAGTTTTGGCCGATGTGTCCTTTGGCCTTCTCAGCATTCAAAATCTTATCTTTTATATCAAGCCAACACACTGATTAACACCGGTATAAGAATACACGACTATGTCGTTTTCTAAGCAAAGCAAATTATTAATATTTAATAAATCTCGTTTCTTGAAGATCATCATTCCAAGTCCTGGCTTTTACCTTGGATCGAACACCGACCACTTGCATTGGTGTGCAGTAAAACTCCAAAGCATTGGCTTGTATAGAAATGGCCTCATCTACGTTGCATGTGTCTGCGTGTAAGCCTGAGTGCGCCTGTGTATGTTTTTCTGTGGTTGTATGTGTATGTGTATTTTTCTGTTAGTGCAAGTGCCTGTATATATATTTACACGCATGTCTCTGTGTGTGTATGTGTTTGTGCACGCGCGTTGAGTGTAATTTATTTGCGTGAATGGAACGTACGAGGGGGTGCTGAAAAATCTTTTCTGTCTGATCAAGAACGGAAAAAAAATCGCATTTTCAGAGTTCAGTTTAATGCCAGTTTCAGTGAAGTAGGTTAGGCTGAGAACTTTTCAGTAGCTCCCTCCTGCTGAGTTATTTTTTGTATCGTTAACGAAGGAAAAAAAAAAGAAAGAAAAAAAAGAAAGATTAAACACAATTTTCCGAAGAATTTTTGCCTTGCATAATCACTTTATATTCATAAGTCACTAATTAATCAAATTTATATAAATAAAAAGATTTCGCTGTGTTTGTCTTCGGCAGAACATCGACAGGACCAGAAAAAAAGGCCATTTTTCTCTTGAATCGTAACGACGACAAAAGAACGAGAATATTAACTGCTCACTGAATTGTGTTCGACATGAATAAATAGCCAGCTGCTCTATGTAGGCTGGCGCTACTCAATCCGTTCTTTCCATTTACGTTCAAAAGCGTTTACGCGCTCTTGTGGGCGATGAATTCATTTTCTATTTAAACTCTTTTCCCACAGACAAGTCTAGATTCCCTAGTAACACCAGTTCAGACCTTTACAGCTAAGACCCGCCAACCTATATGTTTTTTAATCATTTCACCACAAGTAAAGCGATAATGCCACTGGCAGCATGAGATGGGTCTACAGTTTGTGAAAGAGAATAAGAAGACTTTAGTGAAGAGAAGGACAATAAAGGAACACGGTCCAGGAAGCTAGAAGATAGCGATTTGCGTTGGATTTAATTTTTTGAGAATGTAGTTGGCAGGGAAGCAAGAAATCGGAAAGGATTAAAATTGGTGAGTAGTGCGAAAAAAACTGTTATAATAGAAGTGACGGTTTCATCTAGTTCAACAATGAAACGGTGAAACACAGTTGCCAATCTAGTAGCACGCTTAAATTCTTATAGCCTAGACGCTTGAAAATAAAAGCCCATCAGGAGAATGAGGAGAAGTGAGGAAACGACAATAAGGGAACGGCGGTCAAGAAGACAGAAGATGGCGATTGATGTTGCATTTTTTGAACTTTTTGAAGATTGTAGTTATCAGGGAAGCAAGAAATCGGAAGGGTGTTCCACAGTTGAGAAGTGCAAGCAAAGAAACTGTTAGAATAGAACAGAATGTTGCATCTAGTTAGTTCAACAGTAAATCTAGTCAGTCACTCAAGTGCCATGCGGGATACACGCTTGGACGATCATGTATCTTTCGATACATATCTGACGAAGCAGATTTTTTTCCCGCAGTAGGTTGCGCATTTCTTTCTGTAGTAGACTGGTTGCCAACCAAGGTTAAAGAACTCAGTCTGTTCTGCTATTCAGCACATAGCTGGCGTGGGGGGGGGGAGAAGTGATGGATTTATACCTTTCCCAAGGATATCTGTGCGTAAGTTAATCTAACGAACTCGACTGGAGTTCGAACTCGGCATTCCGAGTTCTCACTCCGAACCGAAAACCATTACAACGCACATCAAATCTAGTAGCACGCTTAAATTCATGCAACCGAGGCACTAAGGAGGGGAGAACTCATTGAAAATGTTACCATGAAAACACTTGTAGAAAAGACAAAGGGAAGCCGCGTTACATTGGTGAGAAGCCCACATGCCTGGACAAGATCGATTACATTACAGATCCTGCTTTGGATTTTGTCAAGAATCTCGATTCGCAGAGGAGAAGAATCCTAATTCTCTTCATATTCCATTTTGGGATAAACGAAGTTTTATTTGGACAGCTTCTTCCTGGAAGAGGCACTAGTGTGGGTGTTTACCAAGAATAACACGGCCATATCACCTTGAAAATCCGGTTCCCGAAGTTATGCAACATCAAGCGTGGTCAGTACTCAAATGGGTGACCGCTTGGGAATACTAGGTGTTGTAAGCTTGGATGTGCAGGCGGTGTAATAGAAAATGCTTCGGAATTAACGAGAGCTGAGTTTCAATTCCCGTCAGATTCGCTATACTCATTTATGTGTAAATACCCTTGGGAAAGGAACGAATCCACGTCTTCACCTCAGTTATGGGTTAATTAGAAGTTCTAGGGCAGTTGTGTACTGGGCATTTGCGTCCCGGACAATTGCGTACCAGACAATTGCGTTCCTGGACATTTGCGTCCCGAGACGAATGCATCCGTAGATAATTGTACATCTCTGCTAATCTTTTGAGGCTTTTAAAAGCAATTAACATAAATTTTGAAAAAAAAAAAGCATAAATAATAATCATAATTTTTTTAAAAAAAGAATAAAAGGAATAAAATTAAAAAAATAAAAGTTTATTTTTGTTAAAAATGCAATGGCAGATTAACAGTTTTACAAGATGGCTCTTGCATCACCAGTATGTTTTTATTTCATCGGCTTTTTTCTTATGATTGTGGTAGCTGTAATTTTCCTCATCCATATATATTTTTCCACCAGTGTTTGATTTTCGAAACTTAGTCATGGGTTCCAAATAAAAATATAATCTATAAAATCCAGAAAATATTAGATGTTTGTGGTACGCACTGTTGGAGTGAACTAAAACTGCTAGCTTTATTTTCTCTTACTTTAAAAAAGAACTTTTTCTCTCTTTATTTATGGTAACTACATTTCCGCTTGTCTAGAGTAACTAAACGTATTGGTGTGCAAATTTCTATATTAACCCATTACCTGCCATGAACTCCATTTGGGGATCTGTTAAAATTAAACTCACTGCATGTTATTCCTTGTATTTACATTGAATTGCTTACATACACAGCATTTGCAGAGATATATTTTACAACACTTAACCTTTAAAGTTTTTATTATTCGTCCTAAGAAGACATTTTCTATCGTAATTTTACATTTCACGGGTAGAAAAATAATGACTATTTTAAAAAGTATTTTTTATTATTTCTAATCAATATTATTTTTTGATGTTTTATACACATATATATTTGATGTTCTAGTTTCTATAAAGTTTCAAAGTATCAGCTATTCGAAGACAATTTTAATATTGTATGTTGTTTTAATTCCTAAGACACCTGTCTTGGCCAAAAAATGCGCATTAAAAAAAAATTGGCAGTTAATGGGTTAATAATCTTTTTTTGACATGATTTATTTTGGAAGGATATTAGAATAAACCAGAACTTATACTGGGAGAAAACTGCCAGTCTGTGGATAGAAAATTAAGTAATACTCAAATATAGAAATTGGCGTAATAGGTCTTCTCACCTTAATATCACATGACTGCTTCCCTGATTTCTTATTGGCAGAAAATTTAAGTAGAGGAAGAGGAAACGGAAATCATCTTAAAATTAACTGTCAAAAAGAAAATGCTGTTGTAAAGCCTCTTAAGCGACCGGATTTTCCATCAGCCTTTATTAAAATGGATTATTGATAAGCTAAAAAAAATTAACCCATTACCTGCCATGAGCCCCATTTGGGGATCTGTTAAAATTAAACTCACTACATGTTATTCCTTGTATTTACACTGAATTGCTTACATACATTGCATTTGCAGAGGTATATTTTACAACACTTAGCCTTTAAAGTTTTTATTATTAGCCGTAAGAAGACACTTTCTGTCATAATTTTACATTTCACGAGTAGAAAAATAATGACTATTTTGAAAAGTATTTTTTTATTATTTCTAATCAATATTATTTTTTGATGTTTTATCCACATATATATTTGATGTTCTAGTTTCTATAAAAACGACAATGGTAACTACTGACATTATACATAAGGAATAAATAAACTCCTAAAACACCTGTCTGGGCCAAAAATGCGCATTAAAAAAAGTTGGCAGTTAATGGGTTAAACTACTCTTTTAAGAAAATAGTAATTTAAAAAATTATCAGCGCTACTCAATTATCTAGAGACGCATTTTTCTGGGGGTGCAAATGTTCAGGGGCGCAAATGCCCAGTACGCAATTGTCCGTCTACTTTTAATTGGTAAGGAATACATCAGAAAAACATTATTTTCTAAAAAAAACTCTTACCATTTAAAAAAAATATTTTCTGGCTTTATATAACCGGAAAATGGTTGATAAGTTGTGGAAAACGAATAATTGAATCAATCAACAGCTAAAACCGGCCATGCCATATGTTTTTAATGATGTTGACCCTGTACAAGGCCAAAGAGCCACTCAAGGCAGAGGGTTACAGATTAAGAGGCTCAGGTCATGCTGATATGTCGGGAAGATAACGGTCGACCCCTGACTTGAACACTTTAAGATTGTAGTGATCTGGAAAGCAACCACTTGGGAGGCGGTTCCACGAAACAGTTGTTTGGGGGAAGAAGAACTTACACCTCACTAGTGGAATACGAAGGCGATGAGGGTGGTTTGCTACAATGGGCGTGGCATGATGGGCCTTAGCCGTGATGGTTAGAACTGGTGGAACTAAGGAATGTGGTTCGTCTGAGCACTTTTCATGGAAATAGCGAGAGCGCAGAGAGAGGCTTGCGATTTTTCGTCTGTGAGAAAGGGTACGCAGGGAAGAACAATCTTAATTCCCTTCGTATTTCATTGGTACAAAGGAAATTCTTTTGGGGCAACTCCTTCCCGGAAGAGACTCCCGTGGGGTTGCTTCCCCGAATACTACAGCGATAATCTATTCAAGTCAAAGATCAACCGTTACCTATGGTCCGTGTCATGTGTAATCTACACTTACTTCCTCCTTTCCAATATCTACGCCGACACAAAAATCTTATTTAGAAATTCTCTACCTTGAGTGACCCTTGAGCCTTGCATTTGTGTGAGCTTTTAGAAAAAAAGAAAATAAACGCAAATTCCTGATATACACTGTTCGCCGCATTCTCGAGAAATAAACGTCAAGCGATCATTGAAAAATAAATAAGGTACGCTGAACACAACTTGTGGACTGAGACATTCATATCCAGTATTACAGTGAAACGTCAGAAAATCGATTCTGAACAAGGATAATATATGATTGATCAAATAGCCGCTTGTAATGATAATACAAAAGAAACAAAAAAACTTACTAAATAAAATAAACACACGCAGTAGCCTCGGAACTTCGAAGAGAACAATTTTTTCAATCGACGAGATAGACTGTCTTCACTCCATTTCGCATGCTTTCACAGTCACACACACATAAACGCACGCACATACACATATAAATACCTACATACACATTGAAATTACATGAAACTTATCTAAGCTACTAAGATTCTCACCCGAGTCTTAAAGAGCGGAGCATAGCGAAACTCTGAGTCGATCTTCGATAAGTATCGTGAAATTTCAATATTTTAAAAACAATATTTAGTGCCCGAGATAGCTATTGGCCACTTTTTGAGGGCAGAAATTCTGTATACATTGACATACGTGAAATTTTTCGTATATCAATGGGTGTTCTTTTTCAGGCACTGCTATTCAGAGAACTTAAAACGATTACTTGACTACTTATTTTAGTGTACCATTTTACTTATAATTATTGCTACATGAAAATTATTGATTCCATGTAATAACCAAAAAAATTAAAATTAGCCATAATCAACAATACTATTTTATGGCCATCTGTCACTTATATCATCGTCAACTAAGACATTTTCATAAGTAGCGAAGTAATCGTTCTAAGTAACGCGGTTAATCGAAATAAGTGCTGCGTAATGTTTTTCATTTTTGAAATTATTTTCTATACGTAAAAACACATACACATACACACATAGTATATATAAACACATACACGTACACACACGCGTGTACCTCCCTGCATATACACAAAGTATTCCTGAAGTCTGGACACATTGGTAATAATCCTATTCTTCTTCCTCCAGCTATGGGTAAATAGCAGGACAGACTGGGTTCTATAGCCTTGGATGGCATCTGTTCTAGGAAAAGGACAACTCTGAATTCAAAACCTGCGGAGGGTCACTTGGGAAGCTGGTGGAACGTTGTACACCAGACCCTGTATTCGGCCCTTCAAAAATTGTGGTTAGTCATGCACAAATCCTTCACCACTATAATTAAATCATATGTGCTGGTGTCCTAGGAACTGAGCCGCTTGACCCTCATGAGTCCAATACGACGAGAGTTGTCCACTAAATATATATATATATATATACACACACACTTAGCCGACACATCCTCTTTCCAGGAACCAATAAAACTGTCAAAATAACCAAGGGAATTCAGAGCAGCATGAATCCATCCAGCTCTTATCTTAAATAACAACTTAAAAGAGACTGGTTGACCAACACAAGGACCGACCAAAATTCATGTTAAAACATTAAAAAAAACAAATGAAAACTACAGGCAAAAGTTCATGTTCGCCATCAAGACATTCATTTCTGTAGTTCACTGCTACCAGCAAGCAGAATTTTTTCTCCTCCTGATGATGGCCTTGTTGGCCGAAACTAGTCGAGGAATCTAAACGAAATAATAATAAAAATGAAAGAATATTAATATACAACCCAGTGTGTCTGAAGATTTAAATTTTTTTAATATTTTTTATTGTTCAATATATATATATATATATATATATATATATATATATATAGAGAGAGAGAGAGAGAGAGAGAGAGATAGATACACACACACACACACACACACACACACACACACACACACACACACACACACATATATATATATATATATATATATATATATATATATATATATATATATATATATATGGCATGGCTGAAATAACACGACTCAGGTAAATGATAAGTTTTTCTATATTAATTCTAATTCTCTATTTCTCTCTCCGCATACATATATATATATATATGTCGAATTCCAGTCGAGTTCATTAGATTCAATTACGTGCTACTACCCTTGGGAAAGGTATGAATCCATTCTGTCCCGCTATGAGTAAATAACAGGACAGACTGGCTCCTATAGCCTTGGGTGGCGAACGATCTAGGAGAAGGTCATCTGCGCTCCAGTTCTCTTTATTCGGCTTTTCCAAAAAGTTTGGTTGGTTCTGCACAATCCTTCACTACTATAAACAAATGATATCTACGTACAATCTGATGGCGTTTCCATGGGTTCACTTCTAGGACCAACATTTAGTAGCATCTACATGGCTAACCTTGAGAATAAGTTATTTGACACCACTAAAATCTTTACATCTACCTAAGATATGTAAATGATATTCTTATCTTAGTTAAAAAAAAATAGATGAAATACATGAGATACAAGAAAACTTTAAAAAACTCTCTGTTCTTGGCTTCACATACGAACTTGACATTAATAATTAAACTTCCTTTTCTTAATATTTTGATAGACACTAATAATAATAGATTTACTATCTCCCTATATATATATATATATATATATATATATATATATATATATATATATATATATATATATATATATATATATATGTATATATATATATAAAGTAGCATAAACCCTAAACTATAAAAGTGAATGTCCTGACTATTATAAAATAGCTATTATTAAAAAATTAATGAAACTTACAAAATTTAACTCCTTCACGCAAAGCTTTTTTTTTTAAACAACCTCTCATTAATAATGACATTCCTAATTACATCGATGATGAAAAAATTAGACGAGACATTAGAAATATTAACATAAATCAAAAAGAACATAATACTTCCTCAAATATCCCTAAACATATCAACCGACTATACCGTAATAATATATAGTAATTGGATGGCTACCCCAAGTGGAGATGTCAAAATTTAGGAGGAGGTAACTCCGACGATACTTCCTCAAATAACCCTAAACCAACTTACCGTAATCAAATGCATTCTAACTATAAACAAGATGAAAAAATCTTAAAACCTTTCATAAGTACTAATATATTCGCCACTGATCCCATTATGTATATTATGAAAAGTACTGTTGACTTGCACCACGAAGGTTCTTTTCTATGATCACCGAAATAACATCTGCGTATGTGATGGTGTTTCCCTGGGTTTAGTTCTTTGACCAACAGTTAGTAACTTCCATATGACTAACCTTGAAAATAAGATTTGACATCACTAAAAAAAAATCCCTCCATCTACCTGAGATATGTAAATGATATTCTTATCTTAGTGAAAAACATCGATGAAATACATGGACTACAAGAAAATTAAAAAAAAAAATCGCCATTCTTAAGTTCACATATGAACTTAACAATAAAATACCTTTTCTTGATGTATTGATAGATACTAATACTAATACTAATAATAATAATAATAATAATAATAATAATAATACATCCACCGGCCTTGCTTGGGGTGATACGCTTAAAAAAAAAAAAAAAAAAAATTACTACCTGCCCATATAAAAAAACAACTAGTATAAACTCTAAACTATAAAAGTGAATGTCTTGACTATTACAAAATAGCTATTATATAAAATTTAATAAACTGTGCAAAAGTTAAATCCTCCACGAAAAAAAATTTCTACACTGAATTAAAAAAACCTTAAACAACCTTGTTGTGAATATGGATTATCTCCCCTTTTTTAATCCAAGCTATAAAAGCTGTATATTTCCGCTTGTCAAGTAGACGAGTAGTAAGATTCTTAATTGATTAAAAGATTACTAGACAGAATCTCTTGTCCTGTTTTCATTACAATTTATTCAATTAAGAATCTTACTACTCGTCTACTTGACAAGCGGAAATGTACAGCTTTTATAGCTTGGATTATCAAAGGGGAGATAATCCATATTCACAACAAACCTCTCATTAATAATGACTTTCCTAATTACATCATTGATTAACAAATTAGAGGAGCCATTTGAAACGTAAATCAAAAAGAACATAATAATTAATCAAATAGCCCAAACATATCTACCGACTTTACTGTAATCAAATACATTCTGACTATCGTAATTTCTCGAAAATAACACGCACTCATAAATAATAATCCCAACAAATAATCGAAAAATTAAGAAATACATCTATCCTATGTATAATGCGCACCAATATGCGAAAATAATAAACAAAACCTTTAAATTCTCAAGGCCCTCTATATCTAAATCAACCAATCAATACTCAACAAAATTTATTACGCGTGTAGCAGCAAGGTATTGAAGAGTATATAATAAATATTTAATGCCATTTTGCAGGTCTACCAATTTCGGGTCACATCCCTTACATTGAAACGCTTGTTTTTCAGAAGATCCCATAACAACAACGGATAAATTAAAAAAATTTAAGAAAATATAACAGGGCACAACGGAATGCAGATTTGGTTTTATAATTTACCTCTGAAGATGATCTTGGAAAAGATCGAAAGTACTTGGGTTAGAAAAATCTACGGCGTTTTCCTTGATGACTTTCATCTTAACATCATGAAACTAATTAGAGAACTGGAAAAGATCAGTATAAAAATAAACAGACAAGATAACTTATTCAGAGAAATATGTTTGAATGAAGATATGCTACCTATATATATATATTTCAAATGTATTTATGAGAAAATGAATGTGAAGAACTAGACCAGAATTCGAACGTGGCTCGATGATTTAGCGCTCCGACTCTCAGATCATTACACCACCTGCACGTATACCGAATTCACACGAAGCGTATTCACTAGATTTTATTTTAGTTGCTTAAAGTCTGATATTCATATGTCTTGCGCATGCGCCTTTCGCCTCAGGAACTGATAAGAAACATATACCGACCAGGACATTAAGAATGTCGTAAATATATGCGCTCGGACAGATTGATAAAGATAATTTGGCAGTAGAGCCGCAGGTGTTTAGAATGACGTGTTTGGTTTGCATTGCCGGAATTCTTCGACAAATGAATTCCTCCTTCGGTGATCGATATTTTCAATGACTTGGTCTTGTGACAATGGCGTCAGTACGGCAACACACGTCACGTTGCAAGTAAAGTAATGTTCGGGAGACTTCTTTTCGGGTGCATATTGTCCACAGACTATCTACAATGAATGGCCCCCGTCTCTTTAGGGAAATTATATTTACTCATACGATGCTATTCAAACTCGAACCCATTCTTCGATGCCGGAGCATCTGCTACTGAACAATTGTCGGCGTGCGATCGCCGTGTATTCGTTGGTGGAAAGTGTAAGCCTCAATGACTATTCATATTTTAATGCCGCAAATATCCGGAGCGAGGGTAGCCCCTAGCGCAGATCGAACCGAGTTGATTTGCAGGGATAGCTCTAGTTTTAAGACTATCTGGGAAATAATAATAATAAAAAAAAATGTTTTTAAAAGCCCGCACAGGTGAACTGTTCATAAAGTTATTTCCGAGTAGTTTTCATTTCAATCATTTCACCCCAAGCAAGGCAATAAAGCCACTAAGATGCAAGAATTTTACCGAATGTGAGAGAATATGAGAGAGAGAGAAAGAGAAAGAGAAAGAGAAAGAGAGAGAGAGAATACTAATGAGAGAGAAGAATAAAAGAACAGATATGTAACAATTGACAATGTATTTAAATTTTTCCCTTTATTGGTTAAGAGGGTGAGTCTTTATCTAGACGAATTTCCCGTGCGATTAATAGCTGTTATTTTTCGGCTAATGTTCGGGTAATATTTGTCACCCGTCCTGTTTTCTCTTCCATTCGTAATGACGTCATTCGCCCCTCCCGTCATGTTAATTCAGTGATTTATAAATATAAGTGTAGTTGTGGATTCGACTACATAGGGAGGACGTCGCAACGCTTGGATCTGAGAATAAAAGAACACTTACTTTAAATCCGGATGCCAGGAAAAGACAACTAATCAATACTTTTGGCTCTTCTGTTGCAGAGCATGCAATAAATAGCAGGAATTGTGTCTTTGATTTTAGTGCGGGCCGTTTCTCGATCTTATCTAGGTCCCACTCTTCATATCACCTCAAGGTTCTAAAGTTCTTGTATATCAGATCCCGTGGGTCTTCCCTCTGTTTACAGAGGGAATGCTTGCTGGGTCTGCATGTTATTGGACATTTATTTTTTCCTCTCCATTCGTTAGCATTAATATTAATTAAATTTACACGCTTATCTTTTATATCCCAGAAATAAACTTGATAAGGCTGCGACGAAACCGGTTCTTCTTTTGTTTTTTCGCTTTTTAAAATGCCCTATAAATTTTGCTTATTCCTAGCTATCGTTAAAATTTTTTAAAAGACTTATTTAAATTTTTGAAGATCAAACTTGACCGGAAAGCAAGAAGCCGGTGCGAGAGAAGAAACTATTAGCATAGAACTTACGGTTACATTGAGCCATTTCAACTGTTGTAAAAAGATGAAACCATGTCGTCATAAAATACTGCACTTACATTCATAAAATCTAGGTACAATAGAGGAAAGTAATATTTACTTTCCTTACACCAAAACAACGCAATCTTTTCTACCATTCTTACTACAGTCACCATAATACCTCAAGTCTCTATGAAGCCTTAACTAGTTCTTATATGTACAATTTGTCTGTGGTGGGGGATAAAAATAACAGGTAAATTCATCAGAATAATTACCATGAAAGTATTTATAGAACAGACACAGGAAGCTACATTATGGTGGTGGGAAAATGACTGAAGCCGAGATGCCAGATCAAGACCAGTAACATTGCAGATTCTACTTCATGTTTATCAAGAATCTCTAAATACATAGCAAAAGCAGCAGATTAGATGTGACATCACTATTCTAAGCATGGGCGAATAGTAGACTTATAAATATGTAAGATAGAGTCTAGCGAGAAAAAATTTTCTAGCACTAAATAGTGAACCCACTTTCCTGGCAGTAGACCCAGCTACTGATTTAATATACTATTTCTACTTCATGTCAGTGGAAGACGTTACCCTGAAAAGACGTAATGCGTCGCTCTTCTGGAGGTTAGCATCAGCCATACTGATGGGTGGTAAAAAGGGTTCTCTTAGATGATTAAATGAGAGCAGTTTCGTTTTAGGGGCGTTAAAATTAACAAGGCATTCATTGCCCCAGTTAATAAAAGATTGTAGGCTATTTTTTTAAATAAGTTGTCAATTTGACCTTATTAAATCGATCAGACTAAGAGAAGACAATGTGATAAGGTCAATGAGTTCGTTTCTTACGGGGTTTATGCGGTATTGTGCTACGGAAAGTATCGTGTATATTTAGACTGTTTACGAGTTTGATATGTGGCAATCGAGAGTTTCAGGTTAAGTGTTGTGGTAGGATCCACCTAATCTGCATAGGTGACTACCGACTATATAAATAATGGTTGGTACCGGAAGACAGGGAGGGAATACAGAGATCCAGCTAGAGACTCTGCCCGACTGCGACTTAGTCAACGCATTCTCCAGGAACGGTCTTCCCAGAAATATACAGAAATACTCTATGTAAATATTGTGTACACTTTCTTGTTATAATACATTCTTGTTCTAAGTACATTTTGTGTTGCATTATTATTCCATGCATTAGTCGAGATTCAACAATGAGTCAAGACTCAACATTAAGAAAGAAAGAAAGAGAGAGAGAGAGAGGGGAAGAGAGAGAGGAAGGGAGAGAGAGAGAAGAAGAGAGGAAGAATGTGTAAGAAGAAAAGGAGACAGAAATAATTAGTAAGAAAAAGGGAAGAACTACTCAAAAAGAAATTTAAAAAGTGCTAAGAATAAATAAATAAAGAAGAAAAGAAAGAAAGAAGATAAAAGAAAGAAAAAAGAAAGAAAAAAGAAAGAAAAAAAGAAGTAAGAATACCGAAAGAAAAATAAAGAAAGCGTAATAATGAATGCGGAAAATGATTAAAAAGAAAGAATGAAAAAAAAAAGAAAGAAAGGTAATAAAGAAAGTGTCAGAATAAATAAAAAAAGTAAGAAGAGTCAAGAATGAATGAACGAATAAAGAAATTAAGAAAGAAAGGGATAACAATAGAGAAAGAGGAGGTAAGAACATATAAAGGAAGAAGGGATAATAAGAAAGAAAGAAATTAAGAAAGAAAGAAAAAAAGAAGCAAAGAAACAGGTCAGAATAGAGAAAGAAAAGGTAAGAACAAATAAGGACAGAAAAGAAAAGAAAGAAAGTAAGAAAGAAAAAAGAAGGAAAATAAGAAAGAAAGAAAGAAATAAAGAAGAAATGGTTAATAATAGAGAAAGAGTAGGTAAGGACAAATGAAGAAAGAAGAGATAAAAAGAAAGAAAGAAATTAAGAAAGAAAGAATTAAAGAAAGAAGAAAGAGGTAAGTATAAGGAGGTAATGAGAAAGAAAGAAAGAAAGAAAAAGAGGTAAGAATAGAGAAAGAAAAGGTAAGAACAAAGAAAGAAAGAAAGAAAGAAAGAAAGAAGAAATGGGTAAGGATAGAGAAAGAAGAGGTAAGAACAAATAAAGAAAGAATGGGTAATAAAAAAGAATGAAATTAAGAAGTAAAGAAAAAAGAAAAAATATAGAAAGATGAGCAAAAATAAAGAATATAAAATGAAGAAAGGGTTAGAATAAATGAAGAAATGAGTAATTACAAAGAAAGAAAGGAAGAAAGAAAGAAAGAAAGAAACGATGAACGAAAGAAAGATGTAAGAATAGAGAGAAAGAGAGAAAGAGAGAGTGGGAAGAGAGTATTCTGGTCAATATACTTTAAACAATACGTTGTCTTGTGACAGTCCGGAAGAATTTTCAGTAGCTGGCAACTGTAAAATATATCAGATTGATTGACAGGCCAGATTTTAGAAGATTTTTGTTTTACTTTTTTCATTTTTTAGAATATTTCCCCAGTTTTTCTTAGATTTTTTTCTTTTGTTAACTGTCCTTTAAAAGAATAGCTTTTGTTCTTATTCGATGCGCCTGTCTGGGAATAGCAAATGATTAAGTATAACTCAAGACTTCAATGTTAAAATAAAACAGTATTTACCGTATTTTCCGGCTTACAAGACGCTGCGGCTTGGAAGACGCACCCTAATATTGGAAAGAAATTTCTAAGAATAAAAAATGTTATTTTCATACAACAACACATTCACCATGAGTCCCTCATATACTAGCCCCACGTATTGTTTACATTAATCACTCGTCCGATTTTGTTTTTATGGTAATCACATACTAGTCAAGAGTAGAAAGGCTCCCGCCGTTGCTAGTAAACAGAGCATGTTTAAAATTGTTGCTCGGCTCCAGGAAGCTTTATAGTTTTGCCAAGTACTGAGGTTACATCATATAAAAGGCTGAATCAGATAGATAACTAACAATATAGTGCAATGAATCAACATACAAATCCACGTCCCTATTAGTCAAGCTAATTAGGTGACCGTCCAAGCTTACTTGAGCCTGAGCGTTGCCTTACATTCGTCTTTGAAGACGCACACGTATTTTTCAGGGTACTTTTTAGGAAAAAAGTGCGTCTTGTACACCGGAAAATACGGTAATTACAACCGCAAATAAATACTTAACAAGAACAAAGACGTAAAAGTGAACCAAATATAATTAACCATTTCAGTGAATACCTTGTTAGTAGCGCGGCTCGGCTTAACGTCCGGTAAATCCTAAACCAAAACCCAAAACATCGACACACAATAATTCACACTAATTCGACTGGATAGTTCCACTTAATTGTCATTCAAGAATCACCGCAGTCAGTAGCCTGACACCACTATTTATACACCTGGCGGAAAACCATTGCAATTTTCTAGTTCTTATTTATCTGAACTCAGATTCTCAACCCTAAATAAACATTAAAAAATAAGAAGCGAGAAAAACGATGCTCAACTAAATAAAAAAATGAGGGTCTGTTTATTTATTTTTTATTTTTTAGAATATTTCCGCAGTTTTTTCTTATTAGTTTGTTTTTCTTTTGTTAACTGTCCTTTAAAAGAAAAGTTGTTCTTATTCTATGTGCCTGTCTGGGAATAGCAAATGGCGATGATATAGTCTCTTTTTTTTGTAGACTGAGAATTCTATGACATATAAGGACTCGTTTATAATTTTTTGTGATGTACGGTGATCGGTAATAATTAATTATAACTCGAGACTTCAATATTAAAATAAAACAACATGTAATTACAACCGCAAATAAATACTTCACAAGAACAAAGAAGTCAACCAAAGATAGTTAACCATTTCAGTGAATATCTTGTTAGTAGCGCGACTCGGCTTAACGTCCGGTAAATCTTAAATAAAAACCCAAATCATCGTCGCACAATAATTCACACTAATTCGACTGGATAGTTCCACTCAATAGTCACTTAATAATCACCGCAGTCAGCAGACTGACACCGCTATTTATACACTTGGCGGAAAACATATATTCATAAGTCCAACGTGTCTCGCTCGAACCTCGGTGTCGGTAGTTGCTCATATATGACAGATTTCTAGATTTTTAACAGTACCATCGTTGCAGCAAATATAAATAAGAATAAAATGAAATTAAAAAATTCTCTGAGTTCATTTCGATCCAGAATGAAGCATTTTTATAAAAAAAAATATAAACATTTTCTTCCCAAAATTCTGTTTTCGAAAATCTACCAAAAGGCAATACCATTGTCTAGTTCAGTGATTCTCAACTTCCGTGCTGCCCACAAAAGGAATATGTCACATTAGCTAAATAGACTTTATCAGTTTTATTGCAATTTTCTAGTTCTTATTTATCTGAATTCGGATTCTCAACACTAAATAACATCAAAAACACGACATACCAGTGCCAGACATGGTACCTAACAAAAACTTTTGAGAGGAAACTGATCACTTGTGAGATGAAATGCTTGAGGAAAGCAATGAACAAGACCAGTCAAGACAAGATCAGGAATGAGTCAATAAGAGATATGGTAGGGCAATACCAATCATACAACACATCGATCGACAGAGGATCAAGTGGTTCGGACACCTCACTCGTATGCCTATCAACCAACCAGCTCTCCTAGAAGACGCTGGCGCGACACCGTGGCAAATACTCTCAGAGCCCACGAGATATCTCTCCTCTAAGCCACTCGCCTTGCCTCTGTCAGACGACCGTGTCTTCCCGCGACGCCTAACAGCATAAGCGGAAGGAAAAACTAAACTATAAGAACCGAGAAAGAGTATGCTCAACTAAATAAGAAATGACGGTTTGCTTATCGCTCATTCGAACAAACATTGAAAAAATCACGGAGAAACACCAGACAGATTTCACACTAAATAAGCTGCACAAATATTTGAATAAATTAATATTAACCTTTTTTTCATACGACATCTCCGGTTGCCTTGATCTATCCACTTCCCTTCTCCACATCCTTTCATCTTTCATTCCTATCTGCTCTCGCTCCAAATCTTCTGTAACCCCCTTGCCTTGATCGACCCACTGTCTTTCTCTTTCTCCACATCCTCTCCTTTACCACTCCTATCTGCTCCTCCTCCAACCCTTCTATAACCCCTTGCGTGATAGTGGCCTCCAGCCTTGCTTGGGGTGATACGCTTAAAAAAAAAAAAATATATATATATATATAATTGTATTCAACTTTCTTTTTTTAATACAATTTGTTTTAGAGTTATGTTGAATTATGAGTTAATCTTGTCGAGGCTTCACAACCCTAATTAAAATCAAAAATAAGAAGCGAGAAAGATTACTTAGAAGAAATGAGAATCTATTCATTGCACATTTGACCAAACATTGAAGAAATCGTAAAAAAAAACAAAAAACAGGCACAGGTTTTGCACTAAATAAGCTGCACAAATAGTTGCATGGAAACATTGTAATAAAGTAAGTTCATATTTGTGTGTGCATTCTTTAAAAATCTATGGTGTTCCGTGATCTTTTCATTTGTTCCTAGGTGTGCCATTGTTTAAAAAGGTTGTTGTGTAGAAATTATTATTGTTGTAGCAGATGTTATTAATGTTGCAGTAGCTATTATTATAGTAGGAGATATTAATATTATTGCTGTTGTAGTACCTATATTGTTCTTCTTAAGTATGCCATGAAATATTGAAGAAATCACACCCCACCCCCTAAAAAAACACCAGGTACTGGTTTCACACTAAAAATAGTTGAATAGAAACATTGAAATAAAGTAAGTTCTTATTTGTGTGTGTATTCTTTAAAAATCTATGGTTTTATTTCATAACTTTTGAAACGTATACCCTTTAAAAATTTGCTAAGTGTGCCGTGATCTTTTCATTTGTTCCTAGGTGTGCTGTTGCTTAAAAAGATTGAAAAACGCACGTCTAGTTGAATGTAGACGCTTCTCACCGTCGATTCCTGTCATTTCTGTTCGGCTGAAAGCGAAAGTGAGAAAATGCTCGGTCATTCATTGGCGTCGGGTATGATCAGTTTGGTTAATGAAGTCGTGTTGGGGTTTTTTGGGTACCTTATGTACTAGTGAGCCAACCAAAATGAGCTGACTCATTTTATAGTTCACCAATAGAAGATTTAACCAATCAGAAGGCTCAAAATATTCAATTCGACGTGTATAAAGGCGGCCATGTTTTTTCCCCCGAATATTCACTGCCAACCTCTGATAGCGAAGACTGAAGAATTACGGAACAGCTACTGCTAGTGGTATTGGCGATATAGTCAGATTCAGTAGAGTATCTGACTCGTGAGTTTTAACCTTTAAAGTCTGACTCGTGAGTGTTAATCTTTAACGTTGTTTCATTGAACAGATTACGTACTGCGCTGGATTCTATAGTCATAGACTATGGTGAACATGATTAACAAGTCGATTTAAGCAGCAGTGTGTGGGAGGGACGCAATGCAGAAGCAGATCGGTTATATGACAAGAACAGTTTTTGGTCAAAGGAACTTGGACAAGAAATGTTTCTTTTACCTCGGGGCTCATGTAGAAACCGTAGTAAGGTATTATATCAAAGAACGACCATGAGAACGACAGAAAAGAATAATTTGGCTCAGAATATGAATGTTTTTATTTGAGATCGAAGCTCTGCAAACGTTTTTTTTGTACGTGAGACACATTGGTTTCTTTTGTAATTACAGGTAAAAAAAAAAAATCCAGATAAAATTTCTCTTTTTTTCTCTCTCTTTCTTTTTCATTCTGACTTTCTCTTTTCTTCTCTCTTTCCATATATATATATATATATATATATATATATATATATATATATATATATATATATATATATATATATATATATATATAATCTCTATAACACTATATATATATTACGCGAATCATTCATACGAAAAGCAGATAATGAAGTTAATGATATAAATGGCAAGAATCACTCTCGCAAACAATTTTTAATAATAAAATACATTAACCTCGAATATTATTATATATATTAGTACAAGAACGCACAATTTTAAAATTTAAAAAATCAACCTCAGCGTCGTGACTGCACGCTCCAAAAGTATTTCTTACAGTTAACAATATCACATTTCTAAAAAACATTCTTTCGGATTACACTTTATCTTTCGATGTCCTCTTATTACCTGGATGTAAAAAACTTACCTATTTCCCTACCTGAAGATGATTGTATGAAACAATTGAAAGCTAGTAGTAAAAAAGACCTGATAAAACCGGAATTTATAAACAAGGATCATACCATTCATTAACGGATTCGAGGTTAATGTATTTTATTATTAAAAATTGTTTGCAAGAGTGATTCTTGCCATATCATTTACTTCATTATCTGCTTTTCGTATGAATGATTTGCGTAATATAAATTGAACCTGCACCACATAATTGATATATATATATATATATATATATATATATATATATATATATATATATTGAACGTTGATGAAGAAAATTGCTGCTGAATGAGGATGGCGAGACATTTTTCGGATGGTAAGTTGTGTTTCGAGAGCAAATGCGAATCTTTCCTGTCGATACAGTAAAGCGAGGTTTTCAGGTGAAGTAGACAATTTTAGGATAATGTTTTTTTTTGTACAGAAGAAAAACGTCTTTTTCCGTCTGCACTTTTTCAGCGTCATTTCTGTCGGAAATTAATTCTTGTAAAATCCTCTTCCCCTCACCTTCTTTTGCACACGATTTAAAAGTGTTACCACTTTGCTGACAGCAGCAGAATGAAACAAAAAAAATCAAAACAAAACACAAATCTAACACTAAGCTCACCCTTATTATTTTAATAATTGTATTTTGCCAACATAATTTGATAAGACGAAGATCATAGGCTCGAATAATTAGAGGTAAGACGTCAATGCCCACAGCTTCGACTGTCTGATGGCGTGCTTAATTAAGATAAGTGTTGTAATTGAATTTCAATTAAATATTTATTTTGTTGTGAATTAAATAAAAGAAACCGTTTTTATACCTGAATCGTCTTCTCGGCAAAGGAATAAATTTAAAAAAAAAGGGAGGAATTATCGGATAATAATAAAGAAAAGAATTATATTTGGATCAAAAACTAATCTTGATTGATTTCGAAAGAATTCTTGACGGAAATTTATTTTTTTACGAATCTTCCGTATTCACAGAGTTACGACGACAGACCGAAATTTCAGTTATGGCTGGTCTAACGCTCATTTGCAAATGGCATTAATTTCTAACGCATTTCAAATTATAATAGTGTCTGCTTTTGATGTGATTGATTGTATTTTTTTTTAATCACTTCACCACAAGAAAGGCGATAAAGCAACTAAGACACCAGGGAGTTACTGAATATGAATGAATATGAGAAGAAAAAAAAACTATTACGGAGAGAGAACAATAAAAAAACAATAATTAAGAAGACAGAAGATAACGATTGACATTGCATTTGAAATCTTTGAAGATCAAAGTTGTCTGGGAAGAAAGACGCGGAAAGAGAGTTCCACAAGCGAGAAGACCGAGAGCATAAACTGATAGCATATATAGGGTGACCCAAAAAAACGGGAATTTTTGAAGTGCGTATTGTCAGACATGAGCAAGTGGCAACACTGCGAGACAGTGACCTTGAGCAAGTAAACATTTCGCCATTTTAGTAACGAGAATGAAATTCACAGTATCCCAGCTGAGATGTTGCAGCAGTCAATGAGGAATCTCAACAGCAGATTTCAAGAATGCATTCGTACAGGAGGACGCCATCTACGGGACGTAATTTTAAAAAAATGAAAATTCCATCATTGTTTCTTAAATGGCATGTTTTAAGGTTTCAATTACTATGAATTAAATATTTTTTTCCATCACTCTTGGTTTTATTGGATTGTTAAAAATTTCCCGTTTTTTTTTGGTCACCCTGTACATTACAGTTACATTTGACCATTTCAATTGTTGTAAGATGAGACCGATGCGCCAATCTAGTGTTGCACTTCGATTCATAAAGTCGGCATATCAAAGAGGAAAGTTCACCAAAACAATAACCAGGACAGTATTTTTAGAAAGGGCACAGGGAATCTACGTTAGAGCAGTTGGAAACTGACTGACGGCGAAATGCCAGATTAGGACCAATAACATTGCAGATTGATCTGTGTATTTTATCAAGAATTTCTAAATACATAGCAGAAGTACTAGACCAGACCAAATGTGGCGGAAAGGTTCAATGCATGGACAAACGATAGATTCTGGCGAGACACAGTGAACCAATTTTACTAGCAATTTATTCTTGATATTTTTAAAATACCATTTCCTATCAGGACGTAAGCTATCATTGTCCTTCACGGTTTCCTTTATCTGCGAAATGACATGACTTCTTGATTGGATACCTTTTCTAATGTCCCTTCAGGCCGTGGAAATCATTAATCTCTCTATAGGTTCCTTTTTTTATTATCTGTGAATTGCCATGGCTTTTTAGGGGGAATGTTGGAGTAGTTCCTCGTTGCTTTTCTATGATTTGTAATTCAGACGTGTCCTTCTTGACTGGTTGCGATTTTAATGCTCTCTTCATTCCAGCCGAGGCTGATCTCCACAGTTTTCTTTTATTTATTATATATGAATTGACATTTCTTGGGAAAAATAATGGTGTTGTTTCTTGTTGCCTGTCCTATGGTACAGAATTCAAGTGTCTTTGTCTTTAAGGGGTTGCCTTTTCTAACTCTTCCACAACGTGGGCGATTGTAACTCTCCTCAGGCTTTTTATTTATTTATTTATTATTTAAGAATTGCCGGATCTTCTTGAGAAACATAGTGGAGGGGTTTCCGATAGACTTCCTGATAGTGTCCTCCTTCTACACTGGTCCGCTTTTATTTAATGTTTTGTCCCATCAAGACGTAGAAAATCGTAGATGTTCTCAGATTCATTAAATTTATTTTTGTCCTGCCATGACATTTGGGAAAGATAGGGAGTAGGTTGTTATTGCCTTCTTATTGCGTTTGGAATTCAATGGAATCCTTTTCTTAGATTGGTTGTCTTTTATTCAATTCTCCGTCCCTTCAGGACATTGACAATTACAGTTCTCCTCAAAACCATTTAATTTTATCTTCGAACTGCTATTACTTTTGGGGTAAGATAGTGGAGTAGAATCTGGTAGCATTTCCCATATTTTGGAATTCTCAGGTGTTCTTCTCCGAGAATAGATAATTTTTTAGGAAAAATAGTGAAGTAGTTTCTTGTCGCATTTCCCATATTTTGAAATTCTCAGGTGTTCTTCGAGACTGGATAATTTTTAAGGAAAGATAGTGGAGTAGTTTCTGGTCGCATTTCCCATTTTTTGGAATTCACAGGTGTTCTTCTTCAAGACTAGATAATTTTTTAGGAAAGATAGTGGAGTAGATTCTTATTTATCATATTTTGGAATTCAGAGGTGTCCTTCACCTAGACGAGTTATCTTGTATTTAATTCTCTGTCTCTTCAGGGTGTAGACAATTATAGCTTTCTTCAGAACCATTTAATTTTATCTTTGAACTAGTATGACTTTTTGGGAATCATAGTGGAGTGGTTTCTTGTTGCCTTCCCCATAGTTTTGGCTGCAGCAAAGTCCTTCTCCTAAACTGGATGAACTTTTATTAAATTCTTTGTCCCTTCAGGAAATAGACAATTATAGATCTCTTCAGATCCATTTAATTTTATCTTTGAAAAGCCATTGCTTTTTGTGGGGAAAAGTAGTGGAGTAGTTTCTTATTGCCTTTCATATATTTTGGAATTTAGAGGTGTCCTTCTCCAAGACTCGTTGCCTTTTAATTCTCCCTCTCTTCAGGACGTTGACTTTTATAGCCCTGCTCAGATCCATTTAATTTATTTTTGAAATGCTCTGACTTTTGGGAAAGATAGTAGATTGGTTTCTTATTGATTTTCCCATGTTTTGGAACGCAGAGGTATCCTTCTCCTAGTATGGTTGCCGTTTATTTAATCCTTTCTCCCTTAAAGACCGCAGACTGTTATAGCCCTACTCAGGTATATTGTATTTTATATTTGAACTGCCTTGACTTTTCGGGAAAGACTGTTGAGTGGTTTTTTATTGCCTTCCCCATATTTTGGGATTCAAAGATATCTTCCTCCTAGACCGGTTCCTTTTTATAATTCACTGTCTCTTCAAGACGTAGACTATTATAGCTATCCTCAGATCCATTTAATTTTTTTCTTTGAACTCCACTGGCGTTTTTGGGAAAGATAGTGGTGTGGTTTCATATTATCTTTCCCATGTTTTGGAATTCAGATGTTTCCTTCTTCTCGTCTGGTTGTCTTTTATTTAATTCCCTGCTCCTTCAGTTCGTAGATTCTCCTCAAATACTTTTTTGAATCTCTGAACTGCCATGATTTTTTTGAGAAAGATAGTGGTTTCCTGTCGTCATCACCAGAATTTAAAGTTTTTGGAAGTCAGAGCTCTCCTTCTTTTTGTTGCCACCCTAGGGCAGTAGATTCCAGTCTATCCTGCTATCTAAGCGATCGCTGGAGGGAAAAGAGAACATTTGTGCGAAATTGGACACAACTAACTCGGCTAGAATTTGAACTCGGTCAGCCGATTCTACGTTTCGCGATGATAATCCTTACACCACCTACACATCCATATGTGATTTGGGACATCGAATAGACACTTCCTCTTCTCAGTAAGCCGTTCCCCCAGTAGTTATTTTGTTTGAAAGGATAATTTCAAATTGTTACTCCCCACCCACTTCCAACAGAACAAAATCTTCGCTTTGATGCTGCGTCGGTGATGCTAAAGGAAAAATGAAAAAAATAAAATCATCTGATGCTGGATAGAGCATTATACTGTTTCGAAAATCTATCCAATATGTCGATTTTCTTGTTTATACGGTTTTGTTTCTCCTCTAGATCTTTAGCAAGATTTTTTTTTCATTCACGTTTTTTTTTTAAAATCAGATTCAAGTTAGCAAAATTTAAAAATAAAATATTTAAAAAGAAAACGTTTCACTAATTGCTCTGAAAATTAATGCTATATCTTGAAAGAATAAATAACAACTGAGGCACTCCAATCGAATTTAATGGGCATTTAAACTGAAGTACCAAAAAAATAGAAACAGCAGCATACCGGATTTGTAAGAATAAAGTCAGTTGGATGAAGGTAATTATGACGTAATTAGGTAAGGAAGTATTGTAGCTGTAACAGTGTGCAGCTTTGTCAGCTATAACACTGTATGATAAAAGACCACGAACTCCAAATCTCCATCTACACACAAGAAACTTCTTCGAAAAAATCCCCCCTTTTTTTTGTCGGAAAAGTCAGTTTTATAATAGTTCAGTTGATCCCTTATCAGGAGTGAGGCATGGAAATGTATTAGAATTTATTTTTTTTTTGACGCAATCCATTCCGTACGGTAAAATTTGATTGGTTGGCTGAAGCTGCTTTACATGAGCACGTTGTCCTCATTCAGTGATGAAGTATTTTTTTATTCCCTACCACGTGTATTTTTTTTTTTTTTTGTTCTGCAAAAGTAGTATGTGACCCGAAAACATTTTGACCTTTGGGTTATCTCACCATGTACAGGATTTAATAGGATTTCACCGCTGAAAGTGGCTGAAAAACAATACCACCGTCTAACGCAAGCCCTGTGAGTGAAATTAAGTAGTCGAAACCGTTGGGAAGCCGTCGATATTTGTGCTAGCGCGAAGTCACAAGTCATCGTGACCGAGGGTTCATGATGGCCTGGTTCAAAAATATTGATCACGCCAGATTATGCGCTCTTTCCCAGAAACCTTAACTAAGGTCTAATCAGCATAGTTGCAGTATCAACCACAGTTGTCATCTGTGCGGGGGTCTGTAATAGGGATTTCATAGCCGCTCTGGCAGACGAGTGTCCTTGGAAACAAGTAACCAGACATTATTCATTTCATACCAGAGGATGCATATTTTTCTAACAAGATTTCTGGAATATTCAGGCCGGTAGATGTAAATAAATATACTGTTTAATAATTAAAATAAAACACAGCCTCTACTAAAATAACGTACAAACAAATAAATGATATATATATATATATATATATATATATATATATATAAGGTAACCAAAAAAGTTCTGTCCGTTTTTTGATTAGTCATTGAATGAAGTTGAAATATATACAAAATGCGTGTAGCAATTGTTTTCAAATTCGGACAGCCGGAAGTAGGAACATCAGACGTTATAACAATCACGCGCATCAGTTATAAGCCGGACAGCTGTGAGAAGGATGTAAGTGTCTAGAGATCTCATTCGGGGCTGTTTGCTTTACGACTTCAAAATGGGTTTATCAGCAGCTGCATCAAGTCGCCGAATATGTCAAGCGTTTGGGGATAGTGCTGTGGATGAACGTACTGCAAGGCGTTGGTTTCGAAAATTCAAGTCGGGAGATTTGTCTCTCCATGATGAACCTCGCAGTGGACGACCATAGGTCTTGAATGACGGAGTCCTAAAGGCAGCCATTGCTGAGGACAGGAGTCTAACGTGTGGTGAACATGCAAGACAGTTCAACGTTTCCGATGAAACAGTTAGACTTCACCTGCAGCGCCTAGGTAAGACGTACAAACTGAGCAAGTGGGTTCCGCAAACGCTGTTGGAGGTCCAGAAGGGTCAACGAGTGGCAGCCTGCGTATCGCTGCTTTTTCGCCACCGTACCGCATCCTTATTCAATCGAATACTTACCAGTGATGAAAACTGGGTTCTGTACGAAATTCCCAAGCGTTCCAAACATTGGTTGTCTCCTCAGGATGCTGTCCCTCACACCGCAAGACCGCCTATGCACCCACACAAGATTATGCTTTTGTCTGGTGGACAGATCGTCTAGTGGTTCATTATGAATTGCTACCAACGGGCCAAACGGTAACTGGAGACCTATACTCGCAGCAATTGAAACGTGTGCAACAGGCATTGTGCCAGAAGGAGCCAGCACTGGTGAATCGCAAAGGTGTGCTCCATGACAACGCCAGGCCGCATGTCGCGCGAATGGTCAGGGATACCATACAACAACTTGGGTGGAAGGCTTTGTGCCATCCACCTTATTCACCTGACCTTGCGCCATCCGATTACCACCTCTTCCATTCCCTGGATAATCATCTTCGTGGGAAATCCTTCACCAATGAAGCAGACGTGCGCAAGGCCCCCACGGACTTCTTTGCGTCAAAACCCCCAAGTTCTACCGCAAGGGCATTGAACAGCTGGAGACACGTTGGCAGCAGAAGGTGCTGGATGCCGATGGCGATTACTTCGAAGACTAAATATAAGTTACACATACTGTGAAGCGTTTTCTTTTTTTCCTTTAAAAACGGACAGAACTTTTTGGTTACCTTGTATATATATATATATATATATATATATATATATATATATATATGTATATATACATATATATATATATATATATATATATATGCATTTATATATATATATATATATATATATATATATATATATATATAAATATATATATACATATATATATATATATATATATATATATATATATATATATGCATTTATATATATATATATATATATATATATATATATATATATATATATACAGGGTGACCCAAAAAAACGGGAACTTTTTAACAATCCAATAAAACCAAGAGTGATGGAAGAAAAATATTTAATTCATAGTAATTGAAACCTTAAAACATGCCATTTAAGAAAAAATGATGGAATTTTCATTTTTTTAAAAATTACGTCCTGTAGATGGCGTCCTCCTGTACGAATGCATTCTTGAAATCTGCTGTTGAGATTCCTCATTGACTGCTTCAACATCTCAGCTGGGATACTGTGAATTTCATTCTCGTTACTAAAATGGCGAAATGTTTACTTGCTCAAGGTCACTGTCTCGCAGTGTTGCCACTTGCTCATGTCTGGCAATACGCACTTCAAAAATTCCCGTTTTTTGGGTCACCCTATATATATATATATATATATATATATATTTGTCGTATCCAAATGTAAGGTAATGGCCGCTCTACTTTCCTTCCCCTTCACACGTCTTTTTCCTTTTTTTCCCCGCCTGTCATCTTGTCGTGCTTTGGCTTGTTGAACCCAGTTGCCCGCTGACATTTATGCAATGCGTTGACAATTTATTGAGTTAAGACCAAAGAATATTTTAAACTTGACACTTGCTTAACGTTTAAGTCTAATTTTAAATAACTTGTACAGTCAATAGGAATCCAATACGGAAGTACACTTCGGACTTATCATAAGTTCTCTATTTGATTAGTTAATCTAGGTCACCACAAGGATGTTTGAAATTTAGGATTTTCCCCTCCCACTGCCTGTGAGGGTATTGCTGCTTTTAAACCATAAAATGAGCGTTTATTCTCTAGTTTTATAACATGTTTTGTTGTTGATAAAAATATATTATATTTTATCGTAGAAAAATGATAAACACACCTATTTTTTGTCTTAGGAGAAAAAAAAGACGCTGATGATGATATTGTGCTTATCTCGAAAGTACTCGGAATAAAATGAATATGCATCAACATGGTTATTTTCTTCCTTTCTTTAATAAGGATACTAAGAACCTTGTCCATAATTGTGAGATGATCTTTTTAAAAATAAGTAGACAAAACTTCTTTAAATTATTCTATGGGATATTCATTAACGCACACACACACACACACACACACACACACACACACACACACACACACACATATATATATATATATATTATACGATTACGTCTAGCATGAAAACAGCCTGTCGCCTCTGAGTGTTGACTTCCATGTTCACTTTTATATTTATATTTACATACGGTCTATCTCTGATATTGAGCACTTTATCCCATAAATATAGCACACCTTAAAACTATATTGCTTCATATATATATATATATATATAAATATAAAAGTGGACATGGAAGTCAGCACTTAGAGGCGACAGTCTGTTTCATGCAAGTGCAATCGTCAGACGATTGCACTAGCATGAAACAGACTGTCGCCTCTAAGTGCTGACTTCCATGTCCACTTTTATATTTACACACGCTCTATCTCTGATATTGAGCACTTTACCCCATAAATATAGCACACTTTAAGACTATATTTCTGTATATATATATATATATATATATATATATATATATATATATATATATATATATATATATATATATATATATATATATAGAGAGAGAGAGAGAGAGAGAGAGAGAGAGAGAAAGAGAGAGACAGACAGACAGAGAGTGAGAGAGATTCTGAGGTTATCAATTCCCAAGTTGGCATCTACGCTGACGACACTACCATTTACCCCTGCCTCAATAGTAAATCCGGCATCGCTGACAAAACTACCCTTTGCCGTAAGCCCCGAGAAGGACCTACAATCTGTGGTTGATTGAGGCAGGAAATGGATTGTAAACTTTAACGCCTCAAAAACGAAACTGCTCTCATTTACCCACCATAGAGAACCCTCCCTGCCTCCCATCCGAATGGCTGATGCCCAACTCCACGAGAACGTCTTTCCGCGCCTGCTTGGTTTCACGCTGTCCACTGAACTGAAGTGGAACAAATACATTGAATCTATAGCTTCATCTACCGCAAGGAAAGTTGGTTCTCTTTGTCGCGCCAGAAGGTTTTTCTCGCCTGTGTCCATCCTTCAAATCTAAAACTCAACCATTCGACCTTGCATTGAATACTGCTGCCATATATGGTCTGGTACTCCCGCTGTTCATCTCGAGGTCCTCGACAAATTCAAGAGACGGATATGCAACGAGGTTGGTCCTGATCTGGCATCCCGTCTGCAGTGGCTTCCCTCTGTCTTTTCTACATGTACTTTCGTGGCAACTGCTCCGACAAGCTACTTTCACTGGTTCCAAAATTAGATGACTTTAAGCGTGCTACTAGGTTGGCATCTCAGTCCCAACGCTTTCACTGTCGAAACGGTAAAATGTAACCATCTTTTCTACTCCAACAGCTTATAATCTCGCACCTCCCGTCTGTGGAACGCCTTTCCTATCACTTGCTTTCCTGATAGTTACAATCTTCAAATATTCAAATGTAATGTCAATCGACATCTTCTGGTGCCTTGACCTTGATCCCTGTCCTCTTTATCCTTTTCTCAAACACTTCTCTTTATTCGTACTCTGACTCTCTGTAACCCTTTGCGTGCTAGTAGCACTTCCGCTTTGCTTGGGCTAGTTGGCTTAAAAAAAAAGATATCTAAAATTTCAGATATAACTAAAACATATCTATAAAATTATTTTAAGATATTTTTTCATGTTTATACGTTCTTTTTATAGATACAAATATTTAAGTAAATGCTCTGTTTATAATAAACAGTATTAACGACATTTACCGACCTGAATGTCCGAGAAATTTTCATAGAAAATATGCATCCTCCGACTGGAATAGAACCTGTATCCTATACGAAACCGTCATATAGCCTGATGTGCTTTACAGATTGGAGCAAGGAGGAGGGTCTCGGTTAGCGAGGTCGATTTTAATGTTTTTAACTCAAAAACCCGTCCAGTGTTTGTGCATACACCGAGGAATAAACCACACCAATATTTGCGTATGTACTCAAACACAAACACGACCAATTTTTGCGTACAGATTCAAGCGTAAACCCGATAAAATGCTTAGTTGGAGACGCAAGCATAAAGTTGACCAATATTTGCGTATAGTCTGAAGCATGAATTCGGTTATTATTTGGGTACAGACTCAGTAATAAACACAATAAGCGTTTTTGCGTATAGACTCGGGTATAAATCAGAACAATGTTTGTGCATCGACTCATGTATAAAACCCAACCATTTTTTGAGTATAATCTAAAGTATAGACTCGACCAGTTATTTTCGAAATGAAATAATTCAAAAAGAGTTGGTGTTGTCAGATTAAGCAACATATGCTAACGAAAAATTATTACTGTGTCGAGAAAATAATATCCGATATCAATGTATTTTGTACAGTGTTTAAATCAGTCAAAATGGAGACCCATATTAGACAAAACATGCTTGCAATTATAAGACAGGTTGGAGCTTGTCACAGTGATCGCTTAACTTTTGTGAGTCAGCGATTGGACTTCATTTGATTAACAACTCGGATTGCGCTTCCGAATTCAGGGTGCTGCAGAGGTGTCGTTTGTTTAAACATGCACGGATTTAGAAGCTTTTTTATATCAAGCTTCATCGACAGACTTTGTGCAGGAAGAAAGAGAACTTTCTTAGTTCTCTGTGTCTCATGGGTGGGCCGTGAGTAATTATTTTCGTTAATGTTTTATACTCACTAGGAGCTTATTTACACCGATTGGTTTGATTTTAGTAATAAATTTATTTTACTGTGTCTCCGTATTTACCCGCCCACGTGTTTACCGTTTTCAATTTCGCTGTTTTGATTATTGTTGCTCCAACGAATCTTTCTCAAGAAATATTGGACGAAAAAGGTTTATTAAAATAATGCATTCTGTCATTCTCAAAGCCATATAAAAAATTTGTGGGACATTTTTGCTTATATATATATATGACATTTTTTATGTTTATACGTTCTTTTTATAGATACAAGTATTTAAGCAAATGCTCTGTTTTATAATAAACAGTATTAACATTTACCGGCCTGAATGTCCGAGAAATTTTCATAGAAAATATTCGTCCTCCGACAGGAATCGAACCTGTATCCTATACTGACGTGCCTTAACCAATTGGGCCACAGAGGAGCTTTTCGGTTAGCAAGGTCGATTTTACTGTTTTTAAGCATAATTTTCCATGATTTTCTCTCATTCGTTCATATCTGCTCAATGCGTATCCAAATGTAAACAAATGACGTCATACATTATGAAATGGACAAAGTCCGACAATTATTTAAGACATATTATATTTCTATGAAAATTTCTCGGACATTCAGGCCGGTAAATGTTGTTAATACTGTTTATTATAAACAGAGCATTTACTTAAATATTTGAATCTATAAATAGAACGTATAAACGTAAAAAAATGTCTCAAATAATTGTCGGACTTTGTCCATTTCATAATGTAGGTTATATATATATATATATATATATATATATATATATATATATATATATATATATATATATATATATATATATATCTTACACAGAACGGGGTGTTATGAGAAATCGTCTCTCTTAAAATTGGACGCTAATTGATTAAATAGTTTCAGAGTCTTAGCTTAGAAGGAGTTAATTTAATCAAAGAAGCTATGAAACACTCATTATTAAATCCAGCGAGTGGCCCCAAACATTTTACCTTTAGCGCATATAAAATTGGTTGTTTGTCGTGAGCGTGTGTGTGTGTGTGTGTGTGTGTGTGTGTGTGTGTGTGTGTGTTTCAAATATTGCGTAAATCTCTTACTAGGACATTTATATAAATGTACCTTTGCAGTACAAGAGAGACGTTTGCCTACTAGGTTTTTTGGAAAATAATTTCCGATTTTAGAATAAAGTTTTATTTCTGAATTAATGTAATTAAACAGTGTTTAAATGAGCCAAAATGCAAACTCTACAATTCTGCCATCGAGTTACAAAATTATTCATGCCTTTACGATAAAACTCTAAAAGTTTGGACACCAAGAAATGATTAAATCCAGTTTCTGTGTCGGGTTTTTTTTTTGCAACGGAATGTCTTTGGTTTGAAAAATTACCAAAATGCTTGAAAAACTGGTAAACAGTTGGAGAAATATCAGACGAATATTGTGAATGTACCAAAGTTTTGTATCCCGAGTCGGTAAGCTTCTTCATTGTCATTCTGGCAAGACGTCGCCGAGCATTGTCAAAAAGAAGAATTGCACCTCGTCGTATTTTGTTTAACTGAATGTGCATTTCATCTAGTTGCTGGTGTTAAAATTCCGCATTGATGCTCTGGTTAGATTCCAAAGAGCTTTAATCGATAACGCCAATGTCGGACCACCAGACAATCACCATAATCCTCTGTTGGTGCAATTTACCGTTTTGGAAAGTGTTTCGGTGTTACGTCATGAGGAAGCTTACCGTTTACGATTGTCATAAAGGATCCATTTTCTCATCGAATCACTATTCAATCAAGAAATGGAGCAATCGAATTTCCCAGACGTAGCATCGAACACACTTCAAAACGTCGAACTCATTGACTTTTCCTGAGTTCACGTGGAACCCATATATCGAGTTCCTTCCCCTAGCCAATTTTCTTGAGATGTTCCAATATTGTTAAAATGCTGACACCCATTTTTGAGGCATTTCTCTGACGCTGTTTTAACCTAGAAAGTGTTACTGAATGAGGAATAACCAAAGCGGAGATTGGAATTGAAATAGTAATCTTTATAACTTCAACAAAATACAATACTCGCCAGCGGCGTGAAGTAGGTAAACCACTTCTAGTGGTGGACTACTTAGACAGCATATTACTCCCACTTACAATAGTGTCCAACGTATTTATGAGGATTGGGACATACCCGTTAGTTTTCATAGGAACGGTTTATAACAGACGCCATGACCTGGATTTTGTTAGACACATGGGTTTATTCATAATCTGGTAGTTAAGGGTCTTATACGTAACAGTAGTAAATGTTCTTGCTGATTAGATTAGATTTTTACGGCGCATCAAACTTTTGCCGGTGATTTAAAACCAGAAAATATTTCAGATTGTGAAAATTTATTAGTATTACTAATTAATCCTATGACTGGGGGGAAGAGATGGATTCATAACTTTCCCTCGGATATTTTCGCGTAAGTGAATATAACGAAGTCAGCGGGAGTTAGAACTCAGCTCTCCGATTAATAAATCGGAGCCGTTATCCCTTACATCAACCGCACACCCAACCTTTCAGCAACTGGCATTTCCAAGTGGTCACCCATCTAGATACTGGCCAATCTCGACGTTGTTTAACATCAGTGATCGTATGTGAACCGGTGTTTCAACGTGGTGCGGCCGTAAGCTTCATCAGTTCCGAGCTAGACTGGTGCTTTGCTTCTGTTACTTTGTTTAAAATTAAGTCAAAGTTATTAATTTTATATATTTGCAACTTTACTTTTTAGCTTCTAAATGCAATATATGTGTGTGGCGTAACGGTTATCGGCCTAGAAAAGGAAATCGGCTATCTGAGTTCAAATTCTAACCTAGTCTGTTGTGTTCACTTTCGCTTGGGAATAGCATGAATACTTCTTTATCTGTCCCCCAAGTTAAGGGGTAAATAGTGGAATACACAGGCTTCTATAGTCTTCATTGGAAACCAGTCTAAACAAAGGAAAAATCTTAATTTATAACCGACGGTTCATCATTCAGCTATATTTCCAAAGAATGCCTGAAAATTCGAAGATAATAACGAAACTGTAGAGCTATAATTGCCTATTTCCTGAAGGAAAATGATATTTTTTTAGGAGATTTTACTCTATAGCAGAATTTCTTGATTTTGTAAAGTTAGCATTGCTGAGAAGTTCAAAGAATAAAAGATCTCCTCTGGTGACTTTATTTCTTTCTTTAGAATCCTCTTGTATTTTTTGTTCCTTCCAGAGGTGAATGGTACATGAATGTCAAGGAGTTCAACATGTGGGTTAGCTCAAGCTCTTTGGCGGTTGGAGTATTTACTTGAAGAGAACGAGTCAACAACTGAAGACGCATGCAGGCTGTGACCTCAGTTGGACGCAGTATATCAGTCTTGCCGAGTTGGAAGCCAAGAAAAAGGGAGTAAATTTAGACAGACGTTGAAAAAACAACAATCTCTCACTCCTTTTTTCTCTTTCTTTTTCTCTCTCACACTCTCCTATATCTCTGTTTATATATAGCATAATGAGAAGCCACGTATACTTTCTTGATATGTATATAATATATGGATAAAATAACTGAAAAAAAAATTGGGTGTTTTTTTGCGAAAGTATTTTTTTATATGTTTTTATATATATTTCATTTCTGTTTATATATATATATTACTCTCTCTCTGTTTTTCTCTCTCTTTTTCTTTCTCTCTCTCTATTTCTCTCGCGCTTTTTCTCTGTCTCTTTTTTCTCTCTCTTTTTCTTTCTCTCTCTCTCTATTTCTCTCGCGCCTTTTCTCTGGCTCTTACATTTTTCTCTGTCTCTTTTTTCTCTCTCTTTTTCTTTCTCTCTCTCTATTTCTCTCGCGCCTTTTCTCTGACTCTTACATTTTTCTCTGTCTCTTTTTTCTCTCTTTTTCTTTCTCTCTCTCTATTTCTCTCGCACTTTTTCTCTGACTCTTACATTTTTCTCTGTCTCTTTTTTCTCTCTCTTTTTCTTTCTCTCTCTCTATTTCTCTCGCGCCTTTTCTCTGGCTCTTTTTTTCTCTCTCTTTTTCTTTCTCTCTCTCTATTTCTCTCGCGCTTTTTCTCTCTCTCTTTTTCTCTCTCTTTTTCTTTCTCTCTCTCTATTTCTCTCGCGCTTTTTCTCTGACTCTTACATTTTTCTCTGTCTCTTTTTTCTCTCTCTTTTTCTTTCTCTCTCTCTATTTCTCTCGCGCCTTTTCTATGTCTCTTTTTTCTCTTTCTCTGATCTATAATATAAAATGATAATCCATACGGATAATTCCAAAGAGGATATAAATCCAAAGAGAGATCAATGTACGAACAGAGCAAATGATAATTATGAAATATTACCATAGATTTCTAAAGTCTTCGTTTTCATAATTATATATATATATATATATATATATATATATATATATATATACATATATTACAATGAATCATTCATACAAAAAGTAGAATAGTAAATTTAATGATATAAAATGGCGAAAACTCTTCGCAAACAAAATTTTAAAGTTGTATTAACCTACGAACCACTCGATGAATGTTATGATCCTTGTTATAGTTATATAAAGTCTTTTTTTTTTAATCTGCTAGTACTTTCAACTGTACACACAGTCATCCTCAGGCATGGAAATTATTTTGCTTTTAGTAAATCCAGGTAGCATCGGAGACGAAAGATTAAATGCGAATATATATATATATTTCTTTCTCTCTCTCTATTTCTCTCGCGCTTTTTCTCTGTCTCTGTTTTCTCTCTCTTTTTTTGAGGCATTTCTCTGACGCTGTTTTAACCTAGAACGTGTTGCTGAATGAGGAATAACCAAAGCGGAGATTGGAATTGAAATAGTAATTGAAATAGTAATCTAATATATATTTAGTTGGATTGATGTGAGTTTGTGACCCTGGGTTTCACGCTACTTGCGATCGTCTGACAAACTGATTAATTTTTAAATTTTGAACTTATATATGGTTGCGTATATCGGTGTTTTTATGGTAGTGGGAGGAAATATTGTCGCTGGACTCGACTCATACGTACGCAAACAGTCGAACGGACTCTGCGCCTTGACACCGCAACCGACGAAAGATGTTCGCTGCACACTCCACTCCAACATTGAATACAGTGACCAATTGCGTACGTATGTACGCAACGACACATGGATGCGCATATATGCCCAGTTTCACACTGTTCATATATATTTATGTTTGTTTCAGCTCCACTGAGTGAGCGTACGTGTAGTCTGCGCACGTCAATGAGTGTACGTGCGTGTATGTACGTTTGCGTACGTATGAGTGGCGTGCCGACGACAATTTTTCCTCCCACTACCATAAAAGCACCGATATACGCAAGTATATATAAATCCAAAATTTAAAAATTTATCAGTTTGTCTGACGATCGCAAATAGCCTGAAAACCAGGCAAACTCACATCAATCCACCTAAATATGTTTGCTCTATCACTGATATTGAGCGCTTCCCAATAAGTTCCGCGAATATATAATATATAAATAATATAGATATATATGTAAAATTGCATATATATATATATATATATATACACAAAAGTAGTGGATAATAAATAGAGAAAAGCAATCTGTTGAGTGCCATGATTGCCTGCATCCCTAAAACATATGACATTTGAAAATGTTTTGCAGATTATACGCTATGTCTGAAACGTACAATTAGGAAAGTAGGCTTGGAGAATATAGCACACACAGGACACGCGCCAAGAGAAACACTAGATAAACTGGTTTACAAATTTCATCAAATGGATGGCGGAACATATACCGCGGAATCCAAAAGGTACCGTAAACAGAAAGCAACAGCAGAAAAGAAGTTGTGGAGAACCATGACCGCTCACTTTCTGAAAGGACACCGAACAAAAATGAGTAGATAGATAGATATAGAGAGATTATTTAAAACTTGTTTGCTGCTTTTAACTGATAAATCTTTTTTTTTTTATTTTGATGTTGGATTTTAATATATGGTCAATGTCATCGAATGTCAATCGATTGCCATAATTTATTATTGTATCCGTGATGTAAAATTAGTTGTAAAATCAATAAAGAAAAGAAATGATTATAAAAAAAGAAAAACAGGGCAATGTTGCTTCGCTTTATTCCAAGCCTCCCGATATGTACGTCTGATGGCTAATTAAGAGGTTTTCTTTTCCAATTATTTTCTTTCATTTCACCAATTTGCTTCTTGTGGTCCCGAGGTCGATATTTTTCAAAACAATTGCCAATTTCTTAAATTTTATTCAAAAGCTTGAGCAACAGATTTTTTGCCCCCATTCTTTCCGCTATCAGAAATGGCTGTCGGTCGTAATTATCTTGTTAATCCTTCAAACTTAGAGAGAAAGAGAGAAAGAGAGAGAGAGAGAGATAATTAGAGAGAGACAGACAGACACAGTGAGACAGAGAGATAGAGTGCGAGAGATAGAGTGCGAGAGAGAGAAAGAGAGAGATTGAGAGAGAGAAATAGTGAGAAAGACAGATAGAGAGAAAGAGGGTCAGAAAGAAAGAGATACACAGAGAGAAAGGGAGAGAGAGAGAGAGAAGGATAGAGAGAGAGAGAGAACGAAAACGATGGAGAAAGAGATATAGTGAAAGAGATGGATAGATAGATAGATAGATAGAGAGAGAGAAAGAAATACGAAGAAAAAGAGAGAGAGTAATAGAAAGAGAGAGAATGTCAGAGAGAAATGTAGAGAGTGAGATAGAAAGAGAGCGAGAGAAAGGAATAGTGAAAGTGGGGGAGAGAAATAGATATATATAGAGAGAGAGATTGAGAGAGAATTACAGAGAGTGAGAAAGAAACGAAGAAGGAAAGAGGGTGAGTGAGAGAGAGAGAGAGAGAGAGTGAGAAAGTTCGAGAGAAAGAATAATAGATAGTGGGAGGATAGATTAAGAGAATCAGTGAGTGAGAAAGAGAGAGTGAGAGAGAGATTGAGAAAGAATGAGAGAGTGAGAGAGAGGAGAGACAAAGAGGAAGAATGAAAGATATTAACCAAAATAAAATTAAAAAAAAAAAATTAAATTAAACAGGCTTCCTTAAAAATGATCGGCGTTACCAGCTTTCTTTAAAAAAAACAAGCGAAGGGAAGCGTAATGTATTTATATCCCACGAATACTGGGAAATTTGTGAAACTTCCTCTCTATTTGCGTTAATGGAAGCTGCGAGGTAAACACCGTGCTTGTCCAAATGTGTGTAAATTGTTTCAATACCTTTCCTGTCGGCGCTAAAAGAAGAAGAAGAAGAAGAAGAAGAAGAAGAAGAAGAAGAAGAAGAAGAAGAAGAAGGAGAAGAAGAAGAAGAAGAAGAAAGTACACCAACTTTGACAAGGCTGCTACGTAAAGCAGAAGAAAGACGAAAAAAGAGGCGAAGCTAGAAATGAGACAGGGGGAATGGTCGTGAAGTATTTTACAGAGCTGCGGAGAAATTAGTGCTATGTTAAAAAATGATGGCTAACATGAAAGCAGATCGAAAAGCTTCAGTGAGATCACACATACGAATGTGTCTAAAAGAGAGCAACTGATAGGCAGCTATTATCGATACAGACAAAGAGCTCGAACGAGAATAACAGAGAGGTAAAGAGATAGATAGTAATAGATTTTGATAGATAGAAAGAAAGATAGAAAGAAACTAAAATAGATAGGTAGATCATAGAAAGACCGAAATAGATAGATAGATAGATAGATAGATAGATAGATAGATAGATAGATAGATATATCACGGAAAGACCAAGATAGATAAAGGTACAAAGTGAGAGAGAGAGAGAGAGAGAGAAAGAGAGAGAGAAGAATAAAGAAACACATACGAAGATGGTGAGAGAAACAGAAAGATAATATAACAAGGAAATAGGGAAGATATAGATAGATAGGTAGATAGATCACGGAAAGACCAAGATAGATAAAGATCATGGAAATACCAGGATAGATAGATAGATATGAAGAAACATAGATAAATAGATAGGTAGAGAGATAGAAAAACACACAGAGAGAGAGAGAGAGAGAGAGAGAGAGAGAGAGAGAGAGAGAGAGATGGAGAGCGAGAGAAAAAAATAAGGGAAGACACACGAAGACGGTGAGAGTAATAGAAACATAACATAAGAAAATAGGGAAAAGAAAGACATCCACAATAGCAGAACAATAACGGAATATATATATATATATATATATATATATATATATATATATATAATATGGAGAAAACAACTGAAAAGTTGCAAATTAAAAAAAATTGAATTTTTTTTTGTGAAAGTATTTATTTATATTTATATATATATATATATATTTGATATTTCAGCCCCGATCTTTCGTCAGAAATAAATTAAATATTTAATTTATTTCTGACGTAAGATCGGGGCAGATCCGAAATATCAAATATATATATATATATATATATATATATATATATATATATATATATATATATATATATATATATATAAATACTTTCACAAAAAAACATTCAATTTTTTTTAATTTGCAACTTTTCAGTTGTTTTCTCCATATTATATACATATCAAGAAAGTATACGTGGTTTCTCATTATGCTATATATATATATATATATATATATATATATATATATATATATATATATATATATACATATATATATATATATATATATATATACACCGATGTTCGAGCATGACACTCTAGACTTATGAGTAAATGTTTTCCGCCAGGTGTATAAATAGCGGTGTCAGGCTACTGACTGGCGTGATTATTGAGCGACTATTGAATTAGATTATCCAGTCGAATTAGTGTGAATTATTGTCCATTGATGATTTGGGTTTTGATTTACGATTTACCGGACGTTAAGCCGTGCTGCGCTACTAACAAGGTATTCACTGAAATGGTTAATTATATTTGGTTGACTTTTCCTTCTTTGTTCTTGTTAATTATTTATTTGCGGTTGTAATTAAATACTGCTTTATTTAACATTGAACTTTTGAGTTATACTTAATTATTAACGGCCACCGTGCGTCACAAAAATACTATAGCATAGTATTAAGTACCAGAATTGCTGCTTCTTTTTCCGGGTGGAAAACACTTTTCGTTAAGAAGGTTTTGTGATACAGTACTCGATATGAAAACTTTGAATAGAACGTTAATAGAATTAATTTGCAGAGGTTTATCACTTAGCTGAGTAGTGTTGGTTCAGCCGTGCCTACTACGTAATTACATGAGCACATTAAGCTAATATGTAGACATAACTGAATCAACACCACTCAGCTAAGTGACCAATTTCCCAAAATTAATTCTATATATATTTTTGAATTGGACATAGTCCGACAATTTATTTAAAGACATTTATATAATATGTTTAACGTTCTTTTTATAGATACAAGTATTTAAGCAAATGCTCTGTTTTATAATAAACAGTATTAAATAACATTTACCGGCCTGAATGTTCGAGAAATTTTCATAGAAAATTTTCGCTCTCCGACAGGAATCGAACCTGTATCCTCTACGGAACCATCATTTCGCGTGATGTGCCTTAACCGTTCGGTCACAGAGGAGCGTCTGGTTAGCAAGGTCGATTTTACTATCTTTAAACTTAAATCTTCCATGAATCTCTTCTATTCATATCTGCTCTAGCGTATCAAATGTAAACACATGACGTCATATATTTTTGAATTGGACATAGTCCGACAATTTATTTAAAGACATTTATATAATATGTTTAACGTTCTTTTTATAGATACAAGTATTTAAGCAAATGCTCTGTTTTATAATAAACAGTATTAAATAACATTTACCGGCCTGAATATCCGAGAAATTTTCATAGAAAATATATAGCATAATGAGAAACCACGTATACTTTCTTGATATGTATATAATATGGAGAAAACAACTGAAAAGTTGCAAATTAAAAGAAAAAAATTTGAATGTTTTTTTTGTGAAAGTATTTATTTATATTTTTTTTATATATATATTTGATATTTCAGATCTGCCCCGATCTTTCGTCAGAAATTAAATAAATAACTGTATTCAGAAGTTTGTTTTCAAGTAGCGTCCGTCGCGAGACGCGGACGTCACGTGATGTGGAATGCAACTATGTTTGAATATTTCTAACGTAAATCTAACGATAGTATTTTAGATGTTGTTTAAAAAGGTATTTTTTAACTATATCTAAAGAAATCTTTTAACCATTGAAATATTTATACAGATTTAAAATTCCCAAGTCTTTGTTTAACTCTAGTTTATATGTGTCTAATTTTAAAATCCAGTATTTCTCTTTTTTTCTGCGTGTGCATGTGGAACTAAAATCGGAATCTATCAATAAACATTTACAGTTGTCTAATGAGTGTCTTGATTGATTAAAGTGTTTAGCTATGGGGGAATAAGGATTGTTTTGATGTATGGATAGTTTATGATTTTTGAAACGAAATCTAAAACTAATTCCAGATCCGCCAATATATCCACTGTGTGTGTGTCTCTCTCTCTCTCTCTCTCTCTCTCTCTCTCTCTCTGTGTGTCTGTGTGTGTGTGTGTGTGTGTATAAAAGGAAGAGGTTATAGTAGTTCCAACGAGAGAAAAGTGTGCATATTAAAAAGAAGAGAGAAACCGCAAACGTTTTTGGTTGTAATGTGGATTTTTTTAAAAAATATTATACTTTATTTTCCTTAATTTTGCTACACGTGTTTCCAGTCTCGCGAGCGTCATCAGGCAAAGGGTGGAGATTTCCACATATTATTAAAAATAATTAATTTTTTCGTTTATGTTTTTCGATGTTAAATATTCCCGATATGAGACATTCTCGTTTTTGTGTTAGTGACCCAAATGTCTTTCTTGAACTGGCAGTGAAAAGTTCTGCATGAAGGGTTATAAAACAATTAAGATTGGTCCGAGAAATAATGAAGTAGTTATCAGCATTCTTATCTTTTAATAACCCCTGTGTCTTCATAGATGTATTTTCATTTTCGTGTGTTTTTTGTCAGCATGCGTGTATATATGCATATATTCCCTCTCCATACATACACTGTCTCACTACGAGGAATTAGTCAACACATTTATGAACCTTTTGCAGGTTATTTAAAGCCAGAAATTATTTTTAGATTTTAAGAATTTGGGGGGGAGATAATAATGATTTAGTGATAGATGTCCTACTAATTAACCCATAGCTGGGGGCAGAAGAGGTGGATTCATAACTTTCTCAATGGCATGAATATAACGGACCCGACCGGAATTGGAAATCATCTCTCTGAGTAACAAATCCGAGCAGATATACATTGCGCCAACCGCACATCCAACCTTTCAGCAACTGACATTCCCAAGCAGTCACCCATCTAGGCACAGACTAGGCTCGAAGGACCGTAACATTGGTGACCGTATGAGACTAGGTTTTTAATCGTTACATACCCGTAAGTCATACCATCCGCACATCCCAGCTTACAGCACCTGATTTTCCTGTTCGGTCATTCATGTAGATACTGACAAGCCTTGACGTTGCTTAACGTCCGTGACCGTACGAGAACCGGTGTTTCAACGGAATATGGCCATTAGTCCCATCATTCACACATCCGAGCTTACAACATCTGATATTCCCAAGCGGTCACCCATCTAGATACTGACCGGCTTGATATTGCTTAACTTTGGTGACTGTATGAGTACATGTGCTTCAACGTGAGATGGCCACGAGCCATACCACCTGCACATCCGAGCTTGCAACACCCCGTTTTGCTAGCACCCATTTTGGTACTGACCAAGCTTGACGTTGCTTAACTTCCCTGACCGTACTAGAAGAAATATTTCAATGTGAGATGGCTGTAAGCCATACCGTCCTGGGTACGACGTTAAACTGCATCCAACAGCAAGGCCTCTGATCAAGAGGTTTTGAGGAAGCATGGAACCACCTCTTAATTGCTGGTGTTCCCAGGTCCACCCGGACCCGGGGTGGTAGCACCTGTTGGGGTCCCAGCTATGGGCAAATAGTGAACTTCCATGTTTTTACCATGTCCTGGGTATGACGACAAACTACATCCGCGTCCTGGGTATGACGACAAACTACATCCACGTCCGGGGTATGACGACAAACTACATCCGCGTCCTGGGTGTGACGACAAACTACATCCACATATTTGAACTTTATTTGAGTAGCTAAGCAATTAAATTTTATCAACAAAATAATTGCTTTTTTATAAAGATCACAAAAGACCAGAATGAAAATGAAAAAATATTATTACCAGCTCTACGTTTTTGAAAAGTATTATTACCAGCTCTACGTTTTTGAAAAGTATTATTGCCAGCTCTACGTTTTTGAAAAATATTATTACCAGCTATACGTTTTTTGAAAAACATTATTACCAGCTCTACGTTTTTGAAAAAAATATTATTACCAGCTCTACGTTTTTGGAAAAATATTATTATCAGCTCTACGTTTTTGAAAAAATATTATTACCAGCTCTACGTTTTTGGAAAAATGTTATTACCAGCTATACGTTTTTGAAAAACCAGAATGAAAATGAAAGAATATTATTACCAGCTCTACGTTTTTGAAAAGTATTATTACCAGCTCTACGTTTTTGAAAAGTATTATTGCCAGCTCTACGTTTTTGAAAAATATTATTACCAGCTCTACGTTTTTGAAAAAAACATTACCAGCTCTACGTTTTTGGAAAAAATATTATTACCAGCTCTACGTTTTTGGAAAAAATATTATTACCAGCTCTACGTTTTTGAAAAAACATTATTACCAGCTATACGTTTTTGAAAAAATATCATTACCAGCTATACGTTTTTGGAAAAATATTATTACCAGATATACGTTTTTGAAAAATAATATTACCAACTATACTTTTTAGAAAAAAACTTTTTCAGCATTGAATGGCCCAACGAAGGTCGATATGCTGGTTAAATAATCAATCAATCAATCAACCGTAAGCCATACCACGCGTACATTCGAGCTTACAGTACATGATATTCCCAACCGGTCACCCATCTAGGTACAGACCAGTCTCGACGTTGCTTAACTTCGGTGACTGTGCGAGAACCAGTGTTTCGATATAAAAAAGAAAAGAAAAACTGGTTCTTACAGTTGAAAATGAAGATCTTAACTTTTTGCAGCCTCAGAAGAAAAAAAGAATATCACTCCGATTTAAAATTACTTCGGGCCGCAGACCATAGCTCATAGAACTTAGATAACATGATAAAAGTACTCTAATTAACGGGATTAATTAATTTATCGCTTCGATCGTGAGTCATTTGATAATTCTAATATCCGGCATTTGTTCGCAGTTTAAGACGTTAATGGTCGCATGTCTGGAAAATCGTGCGCTTTTCACTAATCATTTCCAGCATGATGTAAATTTCTGTTTGGAGGGCGAGGGCTGTTGCAGGAAGATGAAAAGAAATTTAGTTTAGCAATGGGGTCACCTCTTAGCAATGTTTTGGCTTGTCAATTTTTAGAATGTCTAGAAAGTGGTCCTCTAAAAATATTTGACTACAAAATTCTACACTTCTTAGTTCCACCAGTCCAAATTTCTTCACGGCTTAGACCCACTGTGCCACGCCCATTGAAGCGAACCGCACTTACTTCCTTCGTATTCCTTTGGTCAGATTTAAGTTCCACTCGAGTAGCTTCTTTCCATGAATTCGTGGAACCGAGTCTAAAGAGTATCTCTTGACGAACTCTACCATCTTCACCTGTTCAAGTCTACGGTTAACCGTTATCGTCCACACATATTCACATAAGCTGTACCTCTTACGCTGTGACCCTCTACGTCGTGTAGCCCTTGAACGTGACACAGAGTGCACAATACTGTAAAAAAAAAAGAAGATTCTATATTCATATAGACAGAGTTTTACCCGATCTTGTCGAAACACAATAAATCTGATCCATTATATTTGAGATTAACAACACATTACCCTTCTTACACCCTTGCGCAAATTTATTGAAACAACCGCTTTAGATTCCTTTCTTTCACCATACGGTCAGTTTTAGACCCCCTGGAGTGACAGGGTGTAATCGATTTCTATTTTTTCCTCAGATTAGGTCAGTGGTGTGCAGCAATATGAATCTATTTTCGGGGTGTATGATGAAATTTATTTGTCCTTGAAAAATATTGCGTAATCCGTGATTGCATCAGATTTTCATCATGGCCAGACCTTATTGTCTCGACTGTCGATTAGTTGTCCTACGGCCATTGTCTTTGATAAACGTTACTCCAAAGAAGCGTACGAAAACCGTAACGCTGCACGAACACACTAGCAAGCCTTGCCAGTGAGCAAATCATAGTACTTTAGACTAGCCCGGAAATTCTCCTGATTTAAATCAAATCGAGAATCTGTGGTCTCTCTGCAAGGAACGACTTCGTGGAATGGACATACTAAGTACTAAGATTTGCACTGGGTCATGTTTCATTGGAAAAATACTAAAAAAATCAAATAATAACAGAATTATTCGTTTTGCTTCAATTAATTTGCAGAAGGGTGAAGATATCATGCTACATAAAACTAATAATGCCTGTCAGTTGGAAGTTTACATAAAATCTACCAAGTTTAATAATTTCTATCCTCAGCCGTGTAATAGGTATTATTCTGGTATAATTATAGGATTCTATTTAAGAGCACGACAAATCTGCAGCCCCAGTGCTTACCCAAAGAAGAAATATACATAGAAAACACTTTTAAAAACCTCCAACATCCTTATGATTTCAAACATAATGCTAAGAGAAAGGCATACAAAATATACAAATGTAAAAATAACAACAGCAACAATACTACTGACAATAAACTAGATAAGTACAGACATATAACGTAACTCTTTTACATCTACAATCCAAAAGTATTTATTAAATTTTAACAATAGGAAAATATTTACAAACACTTCCAAAACTATTATTGCTATGATCAGAACCAAAAATATCCATAAGAAAAATAATTTTGAAGCAGGTGTATATAAAATAACCTGTTGCAACTGCTTGTTACAATAGATTGGGTAAACTTGCAGAAATTTAAAAAAAACCAAAAAAACACAGTATCTATCACAAAAAAAAGAACATTTTTCAGATAATTTATCAAATTATTAGTTATACATAGGAATAAATTCAACCACAACTTCGATTTAAAGAATTCCACACTTAGTAAAAGAGAAAGTAACTTACTAAGACGGAAATTTCTTGGGAGTGTCGATATCGAATTATACAAAAATATATATCTACGCCCCAATTTTTAAAAATATCTCCGTTCCTAAAAGAAATACTTCTTTCTCAAGCCAATATTCACGATTATAAAAATGTTGAAAAATTAACAGACAACAGTTAAATTCAAAACTTTATATTATTTAAAATACATAAATTAATCCCAAACTAAAATTATATTTATATTATAAGAAATAAATTCAACAATATTTACTTGCTTTTGTTTGTTAGACATTAATTCATTTAGGACGCTCCATAATTTACCTCGGCCTTTCAGTTAGCCTATGTATATTTATGAGTGTAATTAAATGTAAAAAATTTGAAAATCTAGCATTTTTCCTTTTTTTATAAATATTAGTTGTAAAAAAATCCTTACATTCGCCTTGATAAAGTCCATCAGAGAGCGAAACATGCCGGCTAAAATAAGTTGCTTTTCTCTCTATTCATATACTAGCTTAAAAGCCGCCCTATCGGCCGCCATTCAAGCTAGCTCCTGTGGAAGACTCTTTGTTTATCCATCAGCACAATGGCTGAGGAGGAGTAGATACGATAGGCAACAATAAACTACAGAATAACTCAAAATTGATTGCTGCATTTAAGTATTGCATTGATGTTTAAACTTACCTTTTGCAGTCAATTTAAAGACAATTTGATGGACGTATATTCTTATTTTCCGTACAAACAATTATTTTTATTTCATGGGTGACAGAACAAGGGACAATTTAAAATTAATATGGGAGAGATGGGAAGATAGAAATTAGAATTCGTTATACATTCAACATTTGAAGAGTTTGAGAAACAAAATAGCTAATTATATTCCATAATATAGGTTTAACTTAATTAAGCTAGCTCCACAGGAGATAGCTTAAATGCCGATAGCTAGTACACAGCAATTTTGGATACAAAAGAAAAATATGAGTTACTTCCCTTGAACCATGGAAGCAACGATAATGACTAGTATAATATATTAATATATATATTTAACCTCGCATAATCTGGCAACCCTGAATTGGAGCTCAACGAAAACGCCCTGCCCTGCGAATAACATTTCCAGGTCTTTTGATTGGGCTATGAATAATTGAAATCGGACCAGTGGGAGCGGATGCCTCATTTTTTATATTAAGCAGTGTGCATTAAGTCTATCGACCGCGCATTCGAGAAATCTGTGTCCCCCTATGTAGGAGAAACTACTGTTTGATCTGGCTGCCTTTCGAACCCTACCGGGAAGCAAATTGTCTTTATTAATATTACTTGAGTGCATACGTCCAAAGATGTAATACTCACTGCATAGAATGAAAACAGGGCGTTTATTTCAAATACGAGTATACACTAAAAATACTTTTTGTAGTTTCTATCTCTCTGTCTCTTTCTCTCTATATATATATATATATATATATATATATATATATATATATATATATATTTAGGTAGCATATTTTCATTCAATGTCTATCTCTCTCTCTTTCTCTCTCTCTCTCTCTCTCCATGTATATATATATAAATATATATATATATATATATATATATATATATAGGCAGCATATTTTCATTCAAGCATGTTTGGTTGAATAATCTAGACATATAATGTCTATATATTTTATTTTAATCCTCTCAATTTCCCGGATCAATTTCTTAGTGTCTGTACAAAATTGATGAAGAAAACGTAATAATTGTCCATACGGTCTTTATATTCCCAAGTACTTGGTTTATTTTCCCAAGTACTTGGTTTATATTCCCAAGTACTTGGTTTATTTCCCCAAGTACTTGGTTTATATTCCCAAGTACTTGGTTTATTTCCCCAAGTACTTGGTTTATTTTCCCAAGTACTTGGTTTATATTCCCAAGTACTTGGTTTATATTCCCAAGTACTTGGTTTATATTCCCAAGTACTTGGTTTATTTTCCCAAGTACTTGGTTTATATTCCCAAGTACTTGGTTTATTTCCCCAAGTACTTGGTTCGTATTCCCAAGTACTTGGTTCATATTCCCAAGTACTTGGTTTATTTCCCCAAGTACTTGGTTTATATTCCCAAGTACTTGGTTTATTTTCCCAACTACTTGGTTTATATTCCCAAGTACTTGGTTTATTTTCCCAAGTACTTGGTTTATATTCCCAAGTACTTGGTTTATTTTCCCAAGTACTTGGTTTATATTCCCAAGTACTTGGTTTATTTTCCCAAGTATTTGGTTTATTTTCCCAAGTACTTGCTTTATTTTCCCAAGTACTTGGTTTATTTTCCCAAGTACTTGCTTTATTTTCCCAAGTACTTGAGAAAATAAAGGCCATATGACTAGGTTTTTCATGATCAATTTTGCACAGAGAAGAAATTGATACGTGCACTTGAGAGGATTAAAATAAAAATAGACATATGTCGATATTATTTAACGAAATATATATATATATATATATACTAAGAATAAATACACATCTGTTTTTACGTCAAATTGGCACATATTGAAAACAAACAGTTTTACTATTTATAATGATTTATCCAGCGTATATTAAATATACTGTGAGGAGAAGAGATTGATTTCTGCCTTTCCCAATGATATTTGTGCGTAAGTGAATATAACGAACTCGAATGGGATTCGAACTCGGCTCTCCGATTCTCATTCCGGGACGATATCCATTACACCACAAACAGACCATTATTTTTGCGGTATTGGCAGAGCGTAACGGTCGTGAGAAGTGAGGGACAATCACAATTATAATAGCAATGATTCTTCGTGCCCCCCCCCCCAAAAGACATTCGGTTCTTTTTTATTCTGCATTTTACTTGATTTTAAAAAGAATGATATTACTGCATCTCCCACTTGCATTGTGCATTCTATCATAAAAGAACGATTACATTTTTTATTTGACGAAAACTTTCAAGGAAATTTTCCATCTGCGCGAACTGTTTTCGAACGAATTAATTTCAAAGTCTTGAAGTAGTTTAAATGCTTCCCTCCAGATATAATGACGTCTGCGAGACAAAATTATTAAAACGATTATCAAACAGAAAATAGAACATTATGGCAATTAACTTAGGATAATTAAATTTAATTATTATTTTTGTACATGTCATGAAAGGCTCCGTTTTTTTCAAGACAAGCTGTTGGTTGCGGCCCAAAATAGCTACGAAAATGGCTCTTTCGGATTTTTTAAACGCACTAAAATACCAGAATGTGAAAATATTATATACGCGTACGCCGTAATGGTTAGCAAGTTTGTCCCGCTAGATCAGTGAAGACTGAGGAGTGAGTTCAATCGTCACTGGGTGCCCCATACTTTCAGCCTTGTGCCACAACTAAGCTACGCTTACTAAATCATTATATACGCGTATGTTGTGGGGATACAGCTAATAATTTTGTGTTTATTCTTTTGTGTTGCTTTTGGTGGAAATAATTTTGTAGAGGTGATTAAACGCAGAGACAATCTTGAAATCCCTTCCTGCTCAACAGGGAGGCAATTGCAGAATGTTCATTCTGGCTTGAGGTACAAATAATTGATAGAAATGCTGCTGAAGAGTAAAAAAAAAGAAAAGAAGTGGCAGCTATTATTTTGACTGACAATCTTAGAGAGTTAAGCTTGTGTGTATTTCAGCCTAGTTCCCGTTTCTTTGGTCTGCAGGAATGGATCTGGTGAGGTATTATACGGGTGGATGATAGTGTCATTCGTACGAAGTGATAGCATCTCGGTCTATTTGTTGCTTTTCATGGGTTCGGCATCATCATCATCATTCTTCTTGTTCTTGTTCTTGTTCTTTTTCTTGTTGTTGTTGTTGTTGTTGTTGTTGTTGTTGTTCTTCTTCTTCTTCTTCTTCTTCTTCTTCTTCTTCTTCTTCTTCTTCTTCTTCTTCTTCTTCTTCTTCTTCTTTTACTACTACTCCCACTTCTGCTTTTTCCTACTTCTTTACTCTCATCTTTTCCATTTTCTAATTCTGCATCCTATTCACCATCATCTTCTTCTCCCTATTATTATTATTATTATTATTATTATTATTATTATTATTCACCTCTGCCTTTTTCTTCTTCTTTTTTCTCATCTTCTTCATTTTCTAATTCTCCATCCTACTCTCCATCTTCTTCTCCTAAGATCAGAATTGGCACCAATACGTTTTCCATTGAGCATTTTTGAGTAAAAAAACAAAAAAAATATCCCTAAGATCACAGACATTTTACATAGATAAATCCCTTCATAAGGTGTGGACTGTACTTGTGAGTACAATGTTTTGTATTTTTAAGGTTTGGGCTACCAGGGATCCCTTCAATGAGTCCACTGACTTCTTTTCCAATCAATCCGAGGACTCCAACTACAACTGGAATTGTTAATGTCCTCATGCGCCATAATTTTGAGATTTATCATTATTATTATTATTATTATTATTATTATTATTATTATTATTATTATTATTTCCTTTGATTTCTGTTGTATAGGCATTTACCCCCGGGTCCTAACCAGGGACCTAAGATCAGAAATGGCACCAGGGCATTTTCCACTGAGCATTTTAGAGTAAAAAAATCAAAAAAATTCCCAAGATCACAGATATTTTAAATAGATAAAACCCTTCATCAAGTGTGGACTGTACTTGTGAGTATAATTTTTTGTATTTTTAAGGCCTGTTCTACCAAGGATCCCTTTAATGAGTTTATTGGAATTTTTTCCAATCCATCCGTGGGCTCCAACTACAACTGGAATTGTCGATACTTACAGGAGCCACATTTTTGTGATTTCGATTTCAAGGGCCTTGTCTTTGATATTTCAAATTAATTAAATTATTAATATCGTCAAAGATACATTACAGTCTGCAGGGACTGCAATGTTTTGTTCTTGTGGTCTCTGATTACGATGTCTGGGCCTTGATTGTCATATCTGTGTGTATTATAAAGTTCCATAAAATTATTACAGATCCCTATGTCCGTAACTGGGTCTGGGTGATCTTCATACCAATTTCTCATAGTTTCTTTTCCGTAAAAGTTTTAGATTTTCCGATGCAGATATTAGCCAACTCTTTCATGGCGGAGTTTTTATATTCAGTGAGTAACACTACCGCGGAACCTGATACAATATCGTCAATTGTTTCTGGATATTTATCACAGACTCTGCATTTTGGGCTAACACAAGATCTGATAATTTTACAGTTGAAATGGTTAGATGTAACCCGAAGTTCTATGCTAAAAATTTAATTCCTCGCACCTCTCGCTTGTGGAACTCGCTTACGGATTCTTGCTTTTTAATCAACTTTGTTCTTCATGTATTTAAATGCAATGTCAATTGTTGCCTTGCTTAGGGTTAAATGAAAAAAATATCCCTTACAATATATATCTCACAATCTTCAGGCGCTACAGGATACTCAATTCTATATTCTGGAATATGAAAGTGAGTACATTATCATTTGTACTGCACGAAAATTGTTACAAAGCAGCATATCTATCTAGGCGCTTCTATGTCGAGGAAAGCTACTGATATCTTAATATTGTTTTTCTCATATAATATTTAAGTTGGTCACACCACAAACTCGCTTTCACGACGCTTGACACTACATTTGAATGATAACTCTAACATTTTTAGGCATTTAAAACAACATGCCTGGCCGCATACAAAATTCCGAAAAATCCTCATTGTAAACACAACTATACTTAAACATGAAAACAATAAACTAAAAATTCTTGAAGCTATATACATAAAGCCGTTGAAACCTAACCTGAACAAAATAAACTATGAAATCTCCACAAATATTCCTAAATGTCTATAATTGGTAACAGAAGACTTGGTTTATACCAACGGCTTCCCATACTTAATACTTCTCGAATTAACTCTCGCGTGGTCATGAGTGACGTCATGAGCTGCGGTGCGATTTTCGGTTCCAGCGTCTTGTATGCCCGATGTTTGTCGTTGCTTGGAAATCTTCCATGTAAACAGAGCATCATCACTTTCTTGTTCGTGTATTGCTTAATATATTGTACTGTAATTGTCATCGTTGATAATGGCTTATGTAAGCCGAAAGCTTAGATAGGATTAAAAAATATGTATCAATATTGTGATTTTCTTTCTTCGTTTAATGATAATGTTATTAAGCTTATCAGACGATATGAAAAGAACTTACATAAAATATATAGACAACGGTTGTCTATATTATTTAATAAAACATGTATGAATATATATATATATATATATATATATATATATATATATATATATATATATATATATATATGCAGGGTGGCAATAAAGTGACTATACAGTTAAAATAGCAATTAAGACAAAGTAATTTATCAACTGTCAACAGAAATTTATTATTAAAATGGTTCTGGTTAATAACAATAAAATGCTATCCTAAACAATAGTAAATTAATTACCAATCCTGTTCGAACTGCAAGCCACCTGTTTCAATGCATTCACTACCACGTGAGAGAACGCATCGACATATGTCACGACACAAATGATTCTGACGGCTTAAGTCTGCAAATGCACCCCGAAGAAATTTCTTGAGATCATCGCTATTTCTCTGTTATTTTGCAAAACAGGATCTTTGATAATTCTCACATAAGTAACTGTGTAGTGACTTTATTGCTACCCTGTATATATATATATATATATATATATATATATATATATATATATATATATATATATATATATATATATACAGGTTTAGGATTGGTGTATACGGAATAAATTCCAATAACCAACAATTACTATTCTTAAAAGAGTGCTCAGTACAGAGTACAGCGAATATAATTATTTATTCGAAAATTCTAACATAAATATGTTAGAAAATCACTACAAAAATAGCCATTTTGTTTCAAAACTTCTAGTGTCTTATCAAGTGATGGTGTTGACATTCAACGCCATCACTTGATAAGACATCAGAACTGTTGAAACAAAATGGCTATTTTTGTAGTGATTTTATAACATATTTATGTTATAATTTTCAAATAAATAATTATATATATATATATATATATATATATAAAGAGAGAGAGCAATATATATATATATATATATATATATATATATATATATATATATATATATATATATATAAGGTGGACTCTCCCGTCGTATTCGACGTATGAGGGTCAAGCAGCTCAGTTCCTAGGAACCGACAGCCAGACTCCAGCTTATATTATTTGAAGGGCCGAATACAGAGACCTGGTGCACTAAACAACTCTCCGCAGTTTTTAAATTCAGAGTTGTCCTTCTCCTAGACTAGTTGCCATCCAAGGCTATAGAACCCAGCGTTTCCTGATATTTACCCATAGCTGGGGCAAGAAGAAGAGGATTCATACTTTTCCCAATGTTATTAGCACGTAAGTGATTGTAATGGATTCGAGTGGAATCCGGGCCGCTTTCCACTATTCCACCGTGCCTTTTCCCCCACTTTCATATATATATATATATATATATATGCCTGTGCTGCTGTTCAAGCTATAGTTGAGAAAAAAAGAGGTGGATTTAGAACTTTCCCATTGGTATTTGTGCACAAGTCAACGCAAGGAAAAAAAAAAGAAAAAGCAACTGGAATTTGAACTCGGTTCTCCGATTTCACCTTCAGAGCCGATATCGATTACACCACGTACGGAAGCCTACCCCCATCTGATATATACAATTATTCTCAAAACCTATGTACACAGTTTCTTTCGGTGTATTCAGGCTTTACTGATGTTCTCAATGTGTTCTTAGTACTCATCGTATAGTAAATAGTGTATAGACACTTCCATTTCGCATTTGAATATGAATTAAATGTTCTTTTAGAGTTTGACTTTCTGGTGTTTCTAGATTTCCACATTAAACTGTTTCCGTTATTTACTTGTGGTGAGATAAATGAAATCTTATTCCGCCCATGTCTCTTTAGGGATAAGTTTAGGAAGACATTGCGAAAAGATTTTGTGCTCCGAAAAACCGGCCTGATATTTACAATATTGCATTCTTTCAGTCGCCTATATATTAATCACGCTTAATTGTATAGTTAGGTGTTTATCAAGGTTCCTTATCCTATTCAACAAAATATACAAGGGGCAAAAAAACAAAACAAAACAAAATAATAACAAAAAAAAATCATGAAACAATGTTTTAGGTATGACGATAAACTACATCCGGCAGCAAGATTGGATATTTTCAGGAGCGTGAAACCGCCTGTAAACTGCTGCTTTTTCCCAGATCCACCCTGATTCGTGTGGTAGCGCATCTTATGGTCCCAACTATGAGCAAATAGTGAACACCCAACCAAAAAAAAAAAACAACAAAAAACAACAACAAAAAACAACAACAAAAAACAACAAAAACAAACAACAACAAAAAAAAAACACTATGAAACTTTAAAAATACAATTTTATATAAAAAATACCAGCAATACATATTTATAGGAAAATCACCAGCAATACATTTTATAATAGAATTACCAACAATATATTTTATAGCAAAATGACCAACAAAAAATACCAAGGTATACAATTGCGTTCAAAATATATTTGGTTGTAGCCATAAAGGTGTGCTCAAAATATTTAGATTCCGGCATTAAATAACCCATAGAGATGTTTATATGCCGTTAAACGAAATCAACCGACCAACCAACCAACCAACATGAAAGCACTCTTTCATGACTTTAATCAATATAATATCCTACAGATTTTTGAAGAAATCAAACTGTATTCCAAAAATATAGCTACAGCAAAACAACATAAAATACATATGTCACCATCTCTTCTAATTATGTCCACGCAAACATGTATATGCATAAAAGCTGAGTATCATCTACCATGTATTCAATTGCGAAAGCAGAATAACAGTAATCATGTATTTATTGCTTCAAAGCTCCAAAGAAGATTAAATTTCGGCATCAAATAACCGGCAAGGAATTGATATACCGTTAAACAAATCAAATCAGATCAACTCTAGAAACATGGTAAACTATATATATATATATATATATAAAGTTGTAGCCTCTGTTCGTTTGTTATCGAACTCCTCCTAGGGTTTTGGAGATAGACCCCCATAAGTATATATACTCTGAAACTATATTATCCAGGGTACTTGGATAAGTATATTTCATTTTGATTAAAGAGGGTCCCCGGAGGTACACCCCCCATTGAATTTTTTTCCCTTTTTATTTAAATTAAATTTAAATTTGAACAAGAGAAGGGCTCCTACGATACTTGGATAAGAATCTTTCCTTCTGATCAAATGGAGTCTCGGTGGACACAAACCCTCACTGTAATTTTTTCCCCCTTTAATTTAAATTAAATTTGAATTTGAACAAAGGAATGACTCCCAAGGTAATTGGATAAATATATTTCATTTTGATCAAAGGGGGTCCACGAAGGGGGGGGGACACCGTTCACTGAGTTTTTCCCCTTTGATCTTAATTAAATTAAAATTTGAACAAGTTGCAGTATGTGGTGTAGTTCAATTTATATTACATGAATCATTCATACTTCATATTAAAAGAACTGATCCGACGTGCAACTTTCGGATATAACTGTGACATGCCTCTATTTCCTCATCGACTGAAAAAAACTACTACAACAAAGAATCAACCACAGCGTTGCGACCGCACGCTCCAAAAATTCTTACCGTTAACAATAACACATTTCTAAAAAACATATTTCGGATCACATCTTATCTTTCGATGTCCCGTTATAACTTGGATGTAAAAAACAAATCTATTTCCATAGCTGATGATGTCTGTATGAACATACGAAAGTACTTGTATGAAAAGACCTTATGCAACTGGAATTTATTAAAAACAGGGATCATAACATTCATCAAGAGGTTCGTGGGTTAATGTATCTTAATAATTTGTTTGCGAAGATGTATTCTCGCCATTTATATCATTAACTTCACTATCTGCTTTTTGTATGAATGATTTATGTAATATATATATATATATATATATATATATATATATATATATATATATATATATATAATATTAGTGGTCAATATACATATGTATATATATATATATAAATATATATATATATATGTATAAATATATATATATATATATATATATATATATATTATTTATTTATTAGAATTTTATCATATAGACAAAACCATTTTACTCACAACAAAGATGCAACTTGGTTTCAGTGCATTTTAACTGCACATATACGGGTTTTGTCTATATGATAAAATTATAATAAATAAATAATTATCGCTCTACTACCTGTATCGAGCTCTTTTTTGAATGAATGCTGCGAACGTTAGAATTTATATATTTTATATATTACTTTCGTTCTTATCGCATCGGATATATATATATATATATATATATATATATATATATATATATATAAATAAATTTCCAAGAAATACAAATATATAAAGGAATCAAACTCATAAGGTAAACACGCAAAGTAAAGGCAGATATCGAAAGTTGTACTGTTGAAATTCTTTTTTGTCTTTTTTGCTTTCGTTTTAATTTAGTTCAGCAAATAAAATAAAGAAAATAAAGAAAGTGAAACTTCGCTCGAAGTTAGGGAGCGTACAAGGCAAATGCAGATATCGGAATTAGTTCTGTTGAAATTCTTTCTTGTCTTTGATTACTTCAAAAGATTAACAGGGAAGAAATGGAAAAGAAACGAGATGAAAACAAAAGTCAAAAGTACTCGAAGAGGCTTTTCTCGTGCTGTTACCGAGCGCTCTCTTGATACTATATATATATATATATATATATATATATATATATATGGGGGGGTGTAATGAAAGATTCAAAGTAAACACAAAGAAAGTAAAAAGAAGAGAACACTTTTAAATAAGTAATCCGCTCATTAAGGCGGCTTATAAATACCACGGGGGCGAAAAAGTGGCGATTATTACAAAAGAAAAAAAAAATCAATTTCCTCAGAGGTTTAGAGATTTAATTTGATATGTCCGAAAATTCTGAGCCATATCAAAGGAGCCGAACGCAATAACATGAGAACATAAACTGCTATGAAGAACATAGCTGTGTAATAGCACTCTTGTGTCAGGGACTTACATTCTTCCTGATAAGCAATATATATATTTTTAATCATTTCAACCCCAAAAAGGCAATAAAGTCACTCAGACACAAGGGTTTACTAAGTGTTATAGAATATGAGAAAAAAAATAACACTATTGAGAGAGAACAATAAAAAAGAGGAATGAAGAAGACAGTAGGTAACGATTGACATTGCTTTTAAATTTTTGAAGATCAAACTTGACTGTAAATCAAGAAACCGGAAGAGACTTCCACAAACAAGAAGTGCGACAGAAGAAACTGTTAGCATAGAACTTACGGTTACAGCTAGCCATTTCAACTGTAAAATGATGAGACCTTGCTGCCAGTCTCGTACTGCGCTTAAGTTCAAAGAGTTTAGGGGCATAGGGCAAAGTTCATCAGAACAATTACCATGAAAGTATTTGTAGAAAAGACGCAGGGAGGCTGCGTTAATTCTTGTTATATTTTTCTCGCTCCTTTTCTTCCTTTATTAATAAAGCCTTGCGTTTTAGTGGCTTTGTTGCCTGGCTTTTTCCAGTGATATAGTTTATTAGACACGAACCCCGTTTCACCGTACACTGCGAAATATTAGACCTTTATGGAAGCAGATGACTGCTAAGGTATTACATTCAATTTGCGACAGTATCCTGTTATTTTCCCCAATAGAGGTAAAAAAAAATAAACTGGGGTACAGTACGCGTTCAAATCACTACGAATGAACAGTAGATGTCAAAACGAAAAAATTTCCACCCCAAAATATCAGGTGAACACCTTACTCGCCTGATAAAAAAGGTAAGTGAATTAATTTTTCAAATGAGAAAGACAGAGAGAGAGAGAGAGACAGAGAGAGAGAGAGCCTTATCTCTGAAATCAGCATTACAATCATTTGCCATTTTTTTAAATTTTTAAAAAAATTGTATTTACTAAGCTTAGCTTAAAATGTTGACGTTATCCTCCCCTTGCGGCAGATTGCGCAAATCAGGTTTCCAGGTCTTCGATATCCAGTCTCGATAGAGTCCAAACGCGCCTCGGCGTCCGGGCAGGCGACGAACTATTTTCCACTGTGCAACCCCTTTCTTACGGACGCAAGCCTCTCACTGTACTATCGCTGTTCCCATGTAGAGTGTTCAGATGAAATACATTCCTCAGTTCTACCGGTTCTAAACTTCACGGTTAAGACCCGCCATCCCACGCACATTATAGCAAACCACCCTCATTCTCTTCATCTCCCTCTCGTGAGATGTAAGTTCCACACGGGAAACTTCTTCCCATGAACCATCTCCTTGCGGAACCGACTACGAAGAGGTTGCTTCCTCGATCTCGACAAGTTGGACACCTCGACGTGGTGTAATGGTTAGCAAGCTTGTAGAATCAATTACGACTAGGGTAGTGAGTTCGATCCTCACTGGGTTCACCTTACTTTCGGCCTTGTGTCACATCTAAGCTACGCTTAGAAAATCATCTATTTGATCAACACTTTCGGCCTTGTGCCACATCAAAGTTACGCTTAGAAAATCCTGTGGGGGCACCTCGACGTGGTGCAATATTTAACAAGTTTATCTCACTAGAACAATTACGACTAGGTAGAGAGTGCGATCCTCACCGAGTTCCCCTTACATTTGGCCTGATACCACATCTAAGCTACTCTTAGAAATCACCTATTCAATCCTCGCTGGGTACTCCACAATTTCGGCCTTGTGCCACATCTAAGCCACGCTTACAAAATCATTTAAGGGCACCTCGACGTGGTGCAATGGTTAGCCAGCTTGTCTCGCTAGAACAATTACGACTGAATAGTGAGTTCAATCCTCACTGGGTGCCCTATACTTTCGCCCTTGTGATACATCTATGCTACGCTTATAAAATATTAAGAGCGCTTCGACGTGGTGCAATGGTTAACAAGCTTGTCTCGTTAGGTTAGTTACTCGTAAGTAGCGATTTCGATCCTCAGCTACTCCCCCACACTTTCGGCCTTGTGCCACATCTAAGATACGCTTAGAAAATCATGTAATGGTTAGCAAGAGTGTCTAGTTAGGTCAATTACGACTGAGTAGTGAGTTCGATCCATACAAGATGCCCCACACTTTTAATCTTGTGCCACATCTAAGCTAAGCTTAGAAACTTACCTTAACTGATGTAGCGAGACAAGCTTGTTAACCATTACACCATTTCGAATTGCCCTTTTCAAAATTAGACTGGAACGGAAGTCGACCATAGAAGAAAGAATAAGTATAGAAAGATTGTTTTGCGTCAATCGTACAATTTTTTAAAAATTTCTTATTAAGGTTAACTTCTTGCAGGACATTTTCGACAGATCAAAGTTCGTCTAGGTTACGTCAATGTTCCATTTGACATCCGTTTCTTTAAAAAATCTTTACTCAAATACTGACTTCTGATCTCGGTAGAAGGTGCACATTTATTTGAAATACCAAGTGGCCGCCATTGATATTTTCTCTCGTTGCTTTTTATTATTTTAAATTTTTTTTTTTATTTCTCTTTTTTACAATACGGAACCAAAATCGAGAGAAATGCCAATATCAATGTGGTTGACAATTTAGTTGATTCAAAGAGAAACGAATATATGATAACGTCATAAAAAAAAACTCAGAGTAAAAAAAAAAAAAAAAATCAATCAAACAAACAAAATATCGAACAGGCGTTAAGTGTCTAACGAAGTCTATAAAAAAAAGAAATAAGGTGATTTCAATGACAATTTCATTTCTCTCTTCGAAATTATTGATAGACATTTTTTTGCTGTTTTTATTTCGCTCGCTTCATTGTCTGCTGTGTTTTCCAGGGCCCGTGTCCTTTGTATGGTAATTCATCAAGGTCACCTTGGAAATTTCACTTAAAAAGACGGGGTGCTTTAATACAAACTTTGATGGGTTTAAAATTTCGTATTATACAGTGTGTCTATAAATTAAAAACTTCCACAGTATGTTTTATCCATCGACACAATGGAAAACGGAGAACCGAGTTGTAATTCCAATCGGGTTCGTTATATTCACTTACGCTCAAATACTATTGGGAAAGGTAGGAATCCACCTCTCCACCCCCAGCTATGGGTTAATTAGTAAAACTAGTATCAGGAAATCATTATTATCGCAAAAAGTCCTTACATTATAAAATTATTTTCTAGCTTTAGATAACCTGCAAAAGGTTGACAAGCTGGAAAAAATAGACAAATCAATCTTTGTCTACTGTGTTTTCCACAGTATGTGTCCACTGAGTTGGCCTTATAGAGTGTCAATAGATTATTGAGTTTATTGTATCCATTAGAGTCAAAATCTATTATACAGTCCTTTGCATTTTTAAAGAAATATGTTTAAAGTCTTAATGTCTTTTAAAATAAAACTTTTAAATTGTACAAGTCCTGGGTATGATGATAAACTACATCCGGCAGCAAGGCCTCTGATCGGGAGATTGAAGGTTTTGAGGAGTTTGGAACTACGTCTTAATTGCTGTTGTTCTTTTGTCTACCCTGACCCGAGGTGGTAGCACCTGTTATTGTCCGACCTATAGACAAATAGTAAGTCCCCCACACACACTCACACCAACAAAAATACGATGAAAGTATAAAATTACATTTTAATAGTAAAATTTTAATAGCAAATATGTTTAAAGGAAAGGTTGCTTCTCAAATATATACGTATACATACATACATATATATATATATAAAGACATTTATATATATTATGTTTAACGTTCTTTTTATAGATACAAGTATTTAAGCAAATGCTCTGTTTTATAATAAACAGTATTAAATAACATTTACCGGCCTGAATGTCCGAGAAATTTTCGGGATAACAACTGAGACATTACTCTATTTATTGCACTATTTAGTTCATGCCACATTGACTGATAAACTCCTACTACAAAAAATTCTCAAATTGCCATATCAGTACAAAAAGGCACTCTCTTAAAGTTAAAAAAAAAAATCAACCTTAGCGTTGCGACTGTACACTCCAAAAGTTTGTATCCGTTATCAATAACACATTAAAAAAAAAAAACAACATATTTCGATTCGCATTATATATTTTCGTCTCGGATGCTACCTGAATTTTACCAAAAACAAAATAATTTCCATGCCTGAAGATGACTGAATGTGCAGTCGAAAGTACTTGCG
>OZ038501.1:57562754-57572754 GCA_964036315.1 Acanthosepion esculentum
TATTCTTCTCTCGTTCTCATTTAATTTCTTCTTTTTTTTCTACTTCTTTCTCTTGTCTTCATTTATTTCTTCAATTTCATTTATTCTTCCTTCATCATTGTCGCTTTCCATTTCTTCTTATCCTCCTCCTCCTCCTTCTTCTTGTCTTCGTTTATTTCTTCAATTTCATTTATTCTATCTTCTTCCTTCATTATTGTCACTCTCTTCTTCTTCTTCTTCTTCTTCTTCTTCTTCTTCTTCTTCTTCTTCTTCTTCTTCTTCTTCTTCTTTTCCTCCTCTTCCTTCGTTTATTTCTTCCATTTCACTTATTCTCTCCTATCTTCATTCTTCTTCCTCATTATTGTCGCTCCCTTTTCTTCTAAACCTCCTCCTTCTTCATATTCTTCTTCTTCTTCACTTTCTGGCCTTTCTTTTTGCCTGTCCTTTCTTTTATTTTTAACTTTTCATTTCCCTTTTTCTCTTACTTCTTGTACTTCTCAATTTTGTTTCTTTCTCTTTTTCCTTCTTTCAGTTCTGGTCTATTTCTCAAATCATTTTTCTCTTTTTTCACGATCTTTTGTTTGATTCATTTTATTGAAAAATCATACCTTTTATCAGTGGCCTGATGTTATTACGAAATTTCTACAATTTTGCTTGAGGATTTTTTAAAAAAATTGCTTCATAGAAACACATATATATTGTGGCAGAAAATGAATCCATATAGGATAATACAATTGGAAATGATAAATATTTAAACTCGCCTATAGAAGGAGAGTAGAAATAAATCCTAACACGTACCTGAATTTTGTGTATGACAAGGAAGGAAATAAATTTTTAATGTGTTAAATTAATGTTTTCTTTCAGTAGCCTGCTGGCTTACTGATATATATATATATATATATATATATATATATATATATATATATATATATATATATATATATATATATATATATATATATTGCTACTACAAACATGTAAGAACTTCGTCCTGGGTATGACGATAAACTACGTCCAACAGCAAGGCCTCTGATCAGAAGGCTTTGAGGAGCATGGAACCACCTCTTAATTGCTTGTGTTCCCAGGTCCACCCTGACCCGGGGTGGTAGCCCCTGTTAGGATTCCAGCTATGGGCAAATAGTTAACCCCGAAATTGTGGTAAAAAGCATTATGAATGTGTAAAAATAGGTTTTAATACCGGAAAAACTTTGTAAAAAATTATTACCAGAAATAAATTTTTGAAGTAAAAAAAATATTACCAGCAATTCATTTTTTTAAAATAATATTACTAGCTATACATTTTTGAGGAAAAAATATTACCAGAAATAGATTTTTGACAAAACCAAATATTACCAGAAAAAAAAGAAAGTTGTCAGCATTAAATGAGCGATTGAAGTTGATATGCCGTAAAACAAAACAAAGCAAACGAAACCAACCCAGAATACTGTTATTATTGAAGAGAAACAATCCGTATTACATAACATGTCATCAAAAGTAGATGGCATTTGTATATGTGTTTAATATATCAGAAAAAAGATATATAGCGTATTTATTAATATATTCGTCTACTGGTACCATCCAGCATTTCGAAACCGTTGTGTTTATAATATTATGCATACAATACACTCATTACACATCGTTTTACACATCTTTTTGGGAAGAAGGCATCTTTTTAGGAAGAAGGCATCTTTTTGGAAAGAGGGCTTCTTTTTGTGAAGAAGGCATCTTTTTGTGAAGAAGGCATCTTTTTGGAAAGATGGCTTCTTTTTGGGAAGAAGGCTTCTTTTTGTGAAGAAGGCTTCTTTTTGGGAAGAAGGCTTCTTTTTGTGAAGAAGGCATCTTTTTGGGAAGAAGGCATCTTTTTGGGAAGATGGCTTCTTTTTAGGAAGAAGGCTTCTTTTTAGGAAGAAGGCATCTTTTTGGGAAGAAGGCATCTTTTTGAGAAGAAGGCATCTTTTTGGGAAGAAGGTTTCTTTTTAGGATGAAGGCATCTTTTTGGGAAGAAGGCTTCTTTTTAGGAACAAGGCACCTTTTTGGGAAGAAGGCTTCTTTTTGTGAAGAAAGCTTCTTTTTGGGAAGAAGGCATCTTTTTGTGAAGAAGGCATCTTTTTGGGAAGAAGGCATCTTTTTGGGAAGATGGCTTCTTTTTAGGAAGAAGGCTTCATTTTAGGAAGAAGGCATCTTTTTGAGAAGAAGGCATCTTTTTGGGAAGAAGGCTTCTTTTTGTGAAGAAGGCATCTTTTTGGGAAGAAGGCTTCTTTTTGTGAAGAAGGCATCTTTTTGGGAAGAAGGTTTCTTTTTAGGATGAAGGCATCTTTTTGGGAAGAAGGCTTCTTTTTAGGAACAAGGCACCTTTTTGGGAAGAAGGCTTCTTTTTGTGAAGAAGGCTTCTTTTTGGGAAGAAGGCATCTTTTTGTGAAGAAGGCATCTTTTTGGGAAGAAGGCATCTTTTTGGGAAGATGGCTTCTTTTTAGGAAGAAGGCTTCTTTTTAGGAAGAAGGCATCTTTTTGGGAAGAAGGCTTCCCTTTGGGAAGAAGAAATCTTTTTGGGAAGAAGGCATCTTTTTGGGAAGAAGGTTTCTTTTTGGGAAGAAATCATCGTTTTGGGTAGAAGGCTTCTTTTTGGGAAGAAGGCATCTTTATGGGAAGAAGGCTAATTTTTGGGAAGAAGGCATATTTTAAGAAGAAGGTATCTTTTTGGGAAGATGACATTTTTGTGAAGACAGCATCTTCCGCTCTAAGTCGCCTTTGGTATCACATTTTCCATCATCTATTTTCCGGAGAGTTAACATTATTCCCTTTTTCCTTTACTACATTGTTTAAGATTACATGAACGTTTCTTTCTGTATGTGTCATAAACATGGTATCAGCTGCGTATATTATATCGTTAAGCTTGTATCCACTAATAAATCTTGGTAGAACTTCTAGTTCACTTTGGGTTGCTTCGCTTTAAAAGTTAAATAAATCCGATGAGACGAAACGTTCTTGTCTTTTGTTTTATTATGGGCGAGTTTACACCAAGCAAGGCAGTAAAGCCGCTAAGACACAAGGGGTTACTGGGTGTGGAAGAATTAGAAAACGGAAACGTTACAAGGAGACAGAACAATAGAAGATTAATCAGGAATACAGTAGAGAACGATTGATATTGCATTTGAATATTTGAAAATCAAATTTGCCTGGAAAGCATGAAGCCAGAAGAGAGTTCCTGAAATGAGAAGTGCGAGAAAAAACTGCTAGCGTTGAACTTACGGTTACATCTAGCCAATTCAATTGTAAATTGGTGAGAGCTTGTTGCCAGTCTAGTAGTACGCTTGAATTCCTAATCTAGATACCATAGCGAAGAGTCCATCCGAAAAAATACCATGAAAGCATCTATAGAAAAAGGCACAGGGAAGCAACTTTACAGCAGTGACTGAAGCCGTCAGGTCAGGACCTAATAATGTTGCTGATTTTTCTCTAGATTGTATCTAGACTCTCCAAATACACAGCAGGAGCACCGAACTATATGTCACAGCAATATTCTGGGCATATTCTGGACGTATGGTAGACTGGTGGATTCTGGAGAGAAAAATTGTCTAGCACGTCACAGTGAGCTAACCTTCTTAGCAGCTGACCTAGCAATGGATTCAATATAATCATTCCACTTGATGTCAGCCGAGAAGGCGAGACGGGTCAGTCGCCTGGAGATTAGCATCAGCAATGCTGATTGAAAGCAGAAAAGGTTCCCTCTGATAATTAATAGAGAGCTGTTTTGTTTAGTTTTGTTCTGGAGGCGTTAAAATTAACAAGCCATTGCTTGCCCCAGTAAACAACAGACTGACGTCGTTTTTGACATCAATTTAACTTGATCGAACTGATCCGACTTACTACTGAGACAGGAATAAATGGCTGTGCCATCAGCAAAGCTACCAAGTTGAGTGCTGATTCCATTGGGAAGGTCGTTAAAAGTTAAAAAGATAGTAGACCCAAGGACAGAGCCACTGGAACACATTTAGTGCAAACGGATCTAGAAGAGTGGCTGTTCAGGATAAATTTCATTTCATGATTTGCTAAGAAAGGCTACACAATTTATTTCTTATCCGATTGCAAGCGATTTGTTGACAGTGACTATCTTTTTAGAACAGACCAGGTTTTCTTAACAGTTCAAATAGATATTCGTGTCAGAAATAATTAATAGGTATAGTGCTTATCCAGGAGTAGCTTAGATGCGGAACAAGGCTGAAAGTATGGGCACCCAGTGAGGATCGAACTCATTAGTCAGTCGTAATTGTTCGAGCGAGACAGGCTCGCTAACCATTACAACGCCATGATGTGCCCTAACTTAATTAATGTTTGTCTGACGCTGTATTTCTCGCGCTGATAGCATTCTGATCATGAAGATTATATTTCTTGTTCCAGTGTCTCATCAAATTTATATTTAGCAAGTTCAGGAGGCACGGTGGAGTAATGGATAGCGGCTCGAATTGAGGAATCGGAGAGCCGAGTTCGAATTCCACTCGAATCCATTACATCCGCTAATACCCTTCGGGAAGGTATGAACCCTCTTCTTCTCTGCTATGGGTAAATAGCAGGACAGGCCGGGTTCTATGGCCTTGGATGGCAACTGGTCTACCAGAAAGAAATGGCAACCGACTGCGGGGAAAAATCTACCTTGTCAGTCATGTATCGAAAGATACATGATCGCCTAAGCGTGTATCACGCATGGTATATAACTGACTAAAACTCAGTATGATCCTGGCACAAGGACACATTAATAGTGCAATTATTGTCGACCAAGTTCATTGCAACTGATAAAGTCTTGTTGACATGTATTTTACACGAAAGTTTTAAGGCAAATGTTAATCATTAACTGATTGCGAATGACTGTTTTTGTGCGGATAAGTAGAACGGTGGGTGTGCGTATTGTTGCTTTTGGGTTGCGCAGAATTTAATTGGGACGGCATTTTCCAAACGATATCAAGTAGATATATTTTTAAGAAAAAAATCTAGATAAAGAGCAAATAATGAAGAATTCGGTTCGATAACAAGGAAGGTCATTTGACTTGTGCTTGATTTTACGTAAGAACGAGAGACAAGCACCAGATGGTATTTGTAACGAAGCGAAGACGAAAGAAAGGCGAGAGAAGGGGGAGCGCGGTAAAAAGGCGCGAATTTTGGATTGCGAAAGAAAGAAAGGGGAAAAAAAATGGCGTATAATTTGAGAAAAGAAATGTGAAGTGGCTAGAATTTTATAAAAATAGCTACCAAATACAGGGCGATTATGCGATAAAAATAGATGATCAATTGGATAGCACGGGTAATAAAGGCGGACAGACAGATAGGAAGGATGATTGGGGAAGACAGAAGAAATCGGAGAGATAGGCGCATCAATCGACATACTTGAATTCCTGCTAATATCTATATCTGTATAGAAATAATTGACCCAAATATTCGGATATCACCTCTTTTCGAATTTAATATGTATCTAATTATTTCTAGCTTTTTTATCTATCTATCTATCTATCTATCTATCTATCTATCTATCTATCTATCTATCTATCTATCTATCTATCTATCTATCTATTTCAGTCTGTTCATTATCTATCTATCTATCTATGTATCTATCTATCATTGTTCATTATCTATTTCATTTTGCTCATATCTATCTATCTATCTATCTCTGTTAATTATCTATTTCATTTTACTCATATCTATCTATCTATCTATCTATCTATCTATCTATCTATCTCTGTTCATTATCTATTTAATTTTACTCATTATCTATCTATCTATCTATCTATCTATCTATCTATCTATCTATCTGTCTATCTATCTATCTATCTGAATATTAAATATTCATTTTTCCTCGCCTGTAGCACCCCAATGAAATCGCCAGGTGCTGATTGAAAACTGACTATTGCATAATTTAAGTATTGAGACGAGACAGTAATAATAATTATAGTGATGAAGACCATTTTATTTTCAGGATTGAGTGATGAAAAATAATAATAATATATACACATACACAAATACACATATACACACGCACATGCCGACAAATACAAATACACACCTATAATTCAATTACAAATAGAGAAATCTAAAATCTAGTTTTTAATATAATTCGAATGTACGCGCAAATATCATGGCATCATGGAATATCCCCCCCCCCCATATATATGTCATATATGTCAGCTGTCAATATACCACATAGCACACTCTTGAGCGCTTAGCTATGGAGCGGGTAGAATGAAGATCAACGTGTTTTAGTGGACTCAGCAGTTTCTGATTGCCCGAATCATCTTCAAGAAGCGAGAGCAAGATCTAAAAGGTCAGCCAATCTAACAGTGATCTCATCTCACAATCCTCACTCTTGCTCCATATGTGGCCTCCTTTGTAAATCACTAGCGGGTCTTCAGTGCCACTTAAGATTATCGCACAGAATTTCATAACTGAATCAACTAAGCTGTCAGATCCTCATACGTTTGAATCTGACGGGAGAATCCATTATATATATATATATATATATATATATATATATATATATATATATATATATTGAAACATGTTTCGTTGAATAATTTAAACATGTTCTGTCTACTTATTTTCAATTGAATCCTTTCATATTCACGGATAAACTTTTTGGTGTAGTTATTGAAGGACGAGAGAAAATCGCCGTGTTGATATATATTTCTTTTATTTCCGAGTACTTTCGACATAGCACAATGTCATCATTAGGGTCTTCTTTATTGCAAGAAAGGATCCAATTGAAAATAAATGGACAAAATATTCAACAAAACATGGCTTAATTAAAACATGCTGCCAAACTATGCGCATATATATATATATATATATATATATATATATATATATATATATATATAGACATCCACATGTACAGGTATATAGGTACATACAAATATTTATTAATGATATCTACGTACATATCAACATGTTTGATATTGTATTCGTACAAAAATGTAAATACATACACACATTGTTTTGAACAATAAAAAATATTAAATACTGGGTTGTATAATAATATTCTTTCGTTTTTATTATTATTTCATTTAGATTCCTCGACTAGTTTCGGCCAACATGGCCAAATCTTCTGCTTGCTGGTAGCAGTGAACTACAGAAATGAATGTCTTGATGGAGAAAATGAACTTTTGTCTGTAGTTTTAACTTGTTTTTTTATTTTTTTTATTTTTTTAATGTGAATTTTGGTCAGTCCTTGTGTTGGGCAAACAGTCTCTGTTAAGTTTTTAGTTAAGATATGAGCTGGATGGTTTCTTACTGCTCTGAATTCTTTTTGGTTCTCTCTCTCTCTCTCTCTATATATATATATATATATATATATGTATGCATAAATATATATATATATATATATATATATATATATATATATATATATATATATATATATATATATATATAAAGCATAATTTTCCATCCCACAAAATGTTTAAAATCTATAAAAAAAACACTGGGTTTATTTTTTCCAGGTTTTCAGATAAGACGTTTAGCCATCTTGACACCATTCGTCTTAAGAATCACTGAGAGACAGTTTCATTTATTTAGCTAGAAAGAAACAGGTTAAAATCGTTGTGTCAGCCCCACTGTCTTCTCAACTGAGCAATGGTGAAATGAAAAAAGATCATTAATTCCTTCAGTAATGTTCCAACTTTCATACTCTGGCTTCCATCTTCAATGTCCATTCAAGAAGCATCAAGAGAACGTTGAATGAATTTAAAAAAAAGAAGTAACAGAAGAGAGGAAAACTGGATCAGGAAGTCACAACAGCATCAGGGATCATCATTTCAACTTAGAGCTAAAGAGATCAATTGGAAAAGATCCAACTTAATTCATAAGACGTTTAGCACGTGAGACAGGAATTTAAGCTATGATAGTCCAAAGAGTATTGAAAAAAGACTTGAAAATGAAATGGTACGTTATACCTCTGAGGCACTATGTTACTCTAAGACAGAAAGTTAGAAGGTTAGAGAGAAAAGGACATCTTGAATATGTTGGAAAATGATCCTGGAATAATATATATATATATATATATATATATATATATATATATATATATATATATATATATGAACTTTATATCAACCTTTCATGAACTTCCGATCCTTAGCTATAATTAATTAATGATGAACATGTCATTTTAAATTACGATCGATTTCATCACGATTCTTCTGTTAGGTTTGGAGAATAATTATATATCCTTATTGTTCAAGGTAGTGTCTAAAAGTGTTATAAGAGCCTCGGAGAATCCCATTAAGATACCTTTACTTATTTCTAGGATACAGTGGTTCAAAGCTTAATGCAACAAATGGACAATTATGCTGTTATACGATTTGAACGATTTTGTTATTACACCCGGGATATTCGCTTGAAGATGAAACGGAACTAATGCTTTTAATTTAATTATATAATTAAATTTGAAGTTTTTACCTTCCATTTTTGAAACATGGTTATTACTGTGTAGCGAAAGAAAAACATATTTTGAATCAGTTAATTTATAATATCTATGCTCTGAAAATTTACATTGAGCACTGTTTTGTAAAAATAAGAAAATAAAAATATCAATTAGAACACCGGATTATATATGTTACTGTTCTTTCTTTATATATATATATATATATATATATATATATATATATATATATATATATATGTGTGTGTGTGTGTGTGTGTGTGTGTGTGTGTGTGTGTGTGTGTGTGTGTGTGTACACTGAAGTAAACGCCGAAAGTCTGTTTTATGCTTGAACGTAATCTTCAGGCCATGTATTTTGTGTGTTGGCTTGACTGGCTGTAAATACTGGTCAGTTGTACGGTAGCAAGGTCTATTGTATTATTCAATCTATTGAGTAGAAATTATTTGGATGCGAGAATTTCTGACTATTCTTTACTGTTTTTCTTAATTTTTTCCTCATTATTCATTATTGATTTCTTATATATATATATATATATATATATATATATATATATATATATATATATATATATATAGTTTACGAAAAACCAGCTAATCCGTATGGGTAGACCCAAGGAGGATAAAATCCAGAGAGCTCAATGTAAATCAGAGCTAATAATTTAAATAAAAATAAAAACAGACCACTTTAAGGTTCCATGTAAAAAAATTATTTCATGAACTCTCAAAGCAAAACAACAGCGTCTATTTCGGGCCTTTCATTCCAAAGAAAGTTAATGACACTTTCTCTCATAACTTCTTTCTCTCTTTTTCTCTTTATGCCTTTTTCTCCTCTCCCCGTTCCATATCAATATATAACTTCCGTTAAGTTAGCCGATTTAATGTATCAATGTCTTGACTTCCTCAAACAATTTAAATTTGAGAGAATAGAAATTTGACATCTAACTCAATCATGTCTCTCTCCCCCCTCACTTCCTCACTTCGTTAATTTACATATCCTTAGTACTGCCCGTCAAAAATGTGTAAATTTCTTTTCATTTTTCGTTTCAAGCTTTGGAAGTAAAGTCTGATGATCCGCGGTCATTTAAAAGGGCTGTGGTGAAATAATTTATTACATGGAACCTTAAAGTGATCTGTTTTTATTTTTATTTAATATATATATATATATATATATATATATATATATATATATATATGTTTCTTTGTCGCTAGCTGATTGTTGGAATCTTTAATGTATTCTTTGTTTCCCTATGGCATCCTATTTGTCAGCCTGTATTATGATTAGGTCATCTCTATGTGTCAGCGGGTCAAGGGCTATACGTTCCCCTTCAGTAATATTGTTACGTGGCAGCTTACGTGCTATTGTTTTCTTTATGTCATTTGCTACAGCCATTTCAAATGTCCGTATAGTAATGTCTGTCTTTTGTGGGTGAATGTAGTGTCCTTCTCTTTTAATGTATTAAGTATGGCAGGTGTGTGATCATTGTCCCCTTAGTGGGCTTTCAGCAGTATTCTTCTGAAGAAGGATTTCAGGTCCTTTGCCAAGGTGTCTTTATCAAACCTTGGGAGACTAGGGCAAAAGCTTATTCCTTTATTTAA
>OZ038501.1:57577754-57587754 GCA_964036315.1 Acanthosepion esculentum
GGAGATAACCAGAAACGGGTTCTCATATATTACATTATAGCAGATGGCGTCTGAATTGACATTTGAATCCAGCCAGTGATCTGCAAGCCACACTAGTCGCACGCCATTGAATCATTGTGGCTGGTACAACTTCAAATCGGTGGCGTGATTTCAAATAACGCTTCAGTCCACCTGTCGATCGACGCACATTGTTACACAAGGCAGAGTCGAGTATCATGTTGTACTGGTCTTCGCCATCTCTGTTAGATTGACGGCGTTGGTTATTTATGAGGTCAGCTTATGATATGCGTACACGAACACACTCAATCCTATGTCATGGTTCTCTTTGATCTATTTCGCTGGAAGAATTTCTTCATCTTCCATAAATTCTGCAGCAAATTTTAGTAAATAATATGTTTATATGTTTACTTCGATTTGTTTTTTTTTTCTTACGGCATATCAAGCTCAATGGGTTATTTAATGCCAACAAAATTATTTTTAACTGGTAGTATTTTTTTCCGGGACTGTATTGCTGGTAATATTTTTTTTCTTCAAAAATCTATTGCTGGCAATATTTTTTTATCTTCAAAAATCTATTGCTGGTAATATTTTTTTTTATCTTCAAACATCTATTGCTGGTAATAATGTATTGCTGGTAATAATTTTTCTCTTCAAAAATCTATTGCTGGTAATTTTTTTTCTTCAAAAATCTATTGTTGGCAGTATGTTTTTATCTTCAAAAATCTATTGCTGGTAATATTTTTTTTTATCTTCAAATATCTATTGCTGGTAATAATGTATTGCTGGTAATAATTTTTCGCAAAAAGTATTGCTGGTATTAAAACCTATCTTTATACAGGTGCTACCACTTCGGGTTAGGTTGTACTTGGAACACCAGCAATTAAGAAATGGTTCCACGCTATTAAAACGTCCTGATCAGAGGCCGACGTATTTTATCGTCTTACCCAGGACGTGGATGTAGTTTATCGTCATACGCAGGACGGTATATGTTTAGTCTCAAAAGAAAAAAAAACAGAGTGCTGATATATCGCAGTGAATACTGGACAACGTGAAGAAAAGACGTGTGGCCACGGAAGTATGAGAAAAGGATGCGGAGGTTATCATTTTTTAATTTTTTTTTACCCCAAGCAAGGCGAAAATGCAACTAGAACGTAGAGGTTTACAGTGACCGAGTAGTTATAACGTTCGCTTTCAGAGTACGAGACCCGGGTTCGAATCTTGCTATCGTCGATTTGTCAGGAGGGAGACTTCCTGATGTTATCGGACTGAAGGGGTCGATCCCAAGGTGCGGTACCTTTGGAAATTGCCTGCAAACCATACCAGGGGTTGACCCAAGCCTTGTGAGTGAAATTCGGAACTCTTGGGTGCCGTCCATAGCCGTGCTAGCACGTAGCCACAAGTCATCGTAGCCGAGGGCATGAGCGATCTGGCCTTCAGAGCATGAGCGTTCAGATTGTTGATCTCGCTAGATAACGCGCTCTCTTCCAGAAACTGTAACTAAGGTCTTCTCGGCATAGTTACAGTATAAGCCCCACGTGGGCTCTGTTGGTGTTGCATGCGTTTGATATATGGATTGGCTAGTCGCCCTAATAGACAGGTATCCTTGAATACGAGTGGCCAGCTACATATACATATATGCATACATACAGGGAGTGAAAGGGAATAATAAGACTGAGAATGGCGAGGATTGAGGAAAGGATGCCAATGGAACCGGGTTCAAGAAGACATAAGATGGCGAGCGATGCTTCATTTAAAGTAATCGGAAGGGAGTTCCACAGGTGGGAAGTGCGAAAAAAGAAACTGATAGAGTAGAAGTTGCGGTTGCATGTAGCTGGTTCAACAGTAAAACGGTGCGACCTATTTGCCAGTCTAGTAGCACGCTTGAATTCGTGTGGTCCATGCACCGGGCGTCAAAATCTCACCAGAGCAGTTGCCATGAAAATATTTCTAGAAAAGAATGAAGCGGATTGAACATGCGAGTAACGAAGAAAGTTTACGGAATATGGAAACAGAAACATCGCTTATATTTAGAATAGGACTCATTATGAGGATAGAGGGTTTGGAGAAGTTGACACACACAGGACATGTTGAAAGCAAAAGGAATAGACCGAAGCAACGATTAACCTACTTAACGAATCTATGTAAATGGATGCTAGAGCAGAGAATGGTAGATACAGTAAGAAGAGTGAGGTTGTTTAGAGCTTCAATACACAGGAAGCTGTGGAGATCCACTATCGACCACATGTCTCTGTCAAATGGTTACAAACCAGACCCTGCCTCCTCTCTTGTCCATTTTCCATTGTGTCCTCAACTAATCACGATGTCTGCCATTATCCTATTTACATTATTCGGACTATTGTCCTCATCTTTGTCGCCATCTTCAGGTGGTTGGAATGTCGAACTGAAGGCCGGAGCGTTCAATATCCGAAACGTTGTAATAAATACGGCGACAAAGATGAGGAGAATAGTCCGAATAATGTAAATAGTGTACATAATACCTCATCTCAGAAATATAGACAGATGCCATTATCCTGTTCTTAGCTAAGTATTAGGATAAGTAATTAAGAACGGTTACCTTTTTTTTTTTTAAGCTTATCACCCCAAGCAAGGCTGGAAGCCACTAGCTCGCAAGGGGTTACAGAAGGTTTGGAGGAAGAGCGAATAGGAGTGGTAAAGGAGAGGATGTGGAGAAAGATAGTGGATCGATCAAGGCAAGGGGGTTACAGAAGATTTGGAGCGAGAGCCGATAGGAATGAAAGGTGAAAGGATGTGGAGAAGGGAAGTGGATAGATCAAGGCAACTGGAGATGTCGATTGACGTTACACTTAAATAGTTGGAGATTGTATTTGTCAGGGAAACAGGAATAAGGAAGGGAGTTCCACAGACGAGATGTGCGAGACATGAAGCTATTGGAGTAGAAGAGACGTCTACATCTAACAGTTTCAACGGTGAAGGGAACGGGATGTCAGCCTCGTAGAACGTTTAAATTCATGAGGCCTAGGAACCAGCGAAAGCAGCTCCTCGGAGCAATTACCGTGAAAGTATTTGTAAAAAAGACAGAGCGAGGCAACGTATTCCTGTTTCATAGACTACGCAAAGGCCTTCGACAAAGTACACCACAAGGATCTGTTGGAATTGCCCAGCAACCTTGATATAATTGGGTAAATATACTAGAATAATCAAGAACCTATACTGGTAGTAAATGGCATGAATGCGCATAGGGAACGAGTTCAGCGAATATACAAAAACAGAAGGTGGTCTAAGGAAAGGATGCGTCTTCTCACTCGACCTTTACAACCTATAGAGGGAGGCAATTCTGAGAGAATTGGAAGCCCTACCAGGATTTAGCATTGGTGGCCACAATCTTAACAACACAAAATACGCAAATGACACAGTACTGATAGCAGACACGTAAAAGAAATTACAAAATCTCCTACAGAAGGTAGCGAACTAGAGTAAGACAAAAGGACTAAGCATAAACCACAAGAAAACAGACTGCATGGTCATCAGTAAAAGGATGATCCCGAAATGCGATTTGCAGGTCGGGGGTCCTAAAATCAAGCAGGCGCGGTAGTTTAATTATCTGGGGAGCGATTTGACAGAGGACGGTAAGTGCGACACTGAGATCTGTAGATGTATCGGGATGGCGAAGCAAGCGTTCCAAAAGCTGGGCAGAATATTGCGAGACAGGAGGATTTCTTTGGTAACAAAGGAAAAGAGTACTGAGTTGTTAAGTGACATCTGTCCTCCTTTACGGTTGTGAAATGTTGGACGGTCTTCTCAAAGACGAAGAAGAGACTCGAGGCGACGGATATGTGGTTCTACAGAAGAGGATATCATGTACCGAGCGTGTGAGAAGCGATGAAGTCTTACAGAGGATGCAAACAAGGAGGGGGCTTTTATACTTAACACCGGGAAGAGGCAGCTGAAGTTTCTGAGACATGTAATGAGGAAGGAGGGCCCGGAGAATCTGATACTCACGTGTCGAATAAAGGAAAAAAGAGACAATGGAAAACAACGCGTGACATACCTGGCAGGCTTAAGTGAGTGGATGACAGAACGTGGTCTGGGGGAGGTGGCAGAGGGACGGAACTTGTTGAGGGCTGAAAGGGTTAGAGGGGAGTGGAGAGCCATGATCGCGTCCGCCCTGAAAGGACACGGCACATAAAAAAAGAAAATAAAGCAATAACTTCCATTTTTATTAACTATTTGTAATGATGAATGAATCATTTGAAAGAACCGCTTCTTAAAAAAAGATATCTTAACAGGCTATAAAAGTGGGTTACATCCGGCAATGTCAACGCAAGTTTGTGCAAACAGACAGCAGAACAAGGAGTGTGCAAGATGGTGAAAAGAGAAACCTTTCTAAGAGAAACAAAGGACAGGAATCTGGGAAGAGCCATGATTGCCTGCGTCTTGAAAGGACACGGCGCATTGGAGAGGCACTCTTGAAGTAATCAAAATCATTCACCGATTTCTGTCATATTCTAAATTTTCACGACGTGTCGACATAGTCTCCCATCAGTGTATCTTTCTCTCAATCTTTGTATCTATTTGCGGCCGATGCAATGAAATCGCTTTCCTGAATCAGATCACCGTACACTAACTTCTTGGTTTAATCAAAGACATGATACCTTAAACGAGCATTGCCATCGACGGGCTTTTAACGAAATTTATTATTGTCGGTCATGCAAGTGATTTCGTTAGCATTCGTGCTTATTTATAGACATAGAAAGCAAGATATTCTGAATATGTCGTTCCATTGTGGCCTACGCCAGGACCAAGTTAACTTGTTAGGTCAGATCGACTTTTGCAAATTCGTCTACTCTCCTGACATGTCAGATGATTAATGCCAAGGAATGACTTATACTTGACTAATGGCGTGTCAGCATGGTTACCTCGATGGCAGATTAGGTGCGTGTTTGACAGACAGATTCGCCCACAATCTTTGCAAAAAAAAACTGTGATAATCTAATACATATATACATAGATACGGACATACATATATATATATATATATATATATATATATATATATATATATATATATATATATATATATATATATATATATATATATAGTTACTATGGTTGCTGAAAAATACTCGGGCTAACTAAGTTTGGTTTGGTTTATTTTGTTTAACAGCATATCAAATCGTTATGGGTCATTTAGTGCCAAAATTTCATTTTGTGAACATTGGTATTTTTTCCAAAGATGTATTGCTAGTAATTTTTTCAAATTTTTTTTTACTATAAAAACGTCTTGCTAGTAATTTTTTCGAATTTTTTTTTACTATAAAAACGTCTTGCTAGTAATTTTTTCAAATTTTTTTTTACTATAAAAACGTCTTGCTAGTAATTTTTTCAAATTTTTTTTTACTATAAAAACGTCTTGCTAGTAATTTTTCAAATTTTTTTTTACTATAAAAACGTCTTGCTAGTAATTTTTTCAAATTTTTTTTTACTATGAAAATGTATTGCTAGTAATTTACAATTTTTTTTTACTATGAAAATGTATTGCTAGTAATTTACAATTTTTTTTTACTATGAAAATGTATTGGTAGTAATTTTTTCAATTTTTGTTTACTATGAAAATGTATTGCTAGTAATTTTTTCAATTTTTTTTACTATGAAAATGTATTGCTGGTATTTTTTTCTAATGTATTTTATATTTCCATCTTGTGGGTTCCCTCTTTGTCCGACTCTGACAGGTGCCACAACCCGAGTCAGGTGGACGTGGGAACCACAGCAATTAAGAGGTGCTCTTCAAAACTTTCCGAGCAGAAGCCTTATATATATAAATATAAAAGGGAACATAGAAGTTAACACTTAGAGGCGACAGTCTGTTTCATGCTAGATGCAATCGTCAGGCCACCCTGATATATATATGGGCACGTGGCCGAGTGGTTAGGAGGTTCGAATCTAACCATGATGGATTTGTCACGAACAGGCCTTCCCAGCGTTCGGCTCCTTTGCAAAGTGCCTGGAAATCATATCACAGGTTGAGACAAACCTTGTGAGTGAAATTGCGTAGATGATAACTGTGCTAGGACGAAGTCTCAACTCATCGTGACCGAGGATTTGAGCGTGATGGCCTTGTTCAGATTGTTTCTCTCCCAGAAACTGTAACTAATGTCTGCTCAGCATAAAACATTAATATTCCATGGTTATCATTTATTACATTGGAATCGTAAATACGATCCAATTCATCAGACCAAAAAAATTCAAAAAGAAATCAGAAAAAATAACTGGAATAAAAAAAATATAAAAATTAGTGAGAGTGTATGTATGACAGTGGGGGACGAATGTGAGAGGTAAAAGAAAGTTCTAGAGAGGGGTAACAGACGAGAGAAGAACAGGAAGGCCTAAAAGTGAAGGTGGGGATTCAAATTTAATAGAGAGAAATTCTAAAGAGAAGTTAGAAGACGGTTTAAACTTTACACACTTCCATACATTTACATACACACACTCATCTAAACAAGCATGCAACGTATCTATCTCTCCATCTAATTATATATAGACATACATATACACATACACATATATACACCTATATACCCATATATATGTATATATATGTATAAACATACACACACATACACACACACATAAATATATATATATACACACATATACACACATACATACATACATACACACACATACATACATACATATATATATACATACATATATGTATACACACACACACACATATATATATATATACATATATATATATATATATATAAATTAAAAGGTAAAAAATTTTCTGAAAATTAAAAAAATTTTAAAAAACCACATCCATCCATATATACATTTAACATATAAAAATAGATGGGTGGAATTAAATTAAATTGTACTTAAAAAACACTGAGGAAGAAAACGTTAACAATATTAAAAAGCCACGGAGTGATAAACCCGTATCAATCTCCTAAGTTTACATATATATCTAGGTATATAAATGTCAGAAAATTATTTAAGAAAACTTTTGCCTACATACCCACATCCACATATATCAACATATGAATAAAGTTTGCTAACCAAATTTAAATCATCAAAAAATATAAAGAGCATCACATAAACATACACAATGATACATATAGATAATCATTCCATTTGGATGTTATGACCGAAATTAGTGATCCAAGATGGAACTGTCACAGGTAACAACACGTGTTTAAGTTTTAAATTTTTTCATATGTCTACATTTGGAAATGATCTCGCCCGAAGATTTAGCAACTCATCTTGACTTTTATCTTTAATAAAAACTTTTCCGCAATGCATAAATCACACCGATCGCGGAAGTTATTAGGAGTTCTAAGTCTTGACAAGAATCTCCATTCGAAATCTGGGGTTAATCCCTTATCCACCAGATCCCAGTAGTGTTTGGATAAGGAAGTTTGATTCTCGATGTATCGATATTTAAAAGAGCGTCTATGGTTGTATAGACGCTGCTTCCAAACACCGGAGGATATACCTATATATCTTTTTTTTTCTGGTTGATATTTTCTTTGGGGAAGATTGTTGCCTCGTATACTACATTTTCGTACATACATTTTCCCCCGATTGGACAATTGTCATTACTCCTACAATTACATGTGGGGCCGTTAGGTCGAGTTTCATTACGAAGGTAGTTTTTAAGAATTCTACAATTGTGGGAAGATATAATTTTCTCTATATTCCTTACACATGAATAACTAATTTTCAGTGTCTTCCTATTGAAAATATTATGTAGTGGATGTTTACTATGAAAGTGTTTGTCTATTAATCTTAGGAAGAAACTTCCTATATCAATGTTAGAAAGCCTGCAATACGGTGGGTTAAAACGTATTACTTTCCACTTTCTGTTTTTAGGTCTTTTATTATTATGATTTTCTAGTTCTACGTTATAGTTTAATTCCTGTTTAAAACCACAATTTTTGAGGGCCTGTATGTATATAAATTTATTATCGTTAAAGATTTTTTGGCTAGAAGATAACTTATTTATTCTCTTATTAACAGTTCTGGGGATGTGATCTATTACATATTTAGGGTGGTTAGAGTGGACATTGATGTATATGGGTGTCTGATCAACTTTATGGACGGGTTTAAAGTTATGATTTTAGAGGTTGAAGGTGATATTAAAAAAAAAGTTGTCTATTTTCAGATTGGAAGATATTTCATTCTTAAGGCCTAGGGATTTGAAAGCCTTAATTATCCTCTTATGTAAGCTGGAAGTCAAAGGACCATTGCTATTAGGGACAATGATTAGGCCGTCATCTCTATAAATTCCAACTTGGTTAAGGCTAACTACTCTACTCATGGTGTCTAAAATATATATGCCCACTAAATCTTCAATTTGGGCAGAGTCGAAATCTCCCATAGGGACATCAAAACTAACTAATGATTCTTACTCTGTCCTGGACATTGAGTTCTGAAATTTATATATATATATGTAGGTGTATGTATGTATATATATATATATATATATATATATATATATATATATATATATATATATATATGTGTGTGTGTGTGTGTGTGTGTGTGTGTGTGTGTGTATACTAACCACTAATATTTTCAATATATATATATATATATTATCAACATATACATATTGTCAATATATATATATATATTATCAATATATATATATATATATTATCAATATATATATATATTATCAATATATATATATATATATATATATATATATATATATATACATATATATATATATATTATCAATTCAACCCAAGCAAGGCTCAAGTGGTTACTGAAAGTGAAAGAAAAGGAAAAGACTTTAGCAGGAAGCGGAAACCCAATCTTAAACGGAAAACAATGGATAAACCTCTACTCCTGTTGAAAAAAAAGGTGTGAAACAAACGAGAAGCGAACCTCTCTACTCTTGTATAGGAAAAAAATAACTAAATAGTAAATAAAAATTCGGATTTGAGGTGTAGATATCAGAAGTATTGATTTGAAGTAGACTTTAGAAGAAACCGGAAAATCCAATATATATATATATATATATATATATATATATATATATATATATATATATATATATATATATATATATATATATATATATATATGTATATGATAAAAATATAGTTTCAGGGCATGTTTTTTAATGGATGAAAGTTCTCAGTATGAAGGACGATTTAAATATACAAATAGATACTGAGATCAACAATTAATTTTATGCTTGAACCCAATCTCCAGGCCTCAGTTTCTACTTGTATATATATATATATATATATATATATATATATATATATATATATATATATATATATATATATATATATATATATATATATATATATATATATATATGCTTGGAAAGAGTCTGTCTCTGGATAACGATATTAGCTCTCGATAAAATAATTTAATCGGTCGAGCACTGCGGGGAGTAAGGACCGAATTTTTAAACAGTCACAATTACTACTGATATTCCAAGACTCTCCTAGCTGAATGAGTTCTCTGAGTGACTGCTGTGTTTATGAAAAGTACGTAAAACTTCGTTTTTCTGCTGCCGGGATCGATGGACTAGTGGTTAGGATCTCCGACTAATACCAAATCGGTTGGGTTTTGGTCACGGCCTGTATTGAAAGCATGTCTATTTACACTGATGAGCTGTGATACAGCGAAACAGTCTGTCGATGACTATATATATATATATAGTAAAAAGAAGATATTTCAAAATTCGCTTGAAGATCAAACAGAACTAATGCTTTTAATTTTAATTATATAATTAAATTTGAAGTTTTTAGCTTCGGTTTTTGAAACATGGTAATTCCTGTATTGCGAAGGAACCATATTTTTAAATCAGTTACTTTATAATAATTATAATATATATATATATAATGACGGATAAGTTTCTTTGTATACTTATTAAAGGAAGAAAGAAAATTACCATGTGGATGCGTATTCATTTTATTTCGAGTACTTTCGACATAAGCACCGTGTCATCTTCAGGGTCTTGTTTTGTCCAAGATGAAAAATTGCTGTT
>OZ038501.1:57592754-57600254 GCA_964036315.1 Acanthosepion esculentum
CCGTACGTTCAACCATGTGCCGCATCTAAGCCACGCTTAGAAAAACAATACAAAGATCACAGTACACTTCCTTCATTAGGGCAGGTTGATTATTTTATTTTTTTTTAGAAAATCAACATTACACTCAATGGCAAAGCTGAGAGTTTCATATAAGTAATGACATCGCGTGTTAGATTCATAGTTGAGCATTTAGTTTTAAAGATCGTCGTCTGAAAAAAGATTTACAGAAACTCCCTAACTTCCGCAGGCTTTTGCTTAGAAACTGACTTCAAAATATTACTATTTCAATTCCAAATAAAGTTGATATATTTTGCATAAGAGACATTGAATGGAAAATATATTCAAATATTACAATATTACATATTCTAATTATGAATCAGCACAAGCAAAATATGTAATTTTTTTTACTTTATTTGATAAGTAAAAACAGTGTAAAATCAATGTGATAGATTACAAAAAAAAGCTACTCAATGAAGAAGATTTGTTAGATCATAATAAAAAACAAAAAATATATAAGTCTATATAACACCATAATACTGCTAGGCACAAATTATAAGAGAATTTTTTTTTAATTTGCATTTTTCACTGAAAATCGCACTAACACTCTTGCACTGTATAACATATTGCATCATAGTATTGCAATATATTGCATCATAATATTGCATCATATTGCATTATATTATAGCTAGATCGTTCAGTATAATTTGGAGTAAATGAGGATCTTATCTGAGAGCACTATGATTTATTAATAATGTGTGTGTGCCTTGCACCTTCTCCATATATAATTTTTGCGGCTTCAGTAAATTATAAATCGTATAAGGTTGTGCTGTAAGGCTTTCACTAATCACCGGAATTAAATTCCAACGCTACGATTTTGAACCTAAACTTAATCTTTTAAACTCGTTTCCTCAAAAAAAAAAAAAACGGTAACGATTTGAAAAACAAAAACCAAAACCTATTTTGTGTCATTATTCATCATATCAAACCCAAACTTTCAAATTGAGTGCAATACCAGGTTTCCAAAATCGCCCTGCCCTACAGTTCATTGTTTGGAATATGATAAGAACATTTGATCAGTCAGGAATCAGATTGATTATAAATTATTTTTCAAATATAATCTTCTTTTCTGTGTGCCCTGTTAAGACATGGACGATCATGGTTCTCCACAACTTCCTGTACTTTTGCTATCTCTTCTAAACCCCGTTCTGCCAACCATCGGCACAATCTCTTTAGGTAGGTTATTTACTGTTTTCCTCTGTCCTTCTTGTCATTTTTAATCGTTTGACCCCCAATAAAGGCGATAAAGTCACTAAGAAGCAACGGATTCCGGAAGTGAAATAAAATGAGAAGATTTTCAATATGTCCTCCGAGTGATAAAGAACTCTTTGCTCGTTATGCGCACCAGAAATCTCAACGATTTTTTTTCTGATTTTAAGAATTATACTGAAAAAGAAGTGAAACCAGTGACTTGCAAATCAATTTTAATATCGGCCTTTTAATTCGATCTTTTAAGATGAATCCTTTCTTTCATTTTTATTTATCCTAGAGAAACTAGAAAGAACACTCAAGACTATACATGATGTCAGGTTTGTAATGTAAATCTTTTATAAAAATCGCCCTCCCCTACGGAAGCCAAGAACAAATATTATTATACGATGAGATTTCTTAAAAAGCAAAAAAAAAAAAAAAAAAAAAAATATTTTGAAATTCCTAATCTGGAATTTTTTAAATTATATTTGCACAGGTAAGGTAGAGGGTTACAGACAAAGAGGCACAGTTTATGCAGGTATGTGGGGATAGCCCTAGACGTGAACATGTTAAGGTTGTAGGGATCAGGGAAGCATCCTCTTGGGAGTTAGTTCCACAAAGCACCGGTTCATATTTGATCGATAGTAATAGATGAAAAAATGAAAATTCCAGAATCACATGATTATAAACATATTTAATTTTGGCTTCCGTAGGGGGGGATCAATTTACAATAAATACAATATAAAGTGAACTTCACAATTAATTTTTATAAAACTCAATAAACAAAAATATTTGTGATTTGGAGTGCTTAATCTATAGTTTATTTGGGGGGGGGTAATCAATTTCCCGCCAAGCAAGTCGACAATGCCAAAGAAGTTCAAGTGGCTACTACGAGTGAAAGAGAATGAAACAAAGAATAAACCCCTACTCCTGTTCAAAAGACCGGGGAAGAGTGTGAACCGGACGATAGGCGAACCTATCTACTCCTACTGAGGAAGAGATAAATAGTAAATAAAATTTTAGAAACACAATGCCAAACAAGAAACCAATGGATAAACCTGTTCAAATGATTCGGCGGGAGTGTAAACTGGACGATAGATGAACCTATCTAAATTAAATTAAAAAAATATGAAAAAAAGAATTCTGAACAATTTTAAACTCGAATCTGGTTTAACATTACTACTGAAGAATGAGATCAATCCCAACTTGACGCTCCATTCATATATCCTTGTGCCAAACCAAACTTATGAAACAACACTTAAATAACTGATAAAACTGATAAAAAACCGAATACATGTTGATAAGCGTACATATTACCATAAGTACAGAGTAGTGAGTTCGTTCTTCACCGGCGCTCCATACGTGTGCCCTTGTGCCAAACTACACTTAGTAAACAACAGAATACTGAGTAACTAATAAAACCAATTAAAAAGTGTGCTCACGCTGATAAGGGTACGTATTTCCAATAGTGTTGTTGTGAGTTCGGTCCGCATTGGAGCCCCATACGTGTGGCCTTGTGCCAAATTAAACCTAAGAAGCAACAACATTCGTACTACTGATAACACTGATGAAAAATCTATATATATTAATAATCGTAGATATTTCCATTATTACAGTGTGGCGGTGCTCTATTTCTTCCGCCTTGTGCCAAACTAGGATTAGTAAACAACAAAACAAGCGTACAGATTTCCTGTAGTTAAAAATCTGCAAGAAGTCGTATCGATTGAAAATGTTCGGATTCATCGTCGCGCATTTGATTTCCTCGCCATATTTGACGTGTCTTTTCGTCGCGAACGTCGTTGTCGGAGCAGAGGGGGTGAGACGGAGGTAAGGTCGAAAATTCACGCACTGAGCAAAATTGCTAATGACAATCTCTGCGTCGTGGTGAAGTGCACTCCAGAATAAATATACGCGCGCCGTGGCCGGGTGGGCGGAGGTAGGTGGAGACGACTTTAGAGTTTTCAAAATGAAAAAAAAAAAAAAAAAAGAAAAAAAAGAAAAATGAAAAGTGCTAAAAACTGATCAGCCGGATGAAATCGAGTCTTGAAAACACGCATTAATTTAATTAGACTTTATTCTCATTTATATGAATGATAAATTGAAGAAAAAAAAAGAAATATATTAAGATGTATCAATACTGATTTCGATTTTTTTTCAGATATTACCTTTAACGCTTCTTTCGAATACATATCTTAAAACTATGTCAGACTCTATTATTATTATTAATCAGTTATATACCATACGTGATACACGTCCTGGGTAAGACGATAAACTAAATCCAGCAGCAAGGCCTCTGATTAGGAGGTTTTGATGAGCGTGGAACCACTACAATACAATTTTGAAGGAAAAATATTACCAGAAACAGATTTTTGACAAAACAAAATATTACTAGCAATAAAAAAATGTTGTCGGCATTAAAGAACCCATTGATGTTGATATGCCGTAAAACAAAATAAACCAAACCAATCTAAACCAAAGAATACATATTCTATTCATACGAATCTATCCTAAAAATGTTGTCGGTATTAAATAACCCACTGAGGTGTTGATATATCGTAAAACAAAATAAACCAAACCAATCTAAAGCAAAGAATACATATTCTATTCATACGAATCTATCCTAAAAATGTTGTCGGTATTAAATAACCCACTGAGGTGTTGATATGCCGTAAAACAAAATAAACCAAACTAAACCATGCGTAATACACACTTAGACGATCATGTATCTTTCGATACATGACTGACGAGGCAGATTTTTTTCCCGCAGTAGGTTGTCATTTCTTTTTGCGATAGACCAGTTGCCATCCAAGGCTTTAGAACCCGGTCTGTCTTGCTATTTACCCATAGCTGGGGGAGAAGAAGAGGATTCATACCTTTCCCAAGGATATTAGCACGTAAGTGAATGTAATGGATTTGACTGGAATTCGAACTCGGCTTTCCGATTCCTCAATCTGAGCCGATATCCATTATTCCAAAAAATAAAGAAACAAACATAAAAAATTCGGAATATGGAATTCATAAATTCTAAACATTTTAAACAATTATGTAGAAGAACGGTGGTGTAATGGTTGAGGAATCTGAGAGCCGAGTTCGAATTCCTGTCAGGTTCATTGCAAGTATGAAGGTATGAATCCATCTCTTACCCACACAGCTATGGGTAAAATCTCTTCTCCGCTCCCCAGCTATGGGTGAAATAGCAGAACAGATTGAGTCTACCTTGGGTGGCAACCAGTCAAGGAGAAGGAAATGTTTAATTCAAACCCCTGCTTCTTTGTATATACTGCCTCTTTAGGCAAAAGCTAGAAGGTAATTTCAGAAATAAATCACTCTCTGAGAGGCGGGTTGGGGTAACCTCAACCTTCTCTGGAATTAAAAAGGAACCGGTATGCCATTGCACTATTCTGCCTTGAATGTCACCATGAAAAACAGTTGTGTGAGGGAGGGCTAGCCATAGCGTCGCTACCTGGATAATCACGATGATGATGAAACATTTTAAATGCTTCAGTGTACGGATCAGTTACAAACCAATGAGTATAAGAGATAAGGAAACTGAATGAAGGATACGCTGTGTTAAGTGTAGTTTTGTTCAACACAACACGATGCTAAAAACAAGAATAATAACTTAAGAACTGGCGTCATACTCTTAAATTGCCTCGTCATCTCTAGACTCTCATACGGATGTCATGCATAGCATCAACTCGTGCAGAAACGTCTAAACTAGCAGCTATATAATAATAAATAGTGCAACCACTGGAATCTAATCTATTATGGCGGATAGCTAATCCCCATTGCAGACGCCTACTCGGGCATATTTGTATTTGTTCAACACCCAAAGAGTGGTGGTTTATACTGCAACTACGCTGAGTTAGACCTGGGAGAGATCGCGATATCTAGCGTGATCAGCAGTCTGGGCAAGGCTAGCACGCTCAAACCCTCGGTCCCGATGACTTGTGTCTTCGTGCAAGCACAACCAAGGAATCCGTCTATCCAAATTCAATCCCAAGGTTATCAGGTACTTTCCAAATGTGATGCACGCTGCGGTCGCCTCCTTCAAACCGAAAACATCATCTTCCTTACAAATCGACCACGATAAGATTCGAACCTGGGTCTCGTGGTCAGAAAGCGAACGTTCTAATCCACGCGCCCATAATCAGCTATACGCAAATGTTTAATCAGATCGATGATTATAACTGACTCGAAGTGACTGCATTTTTGTAGGTCTTATAAAGAAGACAATACCTCATCAAATCTTATATACTGGCGCTACACAATCACAAAGAAAGATATTTATCAAGTCAAATAAAGAAAGCACGCACAAGTAATGTCGGGCTTGCTCAGTATCTTGATGGATAACCGCTTGGGAATAGTAGGTGCTGTGAGCTGAGATGTGCTACTGGCGTAATGGATAACCGCTAGGTATTGGAAGTCGGAGTGCTGAGTTCTAATTGAAGTGGGGTTAGCTATATTGAATTATGCGAAGATTTTCTGGCTTTAAACAAGCTGAAAAGTGTTGATAAGACTTAAAAAAATAAATCAATCAAGTCTAAAAATACACCTCATTGGAAGACACACACACACACACATATATATATATATATGCATGTTTCATTAAAAAGACAGACAAGGTACTACGGTTAAGCATTTATTTAATTTTCTTTTAGCTTTCTTTTCTGGACAAAGAGTGTTAACCGTATTCGGGAATTAAAAACATCCCTACTACACACTACGACATAATGCACACACTCAACTAAGCTGAAAAATTGAATCCTTCTTGATAATGGCTAAAGGTATAGCCGAAACCGCTGGGAACTGTAAAACATTTGGACACTTTTTACACAATTTGTCCAGAAAAGAAATCTCTTGTTCGAACACAAGAAAAATTAAATAAAAAGCTTAATCGTAGTACCTTGTATCTCGTTTTTAATGAAACATGCATAAACGAAGGATTGCTGTGTAAATACACAACTATATATATATATATATATATATATATATATATATATATATAATTAATTTATCGAGTCGAGAAGAAACCTCGACAGAATGCAGAAAGCAGTGGACGACCGTTTCGTCCTATATTTGGGACTCATACCAAGTTTGATTCGCTACTACTCCGTCACCGAGGCCCGTTGGAACAGTTGGTATGACGTTTGCCTGATAACGTAAGTTTCAATTTTCGGAAGATGAGTCCCAAATATACGACGAAACGGCCGTCCTGTTGAGTTTTCTTCTAGACTCGATGAATTACTTAATTGTGATTATCTCAAATCTTCTCAATTTCTATCACACACACATTTATATATATATATATATATATATATATATATATATATATATATATATATATAAATGAGAAAAAGAACAGATGGAGTAAAATTCTTATTTTTCACAGCATTTACTCTTAAAACAATTGCTCAATATAAAGTAGAGTGTTATATTTTTTATTATAAGAGATTATAATAAAAAATAATGTTGAAATCGCTACACAAAAGCTTTCATGTTTCAGTATTTTGATTATACTTCTTCAGGCGATGATAAGTAACCTGTGATTAAATTATTTTAATAAAATTCCAAAATCAAAGTGTTACCTCCTTTCCGAAAGATAAAGGCAGCGGTGGTGTTGTGGGTCATAAGAATTAAATGTCCACCCATTTATCTTTCGAAAAAGAGTTAACATTTTGCTTCTGGAATTTTCTTAAAATCATTTAATCACAAGTTATTATTCCATTGCTTAAAAAAGTAGTACAATCAAGGTATTGAAACATGAAAGCTTTTGTATGGTAATTTTAAAATGCTTTTATTTTAATCTCTTATAATTAAGATATATGCAAAGAAACAGTTACTGGCCTATTTATTTTTAAACAGGGTTTATGTCGTCTATCGGCCTGCACTGTCAACAAAATTGCACAATGCGCAATGATTACCGAGAATCAAACTCGGACAGTTAAGATACAATTCAAGCATCATCCCATTGGACCCGCGGGACACGGTGGCAATGAGAAAATTAAGTAACTAGACGCAATATAACGCAGCTGGTCGTATTTCTGGTGGTTATACTTATCCAAGTATGCATAAGTCACAGAAGACGCCCCAAGAGGAACGAATTCGTTCACCATGCCGCCCTATCCAGATCATTAGAAGCTGAATCTAGCAATGGATGATATAATTAAATGGAAATTTTGGGGATTTGAATAATTTTCCATAACTCATCATGTCTAGACCTGGAAACAGAATTATTAATGGATTACTATG
>OZ038501.1:57605254-57622754 GCA_964036315.1 Acanthosepion esculentum
AAGAGACGTCTACATCTAACAGTTTAAGTTATGTCCTTGACAAATTAAACCACAGTGAGATTCGAACCTCGTTTTCATTGTTGGAATGGTAGCATTCTAATCATTAGACATTTATTTATTTTTTAATCGTTTCACTTCCAAACAAGGCGATAATGCCACAAGGGGTTACAAAGAGTGAAAGTGAAAGGGAATGAGAAGACCGTGAATCGGGAAGGACTGAGGAAGGGACAAAAAAGAAACAGTGTTCAAGAAGAAAGAAGATGGCGGTTGGCGTAGCATTTAAATTTTTGAAGATTGTAATTATCAGAGAAGGGAGAAATCGAGAAGAAGTTCCATAGGTGAGGAGTACGAAAGAAGAAACTTAGAATAGAAGTGGCGGATGCGTCTAGCGGTGAAACGGTGAGATCTAGCTGACAACCTAGTGGTACAAAAATAAAAGGGTGGGACCTAATTGCCAATCTAGTAGCACACTTAAACTCACGTAGTCAGGGCACCAGGGAAAGAAAGCTCATTAGAGCAGTTGCCATGAAAATATTTGTAGGGAAGATATATATTTATATTCAAACACAATTGATTTTTTTTTGTTTTGTATATATTCCTGTTGGCTTTAATTTCTTACGTGCTTGTGATTGTCGAAACATTCACAAATGGAATGCTAAAATGTATAATTCCCCAGAAGCTTTATTTTTCCATCAATTTAGAAGTAATGGAAATTGCCATACCGTATTCTTTGATGGTGTCTTTAAATAAACAGGTTTGATTTATGTCTCAGTCGGAAACGTTCCTGTACTTCAACGAGCAATTTATTTCGCGTTTATGGCGGAGAAAGAAAAGAGAAAATCATATTAGATCTTCGTTCTTGTAAGTGAACTCAGAGAGAAATTCATGAGGGAGCTCTCTGTATACCAGGCTCTAATTTTTTTTTTTTTTTGCTTTTCTGAGCTGATGAAGAGTTTTAATGCTAAAATGTTTTTAAAAAAAAAGTTCTGAACGCAATCGTCTCCTCAGGAAAACAGTGTCGGTAGCTTTTATTTGATAAGTGAGTTTTAGAACGTTGCTTTATTTTTTTTTCTTTTAAATAAATTCCGCCATTTTTTTTTTTTTTTACATCTTCTTTTTGGAATAGTTCTTGAAATGGCGGAAAACAATATTTGTGTTTCTTTTAGGCACGAGCAAGAAAACCTATGTTTTTTGTTTGTTTGTTTGTTTGTTTTTTTTCATCCTAATTGAATTCTTGCTAGTTCTGTTCGGGCAAGTGAAGCTATAGAAAAAGAAGAAGTATACGAAAAAAAAAAACCCAATAAAACAACAAAAAACAAAAAAAAGATTAAAATTTTTCTAATAAAATAAAATAGAATACATTTTTTACAGAAATCATCAACGCGATTTAATTTGGAATGAAAACATTGAATTTATCGCCGAAAGACAATTTTTTTGTAACGAACAATATTTTCCGTGTGTATATTTTTACCATTTTAAAAATAATAATGGAATTTCATTCTTTCTGGCATTTGTCTAATTCTCAGACCGCAATAAAAGAATGGGATCTTTCCTGTTAATTCACCCTAAAATATTAATTCCCTCTAAAATAAAAAGAATTTATATTTACTAAAATTCACGCCAAATTCTCCCAGAGCGATGCCTTTCCATTGAACTCTAGTTGGATTGACCTTTGCGAACGCTCCTAATGTTGTTGGCTCGGGTGCGCTATTTCTATATGTGGGGTCTACGTTCGACCTCAGCCATATAAACAAGTCAAAAACACATTGTTTTTTTTTTATAAATTGTAAACAATCAGGTCCGCGGTTGAGCCGGGGTTCGTCGCCCGAGACGCAAGGATATAAAATATAGCTAAATATTCTTCTCTTGCTGATAGATTTTTTTTTACTCCTGTGGCAGTGGAGACTTCAGGGGTTATTGGCCCTCGTTCGATGGTGTTCCTTCGGAGGATTGGCGCGATTGCGTCTCGATTAAGGAACGAGCCTCGCGAAACGGAATGGCTCTTGCAGCGTGTCTCACTGGCGACGGTTCGAGGTAATGCTTTCTCCATCATAGCGGCTGGCAGAGGATAGAAAAAAAAAATTTGTTTATAGTTACGTTGTTCTGGAATTGTCATCATTGGCCGACTGAACTTGCTTTGTTTCAATTATTGTTTCCCTTAGATTGAACTTACCATTTCTTTTTATACTATAATGTATTTCAATGTTATCCAATAAACCTTTTTGTAATAGTATTTACATTAGTCAGACTATTGTTCTCATCTTTGTCGCCATATTTGTCACAACGTTTCGGCCGTTGTACGCTCCGGCCTTCTTCAGGTGGTTGGAATTTCGAACCGAACCCTTTATTTCGATCACTGGGGTAGACTGTTCTAGTTCAAGGACATATGGCACAGTGGATAAAGGCGTTGGTTAGATCCAGTGACAGACCCAAAGAGTGTGAGTTCAATACCCGGTTCAGGCAGTGGAGAACTTTCAGAGGGAAAATTACCAGGAGATAACTGATAACTGACATCCATCAAACATGGCTCGTGGAACTAGAACAGTCTACCCCAGTGATCGAAATAAAGGGTTCGGTTCGAAATTCCAACCACCTGAAGAAGGCCGGAGCGTACAACGGCCGAAACGTTGTGACAAATATGGCGACAAAGATGAGGACAATAGTCCGACTAATGTAAATACTGTACATAATACCTCATCTCAGAAATATAGACAGACTCTTTTTGTAATAATAAAAGAATATGTCAACATCTACATGTTTGAAAGAAAGAAAGAAAGAACAAACGAACGCACGCACGCATTTAGTCACGTACGCAAGCAGTTGTTTAGCTTAATTGTTCATTATAAATCTTTTTATGAAATAACAAAAAGGGCGATAAAACAGTATAAAACTATCTTTCGAAATCGTACGAAGAAACAATTGCGAATTTTTAAATCTCAAGGCAGAAAAGTTTTGTAAATATCTCGAATATCACCCGCACTTACGAAATGTGAATAACTCCTTGATTTTGGGTAATTTTCATTCTGGGGTTTGGAGTTGTTGCGAGGCGAGCTAAACAAATTTTAATTTAAAATTTATAATTTCAAAAGAATGACAAAAATTGAATAAAAAAAAAAAAAGCAAACAAACTTTGATTTAAAATTCATAATATTTTAGGAGTAAATTAATAGTTACCATAAGTAAATAGTTGTGTTTCACTCTCTATCGAACTTTATCAATTCAAATGTAGGATTACAAAAAGAAAATGAATAAAGAAACTCAAATCTTATATATATTCATACCTTTCCATGGATGGTTGCATGTCAATGATTAAAACGAACACAGCTCCGTTTCTTCAACCCAAACCGCTATACATTACTCCACTGTGACCAGCTAGATGCTAATATAAGAACAGACAAGGTCCTAAAGCCTTGTGTGGCGACCTGTCTAGGAGAAGCACCTTTCTAAATTCAAAACCCGAGGAGAATAGTTTGGAGAACTTGTGACACACAATGTGCACCAATTGTCTATATTCGGCTCTTTCAAAAGTGTGACTAGTTCTGTATAAACTCTCGTCGGTTCTAAGAAGTAATTCGCTATACCTTCATAAGTCTGAAACAACGGAAGAGGACAGTATATATATATATATATATATATATATATATATATATATATATATATATATATATATATATGTAAGCAAATGTGTGGATGTAGATCCGACGGTATGATGAAAATGTGGAAAAGACTTCATCATACTTAAATCTAATATAAATATGTCTCCATTAACCATGTCCCGAAGAAGGTCTATTTGACCGAAACGTCTGACGTCGACAGAATAACAATAACAAAAACAAAATAAAAACAGTAAACTCACATATTCGGATTCTGCTTTGTCTTTTCCACATTTTCATCATATATATATATATATATATATATATATATATATGTACATTTTTATGTTTATACATTCTTTTTATAGATACAAATATTTAAGTAATTGCTTTGAAAATGTGACAAAGGATGTCACATTTCATAATGTGTAAACAAATGACGTCACACATATTGAAATGTGACGTCAATTTCTTACATTGGGATACACTTTGAGCAGATATGAATGTACGTGAGAGATTCATGGAAGATTGTAGCTTAAAAGCAGCAAAATCGACCTTGCTAATCGAACGATCCTCTGTGGCTCAATCGGTTAAAGCACGTCAGGCTAAATGGCGGTTCACGTATAGGATACATGTTCCATTCCTGTCGGAGGACAAATATTTACTATGAAAATTTCTCGGACATTCAGGCCGATAAATGTTGTTAATACTGTTTATTATAAACAAAGCATTTACTTAAATATTTGTATCTATAAAAGGAATGTATAAACATAAAAATGTCTTAAAATAATAGTCGGACTATGTCCATTTCATAATATATATATATATTACAATTTAATTTAATACTTTATCATGATTTAAATAATTATTTCATTAAATATGAAATAATAAAGTTCAATACATTTTTATGTCAAATCGCTTTGTAATTTTTCACACATCTCTCGAAAAGTTATGCTATAAGAATGATTGTATTGTATACAGAATGTCTCCTTTAATGATTTGCTAAAAAAGATGTCTTCCAAAAGATAAGTAAAGTATTAAGCAAGTAATAGAAAGAACAAAAAGGAGTACTGAACTGTTATGTAATATCGGTCCACCCTATATGGCAATAAATGATGGACAGTCTCTTCGCAGATGAAGAAAAGCCTTCAAACGACAGAAATATTCAGTTTTTTTTTTTAATGTTATTTACTTTCATTATTATTTTTCCAGGTGCTTTTTAACGCAAATGTATCCGGACACCAGTCTACAACAGGGAGAATACAGCGCACGATCGAAAATGAAACACTAATCTCACCGCAAGATTCGACTCTATCTTACTTTATCCTCAATGAAATCCGGTAGAGAGCATCAGCATTTTTAATCGCAAAGCTGCAATAATATGACGTCGATACAGAAGACGCAGTCTCATCTATAAACCACCATTCCTTTCCACGGTCGTTATCAGAGTTATACATCTTTTGTTTTTACTCAGGGCGGAAAGTGAGACAAAGAAAGCCAAAGGTGCATTGGGATAGTCAAAGATAACTTCCAAAAGCTAAGCAAAGTATAAAGAAAAGTTTACTGTAGTGTTATGTAATATTAGTCCTACGATATGGCAATAAATGCTGGACAATCTCCTCACAGATAAAGATTTGACGCAAGAGAAACAAAGAAAAGATTATTGTAGTGTTATGTAATATGGGTCTTCCAATATAGCCATGAATGCTGGACAATCCCCTCACACATGAAGAAGAGACTTGAAGCAAGAGAAACAAAGAAAAGAGTACCGAACTGTTACATAATATAAGTTGTCCTATATGCCATTGAATGCTGGACAACCTCCTCACAGATGAAGAAGAGACTTGAAGCAAGAGAAACAAAGAAAAGAGTACAGAAATGCTACATAATATATGTTGTCCTATATGGCATTGAACGCTGGACAACCTCCACACAGATGAAGAAGAGACTTGAAGCAAGAGAAACAAAGAAAAGAGTACCGAACTGTTACATAATATAAGTTGTCCTATATGGCATTGAACGCTGGACAACCTCCTCACAGATGAAGAAGAGACTTGAAGCAAGAGAAACAAAGAAAAGAGTACCGAACTGTTACATAATATAAGTTGTCCTATATGCCATTGAATGCTGGACAACCTCCTCACAGATGAAGAAGAGACTTGAAGCAAGAGAAACAAAGAAAAGAGTACCGAACTGTTACATAATATAAGTTGTCCTATATGCCATTGAATGCTGGACAACCTCCTCACAGATGAAGAAGAGACTTGAAGCAAGAGAAACAAAGAAAAGAGTACCGAACTGTTACATAATATAAGTTGTCCTATATGCCATTGAATGCTGGACAACCTCCTCACAGATGAAGAAGAGACTTGAAGCAAGAGAAACAAAGAAAAGAGTACCGAACTGTTACATAATATAAGTTGTCCTATATGGCATTGAACGCTGGACAATCTCCTCACAGATGAAGAAGAGACTTGTAGCAAGAGAAACAAAGAAAAGAGTACCGAACTGTTACATAATATAAGTTGTCCTATATGCCATTGAATGCTGGACAACCTCCTCACAGATGAAGAAGAGACTTGAAGCAAGAGAAACAAAGAAAAGAGTACCGAACTGTTACATAATATAAGTTGTCCTATATGCCATTGAATGCTGGACAACCTCCTCACAGATGAAGAAGAGACTTGAAGCAAGAGAAACAAAGAAAAGAGTACCGAACTGTTACATAATATAAGTTGTCCTATATGCCATTGAATGCTGGACAACCTCCTCACAGATGAAGAAGAGACTTGAAGCAAGAGAAGCAAAGAAAAGAGTACCGAACTGTTACATAATATAAGTTGTCCTATATGCCATTGAATGCTGGACAACCTCCTCACAGATGAAGAAGAGACTTGAAGCAAGACAAACAAAGAAAAGAGTACCGAACTGTTACATAATATAAGTTGTCCTATATGCCATTGAATGCTGGACAACCTCCTCACAGATGAAGAAGAGACTTGAAGCAAGAGAAACAAAGAAAAGAGTACCGAACTGTTACATAATATAAGTTGTCCTATATGCCATTGAATGCTGGACAACCTCCTCACAGATGAAGAAGAGACTTGAAGCAAGAGAAACAAAGAAAAGAGTACCGAACTGTTACATAATATAAGTTGTCCTATATGCCATTGAATGCTGGACAACCTCCTCACAGATGAAGAAGAGACTTGAAGCAAGAGAAACAAAGAAAAGAGTACCGAACTGTTACATAATATAAGTTGTCCTATATGCCATTGAATGCTGGACAACCTCCTCACAGATGAAGAAGAGACTTGAAGCAAGAGAAACAAAGAAAAGAGTACCGAACTGTTACATAATATAAGTTGTCCTATATGCCATTGAACGCTGGACAATCTCCTCACAGATGAAGAAGAGACTTGAAGCAAGAGAAGCAAAGAAAAGAGTACCGAACTGTTACATAATATAAGTTGTCCTATATGGCATTGAACGCTGGACAACCTCCTCACAGATGAAGAAGAGACTTGAAGCAAGAGAAACAAAGAAAAGAGTACCGAACTGTTACATAATATAAGTTGTCCTATATGGCATTGAACGCTGGACAACCTCCTCACAGATGAAGAAGAGACTTGAAGCAAGAGAAACAAAGAAAAGATTACCGAACTGTTACATAATATAAGTTGTCCTATATGGCATTGAACGCTGGACAACCTCCTCACAGATGAAGAAGAGACTTGAAGCAAGAGAAACAAAGAAAAGATTACCGAACTGTTACATAATATAAGTTGTCCTATATGCCATTGAATGCTGGACAACCTCCTCACAGATGAAGAAGAGACTTGAAGCAAGAGAAACAAAGAAAAGATTACCGAACTGTTATATAATATAAGTTGTCCTATATGGCATTGAACGCTGGACAACCTCCTCACAGATGAAGAAGAGACTTGAAGCAAGAGAAACAAAGAAAAGAGTACCGAACTGTTACATAATATAAGTTGTCCTATATGGCATTGAACGCTGGACAACCTCCTCACAGATGAAGAAGAGACTTGAAGCAAGAGAAACAAAGAAAAGATTACCGAACTGTTACATAATATAAGTTGTCCTATATGGCATTGAACGCTGGACAACCTCCTCACAGATGAAGAAGAGACTTGAAGCAAGAGAAACAAAGAAAAGATTACCGAACTGTTACATAATATAAGTTGTCCTATATGGCATTGAACGCTGGACAACCTCCTCACAGATGAAGAAGAGACTTGAAGCAAGAGAAACAAAGAAAAGATTACCGAACTGTTACATAATATAAGTTGTCCTATATGGCATTGAACGCTGGACAACCTCCTCACAGATGAAGAAGAGACTTGAAGCAAGAGAAACAAAGAAAAGATTACCGAACTGTTACATAATATAAGTTGTCCTATATGGCATTGAACGCTGGACAACCTCCTCACAGATGAAGAAGAGACTTGAAGCAAGAGAAACAAAGAAAAGATTACCGAACTGTTACATAATATAAGTTGTCCTATATGGCATTGAACGCTGGACAACCTCCTCACAGATGAAGAAGAGACTTGAAGCAAGAGAAACAAAGAAAAGATTACCGAACTGTTATATAATATAAGTTGTCCTATATGGCATTGAACGCTGGACAACCTCCTCACAGATGAAGAAGAGACTTGAAGCAAGAGAAACAAAGAAAAGATTACCGAACTGTTACATAATATAAGTTGTCCTATATGGCATTGAACGCTGGACAACCTCCTCACAGATGAAGAAGAGACTTGAAGCAAGAGAAACAAAGAAAAGATTACCGAACTGTTACATAATATAAGTTGTCCTATATGGCATTGAACGCTGGACAACCTCCTCACAGATGAAGAAGAGACTTGAAGCAAGAGAAACAAAGAAAAGATTACCGAACTGTTACATAATATAAGTTGTCCTATATGGCATTGAACGCTGGACAACCTCCTCACAGATGAAGAAGAGACTTGAAGCAAGAGAAACAAAGAAAAGATTACCGAACTGTTACATAATATAAGTTGTCCTATATGGCATTGAATGCTGGACAACCTCCTCACACATGAAGAAGAGACTTGAAGCAAGAGAAACAAAGAAAAGATTACCGAACTGTTATATAATATAAGTTGTCCTATATGGCATTGAACGCTGGACAACCTCCTCACAGATGAAGAAGAGACTTGAAGCAAGAGAAACAAAGAAAAGATTACCGAACTGTTACATAATATAAGTTGTCCTATATGGCATTGAACGCTGGACAACCTCCTCACAGATGAAGAAGAGACTTGAAGCAAGAGAAACAAAGAAAAGATTACCGAACTGTTATATAATATAAGTTGTCCTATATGGCATTGAACGCTGGACAACCTCCTCACAGATGAAGAAGAGACTTGAAGCAAGAGAAACAAAGAAAAGATTACCGAACTGTTACATAATATAAGTTGTCCTATATGGCATTGAACGCTGGACAACCTCCTCACAGATGAAGAAGAGACTTGAAGCAAGAGAAACAAAGAAAAGAGTACCGAACTGTTACATAATATAAGTTGTCCTATATGGCATTGAACGCTGGACAACCTCCTCACAGATGAAGAAGAGACTTGAAGCAAGAGAAACAAAGAAAAGATTACCGAACTGTTACATAATATAAGTTGTCCTATATGGCATTGAACGCTGGACAACCTCCTCACAGATGAAGAAGAGACTTGAAGCAAGAGAAACAAAGAAAAGATTACCGAACTGTTACATAATATAAGTTGTCCTATATGGCATTGAACGCTGGACAACCTCCTCACAGATGAAGAAGAGACTTGAAGCAAGAGAAACAAAGAAAAGATTACCGAACTGTTACATAATATAAGTTGTCCTATATGGCATTGAACGCTGGACAACCTCCTCACAGATGAAGAAGAGACTTGAAGCAAGAGAAACAAAGAAAAGATTACCGAACTGTTACATAATATAAGTTGTCCTATATGGCATTGAACGCTGGACAACCTCCTCACAGATGAAGAAGAGACTTGAAGCAAGAGAAACAAAGAAAAGATTACCGAACTGTTACATAATATAAGTTGTCCTATATGCCATTGAATGCTGGACAACCTCCTCACAGATGAAGAAGAGACTTGAAGCAAGAGAAACAAAGAAAAGATTACCGAACTGTTACATAATATAAGTTGTCCTATATGGCATTGAACGCTGGACAACCTCCTCACAGATGAAGAAGAGACTTGAAGCAAGAGAAACAAAGAAAAGATTACCGAACTGTTACATAATATAAGTTGTCCTATATGGCATTGAACGCTGGACAACCTCCTCACAGATGAAGAAGAGACTTGAAGCAAGAGAAACAAAGAAAAGATTACCGAACTGTTACATAATATAAGTTGTCCTATATGGCATTGAACGCTGGACAACCTCCTCACAGATGAAGAAGAGACTTGAAGCAAGAGAAACAAAGAAAAGATTACCGAACTGTTACATAATATAAGTTGTCCTATATGGCATTGAACGCTGGACAACCTCCTCACAGATGAAGAAGAGACTTGAAGCAAGAGAAGCAAAGAAAAGATTACCGAACTGTTACATAATATAAGTTGTCCTATATGCCATTGAATGCTGGACAACCTCCTCACAGATGAAGAAGAGACTTGAAGCAAGAGAAGCAAAGAAAAGATTACCGAACTGTTACATAATATAAGTTGTCCTATATGCCATTGAATGCTGGACAACCTCCTCACAGATGAAGAAGAGACTTGAAGCAAGAGAAACAAAGAAAAGAGTACCGAACTGTTACATAATATAAGTTGTCCTATATGCCATTGAATGCTGGACAACCTCCTCACAGATGAAGAAGAGACTTGAAGCAAGAGAAACAAAGAAAAGATTACCGAACTGTTACATAATATAAGTTGTCCTATATGGCATTGAATGCTGGACAACCTCCTCACAGATGAAGAAGAGACTTGAAGCAAGAGAAACAAAGAAAAGAGTACCGAACTGTTACATAATATAAGTTGTCCTATATGCCATTGAATGCTGGACAACCTCCTCACAGATGAAGAAGAGACTTGAAGCAAGAGAAACAAAGAAAGGGTACCGAACTGTTACATAATATAAGTTGTCCTATATGCCATTGAATGCTGGACAACCTCCTCACAGATGAAGAAGAGACTTGAAGCAAGAGAAACAAAGAAAAGATTACCGAACTGTTACATAATATAAGTTGTCCTATATGCCATTGAATGCTGGACAACCTCCTCACAGATGAAGAAGAGACTTGAAGCAAGAGAAACAAAGAAAAGATTACCGAACTGTTACATAATATAAGTTGTCCTATATGCCATTGAATGCTGGACAACCTCCTCACAGATGAAGAAGAGACTTGAAGCAAGAGAAACAAAGAAAAGATTACCGAACTGTTACATAATATAAGTTGTCCTATATGCCATTGAATGCTGGACAACCTCCTCACAGATGAAGAAGAGACTTGAAGCAAGAGAAACAAAGAAAGGGTACCGAACTGTTACATAATATAAGATGTCCTATATGCCATTGAATGCTGGACAACCTCCTCACAGATGAAGAAGAGACTTGAAGCAAGAGAAACAAAGAAAAGATTACCGAACTGTTACATAATATAAGTTGTCCTATATGCCATTGAATGCTGGACAACCTCCTCACAGATGAAGAAGAGACTTGAAGCAAGAGAAACAAAGAAAAGATTACCGAACTGTTACATAATATAAGTTGTCCTATATGCCATTGAATGCTGGACAACCTCCTCACAGATGAAGAAGAGACTTGAAGCAAGAGAAACAAAGAAAAGATTACCGAACTGTTACATAATATAAGTTGTCCTATATGCCATTGAATGCTGGACAACCTCCTCACAGATGAAGAAGAGACTTGAAGCAAGAGAAACAAAGAAAGGGTACCGAACTGTTACATAATATAAGATGTCCTATATGCCATTGAATGCTGGACAACCTCCTCACAGATGAAGAAGAGACTTGAAGCAAGAGAAACAAAGAAAAGATTACCGAACTGTTACATAATATAAGTTGTCCTATATGCCATTGAATGCTGGACAACCTCCTCACAGATGAAGAAGAGACTTGAAGCAAGAGAAACAAAGAAAAGATTACCGAACTGTTACATAATATAAGTTGTCCTATATGCCATTGAATGCTGGACAACCTCCTCACAGATGAAGAAGAGACTTGAAGCAAGAGAAACAAAGAAAAGATTACCGAACTGTTACATAATATAAGTTGTCCTATATGCCATTGAATGCTGGACAACCTCCTCACAGATGAAGAAGAGACTTGAAGCAAGAGAAACAAAGAAAGGGTACCGAACTGTTACATAATATAAGTTGTCCTATATGCCATTGAATGCTGGACAACCTCCTCACAGATGAAGAAGAGACTTGAAGCAAGAGAAACAACGAAAAGAGTACCGAACTGTTACATAATATAAGTTGTCCTATATGGCATTGAACGCTGGACAACCTCCTCACAGATGAAGAAGAGACTTGAAGCAAGAGAAACAAAGAAAAGAGTACCGAACTGTTACATAATATAAGTTGTCCTATATGCCATTGAATGCTGGACAACCTCCTCACAGATGAAGAAGAGACTTGAAGCAAGAGAAACAAAGAAAAGAGTACCGAACTGTTACATAATATAAGTTGTCCTATATGGCATTGAACGCTGGACAATCTCCTCACAGATGAAGAAGAGACTTGAAGCAAGAGAAACAAAGAAAAGATTACCGAACTGTTACATAATATAAGTTGTCCTATATGCCATTGAATGCTGGACAACCTCCTCACAGATGAAGAAGAGACTTGAAGCAAGAGAAACAAAGAAAGGGTACCGAACTGTTACATAATATAAGTTGTCCTATATGCCATTGAATGCTGGACAACCTCCTCACAGATGAAGAAGAGACTTGAAGCAAGAGAAACAACGAAAAGAGTACCGAACTGTTACATAATATAAGTTGTCCTATATGGCATTGAACGCTGGACAACCTCCTCACAGATGAAGAAGAGACTTGAAGCAAGAGAAGCAAAGAAAAGAATACAGAAATGCTACATAATATCACTCGTCTGATATGCCTGGGAATGCTGGACAATCTCCTTACAGATGAAGAAGACGAGGCTTGAAGCAACAGAAATGTGGTTCTATAGAAGGATGCTGAGAATACCATGGACCAAACATGTGAGCAGCAACATAGTTTTAGAGAAAATGGAAAAAAAGGACAATTATAAACACTAAGCAGACAGTTGGAATTTCTAGGACATATAATGAATGATTGATTTGTTTGTTTATTGGCATATGGGTCATTTAATGCCAAAATTTAATGTTTTGGGGAGTTTTGAAGTAATAAAAATATGATATGTTATTCTGCTTTAACATTTGAATACATGGTAGATGATTCTCAGCTTTTGTGCATATACATGTTTGTGTGGATAGGAATACGAGAGAGAGTGATAGGTGTATTTTATGTTGTAGTTTTGTTGAAGCTATATTTTGGAATACCATTCTATTTCTTTAAGAAATTGTAAGATATTATATGGATTAATGCAATGAAAGAGTTCTTTCATGTTCATTGATTTTGTTTAGTGGTATATCAACGTCTATGGATTATTTAATGCCGACATCTAAATATTTAGAACACAATTTTATGGCTTCAACTAAATATATTTTGAAGTCAATTCTATGCCTTCAATTACAGATAAAATGTATTGTTGGCCATTTTGCTATAAAATGTATTTTTGCTCATTTTACAATAAATAGGTAGTGTCGGTCATTTTACAATATAAAATGTTTTGCTGTTAATTTTACTATGCTTTCATAGCGTTTTGCTTTTGTGGGGGTCTTCGTTCTTTTCACATAGCAGGGACCCTAACAGATGCTACCACCCTGATAGTGTGGTCACGGAAACAATAGTAATTAAGCCGTAGTTCCACGCTCCTCAAAACCTTTAATCTCCTGATCGGAGGCCTTGCTGCCGGATGTGGTTCATCCTCATATCCAGGCCTGGACACATAATGAGGAAAGAGGGCTTGGAAAATTTGACCGTCACGGGACAGATTGAAGAAAAGGGGGACAGACGAAAGAAGCGCACGACTTGCCGGACGGGGTTGTTTAAAAGGCTGTCTGGACAGGGATCAGAAAATATAGCAAAAAAAAAAAAAGAAAGAAAAAAGACGAACTTTCGAAGAGCTACAAAATGACAGGAAATATGATTGGGGGCCATGTTCACCTACATTCTGAAGGGAAACGCTACAGAGAAGAAGAGAAGGATGAAAAGGAAGAAGATTTTTTTCTTGATCGCCAGAACGCAACAAAAGCAAGCATTCGGAGTAGACAGGGTGCGATGGATAAATTATCGTCTAAGTTACGCAAAAATTGAAAATAACACGGGCAACTCGCTTAGCAGAAATATAAACCAAAATGACACAAAAAAATATCTTGAAATACTAATTTTATTTATTCAATAAAATCGCTATTGGCTTCAACCATGACCTCCAGACGACTTCGGAATCTCTTGCAACTCTTCTGGACGGTCTCCTTGTTTAAGTTCGTGAATAATGCTATAACCCTTGCCTTCAGTTCATCTTTGGTATTACAAAAAAATTTTATGGTCTCTCGCTTAACTGTGCCCTACACATAATAATCAAGGGGGTTGTACTCTAGTGAGTTAGGTAGCCAGATGTAAGGGATCACAGAAATGGTTTCTCCTGCTTTGTGGGGCATGGTGCAGAGTCCTGTTGACAGACATAGGGTCTTCCAGCAGCCACCATCTTGATTCATGATAGCACTAACTTTTCAAGGCAGTTGATATAGGCCTCCGTGTTGAGTTTGAGACCATCACCAAGAAATTCGGCAGTTTTTTTCTTGTCATAACGATCAGAGTGTTTTCCTAGCTGCCGTACTTTCTTAATCACCGTTAGACTCCTCAAACTCTTTCCGAATCCTCTGCACCGTCCTCAAATTGGCACCCAAACACGCTGAAATGTTTGTATTGGAGCTTCTGGAGCGAATGCCAAGCAGTACAGCATGCCGTCTCTGGCAGAGTGAACTGCGTCATAGTGCTCCTTTTCTCACAGACGGTGCCCAACTTACACTACTATATAGTGCAGTGAACAAAATCACAACCAAACAATGCGCATGCGTAAAATTAAAAATATAATATGGTGACAATTTAAGCATAGCATCCTGTATACATACATATATATATACATATATATATATATATATATATATATATATATATATATATATATATATATATATATATATATATATATATAAAGATATTTTTATGTTTAACATTCTTTTTATAGGTACAAGTATTTAAGTAAATGCTCTGTTTATAATAAACAGTATTAAATAACATTTACCAGCCTGAATGTCCGAGAAATTTTCATAGAAAATATTTGTCCTTGACTATGAAAATTTCTCGGACATTCAGGCCGGTAAATTTTACTTAATACTGTTTATTATAAACAGAGCATTTACTTAAATACTTGTATCTATAAAAAGAATGTTAAACATAAAAATATCTTTAAATAATTGTCGGGCTTTGTCTATTTCATGATATATATAAATGATAGAAATTAGGAGGATCTGAGATAATTCACCGAGTCTAGAAGAAACCTCAACAGAATGCACTGGACGGTAGATTCGTCCTAAATTTGGGACTCGTCAGAAGTGCGCATGCAGTACCTAGGATTGAAACCCGGACAGTTACGTTATCAGGCGAACGTCATACCAACTGTTCCAACGGGCCTCAGTGACGAAGAGGTGACGAATTAGACTCGATATAGCGTCGTTCGATCACATATTCCGTGGTGGAACCCACCGGAGTTTCTCTTTTACCCATAGGTTTGTGTCCCCACGAGCCACGACTACTATCCACAAGCCGCTCCATCCAGAGCATTTAAAGCCTGTTCAAGCAAGGATATACAAGTGATAGAAATTATTAGGAGGATTTGAGATAATCATAAGTAATTCGTCGAGTCGAGAAGAAACCTCAACAGAATGCAGAAAGCTCCCGGCGTGAATGCCAAGCGATACAGCATGCCATTTCCGTTTCTCTGGCGGCGACATTTGCATCATGGTGCTCTTTTTCTCACAGACAGTTCCCAACTAACCCTACTATGCTCTGCAGTTGACAAAATAAAAGAAAAATTAAAAAAACAACGCGCATGCGCGAAATTAAAAATATTAATATATAAAATGGCGACAATTAACTCATAGCATCCTGTAGCGTGACGGCGTGATGTGACGACTTGCTGCCGCGTGATCTTCAGCGAAATCCGCCAGCTGCTGCAGCTGGGGATGAGAAAGCGTGCGATGATAACTATAGATTGCCTGATGCATTATAGATCACCGAAGCGTGTTCCCAGCATCCAATAATAAATATCGCATCATACGCTGTCAATTTCCGCTGATGGATGTATCATGTCTAATGTCTATATCACGTGAGAAAAGGTAGTTTTAGGAGGTATGATAAACAACAAAGGAATACGTATTTAAAAAAAAAAAGATCGTAAAGAGTACGGCTTCATAAATATTATTTTGCGTTGGAAATTTCGAATAAACATTGGTTGGAGGAGGTGACAAATCATCAAATGGTATGCACGGGCCTCGAACGAATCGATTCGCAAATGAGGACTGACATATCATTTGAATGCAATGTCTACCTTTTTCCCATTGTCTACGAATAACCAATTTGTTTATTTAAAAAAAATTTTTTTTTTTTTACTCCTCTCCTACTTCAATCTCTCTCTCTCTCTCTTTCTCTCTCTCTCAATCTCTGTACGAGCCGGCTTTTTCCCTCTCTCTTTCTCTACGAGCCGGATTTTTTCTCTCTTACTCGCTATGAGCTGACATTTTCTTTCTCTCTCTCTCTCTATGTGTCACTTCTTTTCTCTCATTCTCTCTCTTTCTCTGCCTCTCTCTACGAGCCGGTTTTACTCTCTCTATTTCTCTCTCTCTCTCTCCGATCCGCCTTTGATCTCCCTTTCTTCCTCCCTACGAGTCGCTTTTCTCTCTTCCCCTCTCTTTCTCTCTCTACAAGCCGCTTTTCTCTCCGTCTCTCTCCCTCTTTTTCTCTCACTCTCTCTCTCTGTACGAGCCGGTTTTTCTCTTTCCCTCTCTCTGAGCCGCTTGCTAGTCTCTATCTCTCTACGAATCGGCTTCTCTCTCTCTCTATCTCTCTCTCTCTATCTACGAACCGTTTCTTTCTCTCTCTCTGTCTCTCTCGCTCTACGAGCTTCTTTCTCTTTCTCTCTCCCTACAAGCCGCTTCTCTCTTTTACTCTACGAGTCGCTTCTCTCTGTCATTCTATGAGTCGCTTTTTTTTTTCTCTCTCTCTCTCTCTCTTCGAGTTGATTTTCTCTCTCTCTTCGAGCTGGCTCTCTCTCTCTCTCTCTCTTTATGATTCAATCTTCTCTCTTTCTCTCGCGTTCACTACGAGCTGCCTTTCTCTCTCTTTCTCCCTCTCTCTACGAGCCGGCATTTCTCTATCCTTCACTGCGAGACGCTCCTCTCTCTTTCACTCCCCCCCCTCTCTTTCTCTTGTTCGGTTCGAACTTAAACGCCTTCCCCTTTTCCCTTCCTACATTTTGTTTTGTCTTCTCTTTTCCACTTGTTTGCATTTCCTGCGAGATAATCGCTATTATCGTTGCTACTATTGTTATAGTGTTAAAAGCAAATAATTTTTTATTTTATTTTTTGGCTTCAGTCGCATCCATCTTGAAATTTATTTCCATACCCGTATTCCCAACGTGTGTCGCACGACTCACGCAATTTCATTTTTAAGGGGCCAATTCGAGAATGAATTATTAGCAATGACATTTTCTA
>OZ038501.1:57627754-57717754 GCA_964036315.1 Acanthosepion esculentum
AATTATTTTTTTATAAATCGAAAAATGAAAAAAAATTAGTTTTTTTGTTTTTAATTATTTCTAAAAAAGTAAATCGTAAAGAAATTTATTTTTTAATAAAGTAAATTGACATATAAAAATAATTCAATAAAACACTTGTTTTTAATTATTTTTTTATAAATCGAAAAATGAAAAAAAATTAGTTTTTTTGTTTTTAATTATTTTAATAAGGCAAATCGTAATGTAATTTATTCTCAGTAAAGTAGATCGTCATTCTAAAATATGTTTATAAAAATAATTTAATAATTTAAGATTTACTTTATTAAAATAATTAAAAACAAAAACATTGGTTCATATTTTTTAAAAATTCCTTTTCAAATGCCTTATTTGAAGAAAAATATTCATTAATTTAAGTTTTAATCTTTAATAAATTACTTTTATTCAGTTATAAAAACAGTTACGTTTATTCTGGTGCTAAGATGTGTCAGTCCCGAAATGTCTCACTCCTGAGTTGTCCCGGCGCTCGGCGGTGTTGTGTTGGTGGTGTTGAGTTGGCGGTGTTGAGTTGGCGGTGTTGAGTTGTCCCTTCCCGGTTTTCAGTGACATACGGATTTTGCCTAACAAGTAACAGATTGCATTTCACAACACAGCTTACAGATATACCCTGAACGTAGTTTTATAAGGAACATATACCCTGAACGTAGTTTTATAAGGAACATATACTCTGAACGTAGTTTTATAAGGAACATATACCCTGAAGGTAGTTTTATATCGAAATTTAAGAAATTTTCTGTACATACAGAAACATGTATGTTTTTAAGTGGCGAAATTAAGATTTCATCTAACAGTAATGTTTTGTACTTTCTGTACGTGTACAAAAAAACCTGATCGCTACTTACAATATATATATATATATATATATATATATATATATATATATATATATATATATATATATATATATATATATATATATATATACATGTGTGTAATTTGGCAGCAACTTTTCTTTTAAACATGTAGTATTGAATGTTAAAGACAACATAGTCTTGCATATTTTCTTTTGAATTTTCTCATATTCTCTAATGAGACTTTTTATTTGAAAATAGTTTCGAAATATGTATTGTCCATACGATGACCTAGCGCTTTCGAACATCATTGTTCATCTTCAGGGTCAATATTTTTAGTCAAAATTTTTTTTAAACAAACATTTGCCAATTATCTTGTAGCGTAATCATGTTGCTACTTTTTTACGAACTAAATAAACGTTAAAATCCTTTTAAATTTAAAAGACGCGATGATGTTATCACGTGCAGGGCGAAGATTTTTATCATGTGATATATATATATATAAATGCAGGGCTTTTTGACATTTTGAATAATATCGTTACTGAGCACGAAACACCTGACAAATAATCCTCAAATGAAGTCGTTGCTGTGACGATCGCTAACAAAAACTGGCGCCAACGTAGCCTACGTAGCTGGGCTGGGGAACGCCACTCAGGGTAGATTAGGTCACTTACAACAGCTGCACAAAACCTTGGTGTTTTCTGACATTTTCCATTTGTGGAAAGTCATGTCAGCGCCTGAACAACTTTCGGATTTGGGAATTTCGGATAAAAGATACTCAACCGGTATTGAATCAATCGTTAGGTCTGCTGCTGGGAAAGTTGGATCAGTGTCGCGCTAGACAATTTTTATCGCCAAAATCTATCTGACATATTTACAAGTCTACTATTCGTACATCTATTGAATATTGTTGTCACATCCGGCCTGATGCTTATACTACGTATTTAGAGATTCTTGATAAAATCCAAAGAAGTAACTGCAATGTTATCGGTCCTGACCTGGCACCTCTGCTGCTGTCACGTTTCTACTACCGTAACGTAGCTTCCCTGGGCGCTTTCTATATATTCATCGTAATTGTTCTGATAAGATTTCGTCTTTGGGACTTCAACTTTACGAATTTAAGCGCAGTACTAGATTGGCTAGATGCAACCGTCAGTCTCAGCTAAAAATTTATTCTTTCGCCGTTCTCTCTTCTGGAAGTCTTTGCTCGTATTCTTGCTTTCCAGTAAATTTTGATCTTCAAAATTTTAAATGCAACTTCATTAGTTATCTTGTGTCTCCTTAATTCATGTTATTTTATTGTTCTCCTTACTAATGCTTTTCTTTTTCGCTTGTGCTTTTGCACTCAGTAACCCCCTTTGCATCTTAGTGGCTTTATTACCACTAAGATTATCTAAAAATCAAGCCATATCTTATTTTTAATATATTAAGTCATCTTAACCTAGACCACTGGTTTCCAAACTTTTTTTTCTCTGGGCCGCATTTTCGCAATGAAAATTTACTCGCGTCTCACCGAATTTTATATGATAAAAAGAGTGAGAGAAAAAGGGAGATAACTGCGAATTTGAAGCCAGAACATTATCATTGATAACTCTCAATTTGCGGACCCTAGTTACTATATTCTTAATACTTAATATAATGGAAAATTATCACAATGATAAAATCGGTCAATAATTATTTATAACTATTTATACTAGGTCTCGTGCATACAATTACAAGTAATCCATAATAATATTTTTGTTGTATAAGAGTAAGTGTCGTTGCTGACATTGTATTTGAACCTAGATCACCAGTGAACAACACGGGCGATTCCATTATTAAGCGATCATAAAGGAAGTGAATTAATAGGAAGTAGCGTGACGGCTATACGATCACTGTTTACTCTTCTTGTCTATCCACTATTGCTATACGTTCACTCTCTCTACTCTACGGATTACGATTTTCTTCTGATCATTATACTATTTGGCGATTACTACTTGAACAAGTATTACTAGTGCGGGGATTATTGGAAGGCGTTACTACTAGTACCGGCGTTTACAAAATCTCGAATATAACGACCATTTTGGAAAGTGATAACGAGCTTTCGTTTGACATCACAACATCACAAAAATTTTAAATTTAAAAATACTATTATTTTTGGCATATGACTTTTTTTTAAAAACTGTTTCTAAATCTTTGATTGTCTTTCAATCATTCCGCCTCACCGGCTATCCGCTTCCGCCACACCTCTGAGGCTCACCGTACCGTTTGGGAACCACTGTCCTAGACTTGGACTCCCATTGTTGATACAAGTGCAATATATGCGTGTCTGTACGACAGTGATGTTTTATGGAACTCGTGAACTAAATATCATCACCTAAAATTCAAGTCATATTTTAATTGAAAAAAAAAAATTCTTATCTTACCTTGCGAAAAGAGCAAAGCCAGAGTGAATTGTAACAGTAAGCTACAGGACGATTCCATCTTTGGTAAGTATTATTTATCCTTCGCATAGTAAAGATCCAAGACAAATTTGAGGAATTGCTGACCTGTGATTCACCTGCAAGAATATCCGGCGAAGAGAACCATTGGTAGACGTGAAGGTAGATATCGATTAAGAGATACAATTCCACAAATGTCGGCGAGGCTTGAAAACCAAGGAAGGAGGAGACACTCCGTTTCTGGCAGAAATTCCCGCCTTTCGCAAAGGGGCAGATAACTCAGTGTTGTAGCATCTTTGCCCTCGGTTTGTTGATCAACACTACAAACTGCAACAAATGAAAATACAAACATCAGTGAGAGTATAAATGACATTTAAATAACATAAAGATGGCGTAACTGTTATTGGCGCAGAAAATGGAAACGGTGACACGATTTCAAATTCTGGACGAGTGTGCTGCATTCACTTTCGCGCTAAGGACCTTTTCTCAATAGCTATGGTTTAACCCATTAACGCCCACCCTTCCATACTTTTTAAAAACAAATTTAGAAGCTTAAAGTACCGGATTCTTTGTAGAAATTTATAATTAATGCCGGATTTTAAGGTGGGAATTGATGGATGTGCGGGTGGCGCAATTGATAATGGCTCGGAATAAAAAATCGGAGTCTCGATTTCGAATTCCCGCCACCTTCGTTACGTTCACTCATGCGCAAATACCACTGAAAAAGCTATAAATCTATCTCTTTTCTGCCCCCCCAGCTATGGGTTGAATAGCAGGACAGACTGTGTTCTATAGCCGTGGTTCGCAACCAGTCTACCACAGAAAGAAATGTCAATGGGTCGAAAGAGACATGATCGTCCAAGCGTGTTAACTGACTGATTAATTAGGTAAAGTAATATATGTATACTGCAAGCTGCAGGGGACATTTCATCACCGCCGACTCAATACCGCCGACTCAATACCGCCGACTCAAAACCGGCTTTGTGTCGTAAAGACTTTCAAAGTTTGGCTGTTTGTATTAGTTACAACAGCCCATTTGGCTGACTGGTGTTTCATTTTCAAACTTTTCATCACACCAAAAATAGAAATTCTTGTCAAAGAGGAAAAAAAATTGCTAAAACGAAGGCCATTTATTCATATTTGATAAATTTAGTAAAAGAGACAGCAACATAAAATGTTGGCATTTGGATTAAGGCGTTAGGTGCAATGTAAGGATTCATACAAAGTTTGGAGCTGTTATCAAGGAAGTAAACAAATATTCCCACAATTCATCAGCGGCCAATGTAGAATCCTTCTCCGTCTATGAAGGCAGATGAAAGAATTTTCCAGATTCTTTCTCCTTTTTCACAATGATTTCCAACTGAATATGTGAGGGGAATTGCATACAATTTACAATAACGTTTTAAATTAAAACTAAACACGTATTAAAAAAATGATCCTTAATAAATTACTTTTATTCGGTTTTAAAAAGTCGACGAAAAGATTTAAGAAAAGATGTCACTGAGTGGGTGGTGTTGACTCATCTCCTTGTTATATATATATATATATATATATATATATATATATATATATATATATATATATATATATATATATAACAAAGAATTCCTACATCAAGTTCCTTGAGCAGATAACGTTGCACTGGGTCAAGAGGGTGGCTGCTGCAAGAATCTTTGTCTGACAGTAGGACTCTGCACCATGCCACACAAGCAGGATAACCCAGTCATGGCTGTCAGGCAATGTCTGCAACAACATCATCTCTTACATCTGGCCACCTAACTCCCCAGATTGCAACCCCAATGATTATTATGTTTGGTGCACAGTTGAGCGCGTGACCAAAAAAAAATTCTTGTAACACAAAGATAAACTGATGGCAAAGATTATGCCAGCATTCACCACCTCAATCAAAGAGAGCGTCCAGATGATTTGCAGGAGACTCCGAAGTCGTCTGGACACAGTGCTTGAAGCCAATCTTATTGAATAAATTTCCTCTTTAGGATTTCAAATTATTTTTGAGTAATTTTTGTAAATATATCTGTTAAAAATGAGATGTCTGTATTATTTTCATTTTTGTGTAATTTAGACATAATTTGCAATTCTTTCATATAGGAAAAATCATTTGCAATGTTTTCATATAGTAAAAATCATTTGCAATGTTTTTCCTATAGTAAAATCATATGCAATGCTTTCCTATAGTAAAAAAAAACATTTTCAATGTTTTCCTATAGCAAAATCTTTTGCAATGCTTTCATATTGTAAAAATCATTTGCAATGCTTTTCTTTTAGTAAAATCATTTGCAATGCTTTCCTATGGTATAATCATTTGCAATGCTTCCATATAGTAAATATCATTTGAAATGCTTTTCTTATATTAAAATCACTTGCAATGCTTTTCCTACATTAAAAATCATTTGCAATGCTTTTCCTATAGTAAAATCATTTGCAATGCTTTCCTATAGTAAAATCATTTGCAATGCTTTCCTATAGTAAAATCATTTGCAATGCTTTCCTATAGTAAAATCATTTACAATGCTTTCCTATAGTAAAATCATTTGCAATGCTTTTATATAGTAAATATCATTTGCAATGCCTTTTCTTATTGTAAAATCACTTACAATGCTTTCCTATATTAAAAATCTTTTGCTATGCTTTTCCTATTGTAAGATCATTTGCAATGCTTTCATATAGTAAAAATCACTTCCAATGCTTTCCTACATAAAAAATCATTTGCAATGCTTTCCTATAGTAAAACTGATTTCAAATGCCTTCCTCTGGTAATGTTAATTCTAAAATTAACCGTTTACATACATACAACATTCGGCATTTGTTGACCAAATATTTTACATTACTGTCCTTAGACATTTATGAATTTTGAAAAACATTTTTTCAGTAAATTAGTTTTCTCAATTCCAGAAACTTGTTATCGCTCTTTCTAGTACCGATGAAAGTTTTGACGTGTTAACACAACTCTTTAAGTCCCTAAGCCAGATGAAATATTTAATATTTATTCTCTCTGCTGTAGAAACCAGCTTTCAAATTCCTTTTTTATTGACTTTTAGCTGGGCCTAATAATCACCAAAATGGTGCTAGTGAACAAACAAGATCAACATAGATGTCGTAATAAGCTGTTGGCTATGTTTTTCATTCACGATTTTTTTTTCGTTTTTGCTAGCATCTTAGTCTCACTTGCCTGCAGCAAACATGAAATTCCTTTCAAAGATAAATAATTCGCTACTTACTGCTGCTTTAAAAAACACCAATTTCGAAATGATATGGCGTTGCTATTGATTTTCTCTCATCTGAATCATTCTGCTCGAGCATTTCGTAAGCGAGGGCCATTTTGTAAAAATATCGGTTAAACCAGACGGTCTGGAGCGCTAGCTTTCAATGTTCCTTTCTCCCCTATTAGTCGCTTGTCCTTCAATATTAATGTTTTCGCTTTTCATCCGCGAATCGAGAGTCTCACATTCGCCATCCAGCCGCTCACCACTCCGAACAAAAAAAAAATTTTTTTAAAATGGGCATCTGCCTCCGTTTGTACCGTCACTTCACAATCTGCAAATAGTTAATTTCGTTTATTTTAAACTTTATTTTATGATCATTGGTCAGGTCTATATCGTGTAAGACCATGCTTTATAAAACCTTTATTCAAACATAACAGCGAAGCTATCATAAACGAAATACGTCTCCTATCTGGATTTATTATCGGTAGTCGCAGTCCGAACAATACAATATATACAGATGACACTTAGTTGATCGTTTCTTTCTTTCTATATATAACTACCTATCTATCTGTCTGTCTGTCTTTCTGTTTCTCCAATTTGTTTTTATTTCTATGGTATTTTTTCTGGAATATTCCACTTGAATAATCTAGAGTATTAAAGCAATTTAAAAGTTTTAAAACCTGAAATTTGCATTGTACGAATACTTTTTTTCACCCATTAAAATGGATAAGTTGGTATAATTTCTATTAAATCAAATTTTTTTTCTGTTTTCTATGCATATTTACTTATTATGCATCTGTGGAAAGTATGTTTATTCATTAGTTGAAAATACAATAAATTAAAAACTTGTATGTGTACGAATATTTGTTTCCATCCCCCTTGTATTTAGATATTCCTGATATCTAAATACATTCCTAAAAAATTCGCAATGTTATTAGTCCTGACCTGGCATCTCGGCTTCAGTCACTTTACCACTTTCTGTTTCTCCAATTTGTTTTTATTTCTATGGTATTTTTTCTGGAATATTCCACTTGAATAATCTAGAGTATTAAAGCAATTTAAAAGTTTTAAAACCTGAAATTTGCATTGTACGAATACTTTTTTTCACCCATTAAAATGGATAAGTTGGTATAATTTCTATTAAATCAAATTTTTTTTCTGTTTTCTATGCATATTTACTTATTATGCATCTGTGGAAAGTATGTTTATTCATTAGTTGAAAATACAATAAATTAAAAACTTGTATGTGTACGAATATTTGTTTCCATCCCCCTTGTATTTAGATATTCCTGATATCTAAATACATTCCTAAAAAATTCGCAATGTTATTAGTCCTGACCTGGCATCTCGGCTTCAGTCACTTTACCACTGCTGAAATGTATCACTTCTGCGCCTTTTCTGTGAATACTTTCATGGTAATTGTTTTGATTAACTTTCTTCTATAGTAGCTGGACTTGATGTGCAGTGTTAGATTAATGGGAAGATCTCATCAGTTTACGCTTGAATTGGCTTTATAAGTTCTATGCTAACAGTTTCTCCTATCGCACCTTTCGCTTGTGGAATTCTCTTCCGGGTTTATTACTTTCCAGGCATCTTTGATCTTCAAATACTTAGATGCAACGCCAATCGTTAACTATTTTCTTCTTGGTTCCTCTTCTTTTATTGTTCTCGCGCCCTAATAATGTTTTTCTTTTACTTATTCTTTGACGCTCAGTAACCCTTTGTGTCTTAGTGACTTTACTATCTTGCTTGGGGCGAAATGATAAAAAACGAAGTAAATATTTGTTGACTAAATTTAAACAAAAGACTTTCTATCAGAGAAAGTGCGTAAATTACTATTAAATAATTTGCGCATTATTTATCATCTCTCAGTTGCGTCTCTGTCCTTGGACAGACTGCGCTCGGGGGCTTCTCTGTCAAAGGGCAGTGGGGCAACTGAGAAAATAATACCGAGAGGTGCCCAACCCTGGGGAACAGCTACCCGAGGCCGCGCCCTCCTATTGCACAAGAGGTAGGGATCGGTGCTCGCACCGAAGCCAGCACAACCGACGGTTGCGGGGGCCGTGGGCAATTTTTGTCCCCGCCCGGGTGCACGCGCTCGGGACCCCACTTTAAAAATACCTTGTGTCACATCTCATTCTCGTGGGCGAATGAGTAAACACCGCGACATCTATCAGAGAGATGAAATTTAGATTTTTATCATTGCATTATTCTAAAATGTTAACACAACGGCTGATAGCTATTAATGTCAACAACTGAGTATAAATAGTTATTAATTAAAAGAACTGGGAATTAATGTATAATTTTAAATTTATTAATTAACAGAAAATAAAAAAAAAACAACTCACGTCTGACAGCAATCCACACACACAGGTAACTTTACTTATTTTCCCGCAATATAGCTATTTGTGCTATGTTATAATGCTTATTACCTAAACAATAATAATACTGATTATTTAAAAAAAACAAACATTAAGTATATTTAATTACATCTCCCTAACAGCTGTCGTGATCTGTAAGATAAGCTGTTCTAGCAAACCATTTCGAGGAGCTTTATTCTACAATGATTTGCTGTCACGTCATAGAGTCTACTCAGCTCAGTAAATGTCAGTGTTGAAATGATTAAAAAAATTGTTATATAAATTCATGAATGCAAAATTAATTATGCATTCATAGCTTTCTGTATCCTAATTCATCGCACGGCTGCAAACTGGATCGCGGCTCTGGAAGCGATTGTTATCGGGAGGTTAAAAAAGACAAAGAGGAGTTTAACCCGGTTTTATGCAAGCATCGGATGGCATCAAATGTTTAATTATGAATAAGATAATTAAAGCAGGAATCTTACAGAGGGACAATTATTTTAATTTCGGGCAAAAGTCAGTTATCCGGGCGATCAGTTTTTAACGATCAGAACGAAAAAAGACAAAGGACTTTTTAAACATTCTGAATGAAAACTTTTCATGATACTACTAATTCGTACCTGACAGATTATTTTTCTAGAAAACGACCGACTCATTATTCTACACGGATTATGAATTAAGGTTAACTTTGGGTTGTTTAAATGTAAAAAACAAAAAAAAAAACCTCCCAAATGTTGTCGTTGGGTAATTAGGAACGTAATAGTGCATAGATATAGCACAAGGCCGAAAGTATGTTGCACTCCGGACCGAACACTAAACTCAGTAGTATTTGGTCTGGCGAAACAAGATGGCTACTCTACATCAAAGTACCTTCATACAAAAGTTATAATAAAGCATTTTTTTTACCTTAATGCTTTCGAAGTTTCTGATGTTTTTGTTTGTTTGCTTGTTTTTTTGTTTTGTTTTTTGTTTTTTTATTGGAGTTTAAACAACCAAGGAAAACTCCGAGTTTGTAACGGACAAACAAAACAAAAACATACATTTAAGGATTGGCGGAAAGTTAAATAGGAGAGCATGGAGCAATGACGGAGAGTAAACATCAAAGGGAGTCCCATTATGATAAAAGGTACAGCGTATTAAATTGTTAATTTTTTTTAATCATTTGTAGAAGATTCCAAAAATATATTTACAGTGTTGGTGAAGCGGTAAAGAGTCTTTGAAATTGTAATATCAATTTTACTTTGGTTACAGACGTTTTAACACTTTTTTATTCGAACAGACAGAAAGAGAGAGGTGGGGGAAAGAGAGACGGAAAGAGAGAGAGACGAAATATCTCTCTCTCTCTCTCTTAGACACACAGTCTCTCTCACATACACACAATCTCTCTTTCTCATTTACTCCGTCTCTCTCTCTCTCTCATATATATATATATATATATATATATATATATATATATATATATATATATATATATATATATATATATATATATAAATATATATACATACACACATATATTCCTTTCGTTTTTTGATCTGATGAAGCCTAGGAAGGCGAAACGCGTAATAAAATCTAGTTTTAATGAAACGGTTTTTCATTTGTCACATTTTTTAAACGTTTTGTCGGGATTCTATATCCTATTTTAAAGATACGGAAAACAATATGAATAGACCTAAAAACATATAAATCTCTTACTTTCAACCCATTCTGAAGGACTGGATGAGAATTTGTCTAGGATTGCATTCAGAAAAAGATTATATCAATTTCTTGCCTTCGAGCTATTCTGAAAATGAGATGAGGATTTACCTTCAATTCGATACAAAAAAGCTGGGAAAATGTATTAACAACTTTCGACATGAACTAAGAATAATGAAGAAAAGATACAGAATAGATATTAAGGGCTTTTTTTTAAATCACTCATATTCTTTCTTCTTTAATCACAAGAAACGCCAGACTATGGAAAAAATTCTATGATTCATTATGCAAGCATTCACAAATACACATACAAACGTTTCTTTCTTTCGTTTTTGGATCTGATGAAGCCTAGAAAGGCAAAACGCGTAATCGAATCTAGTTTCAATGAAACGTTTTCTAATTGGCAAATGTCCTTAAAACATTGTCGGGATTCTATATTCAATTTTATGCACGCACAAACATGCACACACACGCAAACACACACACACACACACATACACATATATATATATAGTATTTATTCAAAAATTATAATATAAACATGTTATAACATCACTACAAAAATATCCATTTTGTTTCAGCACTTCTGATGTCTTGTCAAGTAATGGGTGTTGATAATAGAAACTTGATGTTATGACATGTATATGTTATAAGTTTTGAATAAATACAATTGATCTATTCTGTTTTGAGCATTCTTTTAAGAATAGTGTTTTTGGTTATTGGAATTTTATTCCGTCTATACCAATCCTGTACTTATATATATATATATATATATATATATATATATATATATATATATATATATATATATATATATATATATAATTATTTATTTGAATATTACAACATAAATATGTTATAAAATCACGACAAAAATAGCCATTTTGTTTCAACACTTCTGGTGTCTTATCAAGTGATGATATAGAATATAGAATAAATGGTTTTAAAAGTTTCAAATTAATTAACGATCCTTAGCTAGGAGTAAACGCTGTTACATGTTGCTAGAATGACCAATAAAAAAAAAATACTTGTTTTTTGATTGGTCATTCTAGCTTATGTAACAGCGTTTACTCCTAGCTAAGGATCGTTAATTAATTTGAAACTTTTAAAACCATTTATTCTATATTCTATATCATCACTTGATAAGACACCAGAAGTGTTGAAACAAAATGGCTATTTTTGTCGTGATTTTATAACATATTTATGTTGTAATATTCAAATAAATAATTATATCTGCTCTACTCTGTATTGAGCACTCTTTAAAGAATAGTAATTGTTGGTTATTGGAATTCACTCCGTATATACCAATCCTAAACTTGTATATATATATATATATATATATATATATATATATATATATATATATATATATATATATATATATAGTCAAACCTAATGAGCCAGACAAACCTACCAAGGTTTCACTTAGGCAGATCGTCAGGGTCGGCTGGCGATCTGCCTAAGTGAAAACCTTGGTAGATTTGTCTGGCTCATTAGGTTTGACTAGGTTTGCTCTACGTTTGTATTGAGCTCTTTAGTTAGTTGTTTACTCGTATCGGGGTTTTTTCTTTGGGCCTTGAACCTGCATCTGTGTGATTATTTTCGACAGACTTCCATGTTCCTGGCTCTTTCTTTTTTAAAACCCTTTTTTCCCTTCGTGATTGATTTGGCTATTGTTAAATCAAGAGTTCGAATGTTTTTCGACACGAGTATAGTTACCTATGATTCATTGTAATATAAATTGAACTGCACAACATATTAAATTTAAAAGAACTGATATATATATCAGTCAATGTGGCATGAACTAAATTGTTCAATAAATAGAGTAATGTCTCAGTCGTTATCCCGAACATTTGCACGTCAGATAAGTTCTTTTAGATTTAATATGTTGTGCAGTTCAATTTATATTACAATGAATCATTCATACAAAAAGTAGATTAGTAAAGTTAATGATATAAAATGGCGAAATCTCTTCGCAATGAAAATTTTAAAGGTGCTTTAACCTACAAATCACTCGATGGATGTTATGATCCCTTTTTTTAAAATTTTTTTGGAAATTTTCGGGATAACAACTGAGACATTACTCTATTTATTGCACTATTTAGTTCATGCCACATTGACTGATAAACTGCTACAAAAAACAATTGTCAAATTGCCATATTAGTAAAAAACGCACTCTCTTAAATTTAAAAAGTATATATATATATATATATATATATATATATATATATATATATATATATATATATATAAGTGTGTGTGTGTGTGTGTGTGTGTAATGTGAGGTGCTGAAGAGTGCTTAGTTTGAAATTCTTTGGTATCCTGTTCAGATTTTGGGAACTTTTCCCACAAGGTGAATCCTGACAATGCCTGGTGCATTGATATGATTCCAGGTATGGAATCGTAATGGCAATGGTAATATTAACTGTTTCCTTATAAGGTAAACATTTGGCATCCATTGGCCGAGCAGCCAATATTGTTTTCGGTTGAAACTTATGAAATTTATACAAACAGTTTATCAAAGAATTAGGCATCTAAAGTCCAGTAGCCGGCAGTAGTACTGACGGAGGTTTCCTTCCTAATCTTTTGTTTGAAGTTGTGTGGAATGTCCACGTTTTGATTATGTTTTATTTTCTCTTCCAGTTACTTTTGATATCCATTTTAGCTGTTGCTGCTGTTGGAAGTCCTCAAGTAATACTGTTCTTCTTATTTGGTACAGTTCTTTGGTTGCGATTCTGTAGCATTAGTCCCCAAGGTTCGAAGAAGTGTGGTCTTTGCCAAGATCCACATGCTTCACTTTCTCAAAGCCATTTTGACCATTGATCTTAGACAAAGCTGATGGTTTATATATTTCTGAACGAGTTTGGTGCCATGCATGATATCTATATAGAAGTACTGATTTGACCAGGCTGTGTAATATATAACTTCAGTTTTCAGGTTAACGTTTGAGTTTTGTAGCAATTTGCGGTGTTGTGTGATGCTTCACTTAGCGCAGCCTATTCTGTTATAACTGATCCAGACACAGAGGCATTTTAAGTGTTTAGTATTGACTAATTCCACACCTGAATTTTTGTAATGGATTCTGGGTAGTTGCCATCACTGCTTTCCTCCCACTTCCAGATAATAGTTTCTGTTTTGAAAAGGTTTATTTTCAGTCCTATTTCTTAGAACATTTTGTAGAGGATTTTGATTTTAATTCTTATCCCAACTATGAATATCTATGTCATCAGCATAGCCCCCACCGCACCTCGTCAGTACATTGGCCTTTGACGGGAAACCAGGATCTATTGGTAGATTCGTTTGGTATGTGATATTGAATGTATAAATAATCAGTTCTCATCTCTTCATATGTGTTTTTAAATTCGCAGAACATAATCTAGGAAAATGATTAAACAAACTGGGGCTCTCATTTCTCCCTTATCATAATCCTGAGGTTTCAAATGTTTTTGGATCCTGGTTAGACAAATATAACAGTTTGTAGGTCGATAAGATTTCTTTATTGATTCTTTCAGTAGATACGAAGATTGGAAGGCGGTTTCGATTGGATAAAAAAAGACTAGAAACAACAAAAACTATTGAATGAAGAAGCACTCCACAAAGAAATAGCTATTTACGAAGTGTATATGAAAAACAAAATGGCGTATATGAAGTGTTATATGAAAAACAAAATGGCGGCTCAAAAATATCTACTTGTTGTATAGGGATAAAGTGTCGTTGCCGACACTGGAGTTTGAACATAGATTACCAGTGAGCAAACACATGGTGATTGCATTTCTAATAAGTAGACCCCTTGATCGCAAAGGAAAGGTATATATGGGAATTAGCGTGGCGTCTAAGTGATTGCGATTCTCTCTACTATCCTCTATACTATTTCTCTATACTGATCATTCTACGGATTACTATTCGGCGGTTACTATTCGAACGATTATTACTAGTACTAATATTATTCTTGAGAGTTACTACTAGTATTTACGATTCCAATGTCTCGACTACGAGAATTACAAGCGTGATAACGAGCATTCGTTGACATCACAAAAGTGACAACGACGAAGGCGTCTGACATCACGAAAATACTTTATGAAGAGAAGATAATGAAAACCTCAGGAAATAAAAGTCCTTTCACATATTTTCAAAGGTCCTTTCACATATTTTCAAAGGTCCTTTCACATATTTTCAAAGGTCCTTTCACATATTTTCAAACAAATTCTTCCGAAGATTACAGAAAAAAAAAATCAAACATTCCAGAGGAAAATCAACCACACGAACAAGCGGGTCTGAGGAATGGTTACTCAGTATTTGATAATCTAAAATTGATCGAAAAAAATAAAGAATTATAGCAAACCACTTTGCTTGGCTTTTGTTAATGAAAACATACTTGACTCAGTAGAGCACTTGGCAGTTTTAATTCTCTATGAAAGCAGAGATTATTGGAAACCGTATTTCAATAATCCGGCTACAAAAAGACAAAATAAAGATTTGAAAAGGAGTGGGACAACGCCAAATATAAACAACGATGGTTGAGTTTAAATAAAAAATAGTGTTTACATATATATAAATAACTTATGTAAAGTAGAAATTCCCCACATATTTGGGATATATGTTTATATAGGTAATGACATTATCTGCTCATAAAAGTCTAAAATTTTATCTATAGTGATTTACTAAACATAGCTTAGATGTGGCACGGGGCTGCAAGTATGGAAAACCCAGTGGGTAGAGAACTCACGGTACGATCTTAACTGAACTAGCCAGAAAAGTTCGTGAATCATTACATTACGGACTAATATCCCCAATAAAATGATATTTATACAGGGTGCGGCAGAAATACCTCCCATATTTTAAAGGTTGATAAAAAGACCAAGGTAACTGCTATTAAAAAAATATTTCACTGCTGTTTAAACAAAGAGTTACAGTTTTGCTTTTGCTAATTTGTTTTAAAAATAACATTCTCTAGATTGTGGCCTTTATTCACCATAATCTGTTGTGGGCGATTTCTAAAGGTTTTTATCACACGGAAGTTCGATTGCTTTGGGGTCTTCCAGGTGAGTTGCTTTTAAGCGCTGAAACCTGTGAGACTGAAATTTTCAGTCGATAACAGTATCGATTTTCTATCCGGGACAGCATTATTCCGAGGTAAAATGAAATGAGCACGAAAAACACTCTGTGTTGCAATTGCCTGATTCACCAGTCTTAAAAAGATCATTTCAACAGCAGTCCAAGCCATGATGGTAACTGATGTATCTGATAAATAAATAATAGAACCTTAGCTAGATGAAGACACCAATGTCATTTGCCAAAGTTCCGTAGTACGACGCAGGTGACAGTTTAAAATGTGGGAGATATTTCTGCCGCACTCGATATATGCATAAATATGTTTAGAATTTATTCCTCTTACTTTTCCTAGATAAAAAAAGCAATGTTACATGTACATAGGTAACGTAACGGCTATCAGCGTTGAGTGGAATCAGCGATTCCGGTTCAAATTCTAGCCTAGCCTATGGTGTTCATTTTGCCCCAACGATTCTGGCACGAACCCATCTCTTCTCCCCCAAACAGATGGATTAAATAACAGAATAGTCTGGGTTATCTAGCCTTGGATGAAAATCTGTCTAAGGACAACTCTGAATTTGAAACTGTGAAGGGTTGAAGAAATCACTCGACTACCTTCTCATGGCAATTCACAGTTCCTGTGTATGACGATAAACTACATCCCGCAGCAAGGCCTCTGTTTTAAGGAGCATGCTACCACCTCTTAATTGCTGTTGTTTCCGGTTCACCTTGATTTGAGTTGGTAACACTTGTTAGGTCTCCTAGCTATGGGCAAATAGTGAACCCCCCAAACACTATGAAAGTATAAAAATTGATTTTTATCGTAAAAATACCAGCAATACATTTGTTTAAAAGAAAAATACTACCAACAATACATTAGATTCTCGACAAAAAACCTTCTTTACAAAAATACGTAAAATAATACATACTCTATTCATACGAACATATCCTAAAAATATTGTCGGCATTAAATAACCCATTGAGTTATTGATATGCCGTAAAACAAAATTACCCCAAACCCTGATCTACGAACTGGTTTCTTATAAAGAATACACATTCTATTCGGGCACCACGCAACTGGCTTCTTCAATTGAGTACGTTCTTTGAAAGACATTGCGACCAGGTTCCTTAATCTAAAAATCCGATTTTTACTCCTTCCTCTGATGTTTCTCACGAGACAAGGAATCAAGGATAAAACTAGAATAGGGGAAAGCGAAGTTCAAGAAAAATCCCAAACGCTGATCTACGAACTGGTTTCTTATAAAGAATACATATTCTATTCATATGAACCATTCCTAAATACGTTGTCGGCATTTAAAAAAACCCATTGAGTTGTTGATATGCCGTAAAACAAAATAAACCCGAACCCAAACAGATATTAAAAAGAGAAAGGCATCAGTGGCAAGACACGGTCACCTACGTTCTGAAAGGCTGTAGAAAATATTGAATTACTTGCTAGAGTCTGCTGCTAGGAAAGTTGCTTTGCCAGACAATTTTTGGCATATCTTTTAAAAATAAAAATAAAAAACGAAATAAGAGAAAGGAAAACCCTATGAACTCTATTTGTCCCAAAACATCAAATTCTTCAATACACGCTGATCAATTTCTACCCCATGACCATCCATATATATGCCTGACATTTTATTGTTATTTTTTGAGGGGACCCGAAACGACTATCAAATATCAAAAATCGCAAAAAGACCTTTGACCCAAATTCATTCGGGCACCACGCAACTAGCTTCTTCAATTGAGTACGTTCTTTGAAAGACTTTGCGACCAGGTTCCTTAATCTGAAAATCGGATTTTTACTCCTTCCTCTGATGTTTCTCACAAGACAAGGAATCAAGGAGGAAACTAGGATAGGGGAGAGCGAAGTTCAAGAAAGATAGCGGGAGGAGGAAGGAAAAAGGCGAGAAGGAGGGTAAAAAAAGGTAAGGAAAGAGGAGGAGAAAGAGAGAAATATAGAATAAAGAGAAAGAGAGGGAGAAAATGGAGGAGAAGAACGAGTTCGTGAAGAACGATTTGGAGAAAGATAAGATGTAAGAGGGGCGGTGAACAAGAAGAAAAAAGGGATGGGGGGAAGGAAAATTTGGAATAAGGAACAAGGAGAATGAAGATTAGGAAAGAAAAGGAAGAGAGGCAAATGGAAGGGGAACGAAGAGAAAAAAGGAATAAGAAGTGATTGGAAGGGGGAGGAGATAAAGGGGAGAGGGTTCAGAAAGAGGAGAAATGAAAGAGAAGACAAAAGGAATAGAGAGAAGGGAAAGGAAGAGAAAGAGTGAATGAGTAGAGATCGGAAGGAGAATGAGGTAAGGGAAAATGAAAGAGGAGACAAAAGAAGGAGAGGGAAACGGAGGAAGAGAAAATGGGAATAAGAAGAAAGGGGAAGAAGCATGAGGTAAGGGGGAGAGAATGAGGTAAGGGAAAATGAAAGAGGAGACAAAAGGAGGAGAGGGAAACGGAGGAAGAGAAAATGGGAATAAGGAATGAGGGGAAGAAGAATGAGGTAAGAGGGAGAGATTTCAGGACGAGGAGAAATGAAAGAAGAGCCAAAAGGAAGAGAGGGAAGTGGAAGGAAGAGAAAGAGATAATGGGAAGAGATCGGAAGGAGAATTAGAAAGGGAGTGTGTGAGTTCAGAACGAGGAGAAATGAAAGGGAATACAAAAGGCAAAGAGGGAAGAGAAGGAAGAGAAAGAGAAAATAAGAAGAGAGGGGAATGACTTAATGGAGAGAGAGAGGAGAAATGAAAGAGGACTCAAAAGGAATAGAAGAAAGGGGGAGAAAGAGGAAGTAAGAAGAGTGTGGAAGGAGAATGATGTAACAGAGAGAGAATATTTAGAAAGAGGAAAAATGGAAAAGGAGACAAAAGAAAGCGAGGGAAGGGGGACGAGGTGGAAGTGGTCATAAGAAGTGACTGGAAGGAGGATGAGGTTAGGGAGAGAGTTCAGAAAGTAGAGAAATGAAAGAGGAAATAAAAGTAAGAGTGGGAAGGAGAAGGAGGAGGAAGAGAGATAAGATGAGGGTGAATGAATAATGAAGTAAAGAGAGTGTTAAGAAAGAAGAGAGATAGAGTATTGGGAGAAGGAAGATGAAGCAAAGAGAGGAAAGACTGAAAAAACAAGTGGAGAAAGCGAGGCAGTAGAAATGGGGAAAAGGGAAGCAGGTGGATTCGAAGATAAAGAGGAGGATACGAATGGGACGAGAGAAAGAATAGACAGAGAAACAGAGGTGAGGAGGGTTTAGGTGGTTTAAAAACTCCGGAGGATTTGTGTTCAATTTTCGCTCTGAGTCTGATTCCGAGCATATTTTTAGCTTTTCGTGTCGACCTGGGGCCTTCGCAAAAGATCGACACAGCTTATCCGATTCATCTGATCGACCTCAAAAATATTCGATTTCTCCACTGGCCTGAAGGTCGAACGTAACGGCTCAGTGGATTGGATTGGTTCGTGAAGCCGAGGAAGAAAAGATGTCGACATGCCTTGAAGATCTTTAGCGTTCGTTCTTTGAATCAGCATCAAAAACCCGGCTTGAATATTATTTCGTATTGTTAATTCGCTTCTTTCTTTCTTTCTTTCTTTCTTTCTTTCTTTCTTTCTTTCTTTCTTTCTTTCGTTCTTTCTTTCGTTCTGTCTTTCGCTCGGGCATAACAAAACGAAATTCAATATTTACATGCCAAAACAAACAATACGCATGCATAAAAATATAGAGAAACTTCGTTTGTTCGATATAGAAAAAAAAAATATAAACATGTTTGAGGCTTATGGCTGCTTTTGATATAAATCTTGGCATGAAGCCGCTTTTTCTGGTTTGCGAGAAGATAAGTAATTTGCGAAAAGTGTTTTGCTTTTATGAGACGTCAACTTGGGAAATATTTACCGCAAGATTTATGACACTCGTGAGGTGCTTGCAGGAGCCCAGATTCAGAAATATGGACGTTAATTTAAGGATGGCGTTATCAGTAGAAATAGTCATTTTTAGGGAACACTTTTTCCCCCTCACCTTCTCTCTATCTTTCTATCTCAATATATATATATATATATATATATATATATATATATATATATAATGTATGTATGTGTGTATATGTATATCTATATATTTGCGGTGATGTGAATTTGTGACCCTGGGTTTCACGCCCTTTGCGATCGTCAGACAACCGCAAAGGGTGTGAAACCCAGGGTCACAAATTCACATCAATGCAAATAAATATCACTGATATTGACCGCTTTGCAATAAGAACCGCGCATATATAATATATAAAAAATAAATATTGGAATTGCATATATATATATATATATATACAGATATTATACATATACATATATATATTTATATTTATATACATATATATTATACATATATATATATATATTGATATATTTATAGACATATATATTATACATATATATATATATATATATATATTTATATATATATATATATATATCAATATCTATATACATATATATATATATATATATATATATATATATATATATATATATATATACATATATATATATATATAATGATTCATCATGTCCAGAACCAGAACCCTAAATTCACACGAACATGCAGAAAAGTACTGGACGGCAGTTTCGTGCTTTTGGTACTCATCAGCAGAATGCATTCTCTACCGACTCTGAGAGTTGAACCCTGACCGCTTCGATACGGCGCAAGCATCATACCATTGGTGGTGAGGAGGAAACTAAGCTACTAGACATAATATAGCGAAGTGACACTATACAAACATGCAGAACACCACGCAGGGCTGGTTCTGGACATGATGAATCCATATGAAAGTTATACAAATCCCCTAATTTGCAATCTATGCTATATACTATACTGAATCCAGCTTTCAATCCTCTGGATGTGGTGGCTCGGTGAACGCCCAGATTACTAGATATATATTATTCATGCTCCAAATAAAAATGCCTGTAATATATAATTCTATCCGTGCCTCTCTTAGTTAGCACGACCATTACACCCTGACAATATCCTCTAAATAATGGACGATTCCATTTTGATCTCGTGGAATGACGGAAAAGACATATTAGAAACGCTACTTGGAAAGAATGATAGAAGATATAAATGTTTAACGTCTCCTTTGTCGATACCTCATAAATAATGGATGATTCCGTTTTGATCGCGTGGAAAGACGGAAAATACATAACAGAGACGCTACCTTGTTTCACTGAAAGAAAGAAAGAAAGAAAGATAAAAAGAAAGAAAGAAAAGATTGAAATGATTAACGTCTGTTTCAGTGAAATGAAAAAAAGTTGACAATTTTAAATCTCTTCATTTGTAACCCCTTCGAAAGAAAGAAAGAGAAGAAAAGAAAAAAGAAGAGAAGATTGAAGTGTTGTAGAACTCCCCACGAGCTTATTCAATCGTTAACTTAAGATTTAAGATTCATCAGAAAATTCAAATAGGAAAACCGTGAAATTTTCATGGGTATTACTATTTTAATATATCATACATTGTACAACAGAATAAGTTATTTCTTATTAGTTTTGATTCTTTTTCAATTGACTGTGGATTATTTAGGAAATGAAATTGTGAATAAAACCCATCGATATCAAACAGAAAAAAACGACAGAGAAAAAAAAGCTTTGCTTAAACCAAATTCCTGTCCATCGGTCTTACATGCAGATGGGGGTTTAGATTGGCATTAGATTCTTGCATAAACCACCAGTAAGTACAAAAAAAAAAAAAAAAAAAAAAAAAAACAACAACAAAAGAACAAAATTGTATTTCGGTCTGCCTCTTTTAAATACGCATGCGTAGACGCGTTTATGTTAGTAATATTTCATCTGAAACAATTCAGACATTTTCTTTCGGTCTGTGTCAGTCGTGAAATGATTTCATTTCTGCTCATCCGTAAAGTTTCTCGATTCACACCAGACATTTCACACAGCTTCCGGAAATAATGTTCTTGATTTTCTATCAGGTTTTTATTGATTTGTTTTTTATTGCTTGAAGAAGGCGTTTTCACGTATTAAGTTTCCAAAACTTTTTATATAATATCTATCTTCAACTCTCACTCTCCCTTTCACTCACTAATATATACATATATATATATATATATGTATGTATATATAATGTTTTCATATAGACTAAAACAATTTACTCACTACAAAGATGCAACGTCGTTTTGGTGTATTGTACCTCGAGTATCTTAGTCAACGCGTTTAGTCCTCTGATATATATATATATATATATATATATATATATATATATATATTAGGCAGCATATATTTTATATATAAATAAATAATCATACATAGAATCTATCAACAATATTAATGCTATTAATGGGGAAATCACTTCGCTAGTAGAACATAATGTATGCGTTAAAATACTGTTAATCCCTTGAATGATGGGATCCTAATTTAGAATTTGTCAGATGTTTCTAGTGTATATTTTTTTAAGTTAAGCAAGTACCATATCTTCATCATCAGGCTGTAATTTTTTTCCTTTAAAGTTAAAACTTGAAGACGAAATAATTTTTTGGTTTGTAGACCGAAAGATGTTTTTTTTAAGAATGTTCTATTTATTGACAGTTGTACAATCTCGGAACGTGCAAGTCGCTACGCTAAATTTCAAATTTTCAAGTGAGAATTTTTATATGAATTTTGTAATTTGGTAAATCCACGAATTTTTGTTTGACAAGTGTTTTTCAGTTAACATGACACGAACTAAATATATATAGTTCAATTAAGATAGAGATTCCTGAGAAAAAAAACTACTAAGACACATCGCTATATCTTAGTCAACGCGTTTAGTCCCCTAATGGAATTTCAGAGGACGAAACGCTTCGATAAGTTTTCCTTTTGTCTTTATTCATAGTGTCCTTTTGCATATATATTTTTAGTTATACCTGAATTCCCTGTCTCTCAAACACAGACACACGCACACACACATGAATATAATTATACTCACCTCATCGGATCGACTAAGTTTTATGAAATGGAATCAATATATACCAGACAGACAGATATACAAAGCTTTTAGTTTCAAATCAAGTCCTCAGACATCATATAACCCCAACCTTGGATCATAAAGGTAAATATCGGAGTTGATTCCGGCGACCTCTCTCCCTTTAGACAGATACCACACGCCCTGCCCTTAGCACCAACTCAGGCTCTTTATCTAGACGAGGCGTCTTTTGGGGTAGGTTTGTATCTTTTTCCGACTGCTGTCTAAATTAAATTAATCCAAATCTCTGATTCCGAGACGAATAAATTCCAGGGCTGAAGAGGACTGGCGTAAGGTTGCACTGGTTTGAAATAGACTATACCCACATGAGATAATTTTGTATTTTCGCTGTATAATATATATGCTCTGTTATAGCAAATATTGATAATATATTTATAATATATAATAATTTATAATAAACATTGAGCTCTCTTTGTGGATCAGTTTTAATATTTAATATTATTAGGATCCACCTGGATTATATACCAACGGATCTATTACCTGTACCCCTCCCCCTCTCTCTCTCTCTCTCTCTCTCTCTCTATATATATATATATATATATATATATATATATATATATATGTGTGTGTGTGTGTGTGTGTGTGTGTGTGTGTGTTTAGGTAGCAAATTCTCTTTTAGACATGTCTGATTGAATAACTTACAGACATTATGTCTGCTAATTTTTATTAAAATCCGTTCATACTCACGAATAACCTTCCGTGTATTGATGTTAAAGGATGAGAGAAATGTGCTATAGCTGTTTAAATTTCTTTTATTTTCATTTCCAAAGTACTTTCGATCTTCTTTCAAGATCATCTTCAGGGGATTTCTCTCATCCTTTTACATCAATACACGGAAGGTTATTCGTGAATATGAATGGATTCTATTAAATATTAGCAGACATAATGTCTGTAATTTATTCAGTCAGACACACACACACACACACACACATATATATATATATATATTATAAATTAACTGATTTAAAATATGTTTTTTCGCTACACAGTAATAACCATGTTTCAAAAATGGAAGCTAAATTAATGCTCTGTAAATTTACATTGAGCACTATTGTGTAAAAATAAAAATATCTATAAGAACACCGGATTATATATCTTACTGTTCTTTCTTTATATATATATATATATATATATATATATATATATATATATATATATATATATATATATATATATATATATATATATATATATATGGGTGTATAATAATTAAATATATGAAAATCTGGCCAAATGACGAAGCAGCTGGTCGGGCTCAGAATTTTTCAATAACACGTCGTGATGACGTTTTGCACCTTTATGTAAGCATTTTCGAAGCACAAATGAAAATCTTTATATAAGAAAGCGCTAAGACTTAAATGAATCTTTTTAGCAACCATCAGGTTTTCACATATTATTTTATATAATTTATCGGATATTTCAGATCATTCCTTTATCTGAGGACGTGATTTCGGTGAGTTAGTGAAAAACTCTAAACCCCGTTTCGTCATTTGGCCAGATTTTTAGAAGAGGCTGAGGACGATGAATTATCAATAAACTTTCGGATATACAAATGGGGATAATACATATTTATATGTAGATATCTATTTGTCTACATGTCTAGATTGCTAAATAGATACATACATACACACACACACACACACACACACACACACATAAATACATACTGTTGTAATGGAATGTTCCACTCTCCTTATTACCTATTGTGGACTGACTATATCATTAATATATATAGTATGAACAGGACATGCCAGAATCTGCCGTCCGTCTGTCTAACAGTCTGACTGGCTTCGGGAAGTGTTCGTCATCTCCCTGTCTTTCAGTAGTGTCTTCTCTTTTACATTAAACCTCTCTTTCTTCCATCTACGCCCGTGTTGCTGCTCCTTTCTCTCGAGTACCACCTTTGTCTGTTTGTAACCTTTTTAAGCATACAACACACACACACACACACACACACATATATATATATATATTTATATACATATTGTGTATATATATATATTGCTCATCTATATATGTACGTTATCATACGCATATATTAGTTACTAATATGTCGTTTTTTTAGTTTATATTCACACTTTTAACTATTTATCTAAGTGTGAACACACATATATATATATGTATATATATATATGTATATATATATATGTATACATATACAATAGTTATGTATATATATACATATATAATTATTTATTTAAATATTATGACATAAATATGTTATAAAATCACTACAAAAAATAGCCATTTTGTTTCAACACTTCTGGTGTCTTATCAAGTGATGATGTTGAATGTAGAATAAATGGTTTTAAAAGTTTCAAATTAATTAACGATCCTTCGCTAGGGGTAAACGCTGTTACATAAGCTAGAATGACCAATCAAAATACAAGTACATGAGAATTCAAAAAACTTGACAACGAAGCAAGGTTATCATAGATATTAAAAGATTTATAAAATTTGAAATTAAAATTAAAAGTAAAAAATTACCTATTTAGAAATCTAAATCTAATCTCTATTAAGTTTAAAATCATAGAATTACTGAGGAGAAAATAAAAAATACATATGTTATTTAATTTTTTTTTTCATTGAAATTACATTAAAAAGGATGTTAATAGCTCCAGACAAAATGTATACAGTTTACAGTTTACTTCAACTGTGATGACCTCTCACGTAAAACAATCCAAACACATTCAGGTTATAATGCATAAGCGCCCAGACATATTTAGATATATATACACACAAAAAAACGGTGACGAGACACGACCCTTGATAAAAAAAAAATATGAAAAATATATTCATATATATATATATATATATATATATATATATATATATATATATATGGGTTTATTAGCAGCAACTTACGAACTGTTAATGCGTTCAGTCACAAGCCAGGAAGAAAAATAAAAGGGAGAATTAAGTTATAAGTAAACCAAACTCGTAATAAAATGAAATATCGACAAAAGCGACTCTTTATACGCTTGTGCGGTGAAAGAAATGTAATTTGAAAGGATTTGCTTTCCTTCCAATGTACAGAAAGAGTCGTCGTTATACGAATATGATTTCTGTTTGGTATTTTCAAAGTAGACGAAGCATGAGTTGGATGAATACTTCATTTTCAGGCAATAAGAAATGGAAAAACGCATATATATATATATATATATATATATATATATATATATATATATATACACATATATATATAGATCGATAGATTGATTTGAATATACTGAGATAAATAAGTTTTTATTTATTTTCATATCTATCTAACTTTTTTTTAACCATTTCACCCCTAAGGTACAAGAGACTACTGATAGGAGAAAGGGCAATAAAAGAAAGGAATCTTGATCTTGCTATGTAGGCATCTACCCGCTCTGTCTGTTCAAATCTATCTATCTCGTTAGCTAGCAAGCTATATCTTATTTTGATCATATTTGTCTATCTCAGTCTGTCTCTATCTATATCTCTGTTTTCATATCTATCTATCTATATCTATCTATCTATCTATCTATCTATCTATCTATCTATCTATCTATCTATCTATTTTAGTCTCTTTTCTAGCTATCTATCTCTCTACACTATTTACATTATTCGAACTATTGTCCTCATCTTGTTGTCATATTTATTACAAAGTTTCGGCAGGTGTACGCTCCGGCCTTCTTCAGGTGGTTGGAATGTCGAACTGAACCCTTTATTTCGCTTACTGGAATAGACTGTTCTAGTTCCACGTGCCATGTTTAATGGATATCATACACAGATGTCCTCAAGGACACATGCCACTGTGGATAAAGGTGTTGGTTAGATCCCGTGACAGGACCCAAAGAGTGTGAGTTCAATACCCGGTTAAGGTAGTGGAGAACTTGGAGAGGGGAATTAACAGGAGATAACTGATAACTGACATCGCATTTTGATAATTATATATCTATATATATCTATTTGCCTTATCAAATTGATCTTTTTATATATAAATGAATGGCCGTGCTTGTTTGTAAAATAAATAAATAAGAAATCATTTCACGCAAGAATAAGTCATGCGCTGCGTTTAAATTAGAATTTCAAACAAATCTTTTCAAGAAGAAAATAAAAATCTCCAATTTTCATTGTAAACTTGAATATCTGGGTTTCCGCTTTCAACAAAGCTGAACGGCTTCACAGGATTAAAAAAGAAAGAAAGAAAGAAAGAAAGAAAGAAAGAAAGAAAGAAATAGAAAGAAATGAAACAGTGAACGCATTTCCCTTGGCAGCTGATGCACGTAGTTGCTTTTACTCAGAGTTGATATTGTTAATGTAAAAGAGGTTTTATGTAAGAAAATACGTTCTTGTTTGTCGCTATAGCCTCAATAACTGCGCCTGGCAGAAGGTCAGTAATTTCCCAATGGATGGCGTGAATCTAACTCAGCACAAGGACATAAAATAATCAGAATTGGTATTTGCTTCACGACGACAGTTAATATGGCAACGTCTTCTTTGATGTTCCAAGGCCTTTCAAGACATGGATTATCATGGCTTTTCACAAACTGACAGTTTTTATTTTGCACTGAGTAAACTTTATTCTCTCCTCACCCCGTTTCGCCAAAACGTATTGAAGGCGAGAAGCTTCGGAAAAGGAGAAAACTGCTAAGATCTACACCAAATGAGAACTTGTGGAGAGCCATTTCCTGATGGTACGCGGCATATAGAAAAATAAACTTTAATCTTATACCGCCCCCAATGCTTTGCTGTTTTGTTATCCATTTACTGAAATCCCGTATCATTCTGGCGTCAGTTCAAACTGACACCTCTTTTTCTTTTATATTTTGCAAAGAGTGGTCGATCAATCACCGTGTGCCCTGGGTATGACGATAAACTACATCCGGCAGTATGGCCCCCTGATCGGGAGATTTTGACGAACGTGGAACCACATCTTGATAGCTGTTGTCCCCAGGCCTACTCTGACCTGAGGTAGTAACACCTATTAGGGTCCCAAACATGGGCAAATGTTTACTCCCCCCATCAAATTGGGGTCAAAACACTATGAAATTATGAAATATACATTCTTATAGTAAACATTCTAAAATAAATTACTAATGTTCCCAAGAAAACTAAATTTCGATATTAAATGACCCATATGGTGTTGATATGCCGCTAAACAAATAAACAAACCAATCATCATGACAACGCCAGATAATGCAATGCTCAGGCATTCACTTTAGAGCCCTTCAGTTATGTGCCGTGCGTGATACACGCGGAGGCGTTCACGTATCTCCCGATACATGACTGAGGCAGATTTTTCCCGCAGCAGGTTGCCATTTCTTTCTGCAGTAGACCAGTTGCTGTCAAAGGCTATAGAACCCAGTCTGTCCTGCTATTTATCCATAGCTGAAAAAGTATAGTATTAGCAAGTCAGTCAGTCAGTTATGTGCCGCCATGCGTGATACACGCGTAGGCGATCATGTATCTTCCGATTCATGACTGACGAGGCCTATTTTTCCCGCAATAGGTTGCCATTTCTTTCTGCAGTAGGCCAGTTGCTGTCAAAGGCTATAAAACCCCGGTCTGGTGGAGACAAGAGGATCCATACCTTTCCAAAGGGTATTAGGACGTAAGCGAATGTAATGGATTAGACTGGAATTCGAACTCGGCTCTCCGATTCCTCAATCGGAGCCGCTATCCATTATTCCACCATGCCCTTAGAGATCGAAAACTAGAGTGTCATCTGAATTGGGTATTGAACGCAGATCCTTGGGTTGGTTGATGCACCGTGTCGGACTGAAAAGATATATGCCACCATTGAATGATGGTTAATTGTTGGATGATTCTGATTGGCGTTTCTAATTTGGCGAGACCGTCCTGAGCAAAATCGTGTGATTCGACGAAGCGAACTATATACTATTGGGTGCCGTTTAATGAGCACAATTGTGCGTACTACGCAACTGAAAACTCTCAAGGCACGCTTGAGCAGCAGCTCATTCAACCTGGGGTATTAGCGCATGGGTTGGACTGGCCTGCCGTGCAAAGAGTGTCGATGTCGGACCTATGTCGAACAACACGTGCATTTAAACATGCTGACGGATAACGATCATACCACAGGTACGCGAGCAACAGCAGCAGCAGGACGACTTTTAATTTCAGCAGGATAGTGGAGGTTGACACCGGACCTTACATTCGCTGTGCGTCGATATTCGACAAAAACTTTCCCAGTAGGTGGGTTCGACATCGCGTAGCCGTTGGCTGGCCCCCACGTTTGCCGGATCTCAACATTAGGGACATAATTTTCTGTAGATGTATAAAGGATAGGGGTTTCGATGCAAGCCGCGTTCTGTTAGTGATATGATTCAGTTCATATAGGAGTCTTGTCAGGAAATTGATGCTGATAAACACCTTTCTGCCAGAGTGTACATGAGTGTCATAACCAAATTTTTATTTGAGTTCTCTCTGTCTACACGGAGACGGGACGCTTTTACAGGTTTATATCTTAGTTGGTATTCCTTTACCCTCAAATCTAGAAAGATGTAACTTATTAAATCTCTTACCCACCGTGCACTCGTTATACACTCGAAATGAAAATTGGATGCTGAACTCACGCAAATCACCGATATTGTCCTTGTAAATGGTACCTTGAAAGTGTTATTCTGAGTAACATTAAACTTACAATTTCTAAGTTTAAATGATATTAAGACATTTGATCCTCGAAAGTGTCCTGTTTATATGAAACTACCATGGATTGAACCTCGTAGTCAAATTTTTGCCGATATGATATGATAGTACGTACTATCTTCTCCACCAGAAGTGCGTTCACCCTTTGTAAAGACATATTGCTGACCGTAAAAAAAAATTAGTTATTTATCGCTATAAATGTCAGCGTGATGCTGGCTATGTGTGCAAAACCATTCAATTGTATTACGTACCGTCTTCTCCACGAGAAGTGCGTTCCCCCTCTGTCTGCAAATACATTTTGCTGACCGTCCACAAAATCTAGTTATTTATCGCTATAAATGTCAGCGTAATGCTGGCTATGTGGGCAAAACCATTCAATTGTATTACGTATCATCTTCTCCACCAGCAATGCGTTCCTCCTCCGTCTGTAAAGACATTTTGCTGACAGTCCAAAAAATTTAGTTATTTATCGCTATAAATGTCAGCGTGATGCTGGCTATGTGGGCAAAACCATTCAATTGCTCAGCACCACTCAATTCCTAATATGTCAAATAAATATTTTCCCTCACTTTGGCCTAGAGTTAGCGACGGATTCAGAGAAAAGCACGAGTTTATGTTTTAATTTTCTCTGCCTACACAGGGGCGGACGTTGTATATTAATAACGACTACTTGCAAGAGGTTAATGTGGTGTCTAGTTCGTGCCTTGCGCAAAACAGAAGAAATCCTCGGAGTAGCCAGCCCTACAAGCGACCGAATTCAATAAATGTTCGCCGATGGCGGACTCATGAGCCAGTTAGCACCTGGATATTATAAGCACATGTTTATGTATTTGGCTCTGTGGCTGAAAGGTTAACAGCACGTCAGGCCAAATGATGGTTGCCGTATGGAATACGGGCGGGATTCCAGTCGGAGAAAGCATATTATATATATATTTATGGTGGACACTCGCGTCGTATTCGATGTATGAGCGTCAACCTCTCAGTTGCTACAAACAGACGACCCAGGCACCAGCACATTTGATTAGATTATACTGGTGAAGGCGTGGTGCAGAACCATCCATACAAAAAGTGTGGGCCGAATACAGAGACCTGGTGCACTACTTGCCACAAGGTCCCCAAACAACCTTCCGCAGATTTTGAATTCAGAGTTGTCCTTCTCCGAGACCAGCTGCCATCCAAGGCTATAGAACCCAGTCTGTCCTGCTATTTACCCATAGCTTGAGGGAGAAACGGACTAATACCTTTCCCAAGGGTATTAGCACGTAAGTGAATGTAATTCGACTAGCTCTCCGATTCATCAATCCGAGCCGCTATCCACTAGTCAACCGTGCGTCCACCTATATATATATATATATATATATATATATATATATATATATATATATATGTATATATATATATATATATATTAGGATCCACTTGAATTATACCAACGGATTTATTACCTGTACGTTTTATATATATATATATATATATATATATATATATATATATATATATATATATATATATATATATATATATATATATATATATATATATATATATATATATATATATAAATATTTCTATCCAGAAACAAGAATGTATATACATAAAAAAAATGTATTAAAATAATTGTCGGACTTTGTGCATTTCATATATATATATATATTGCTACCTCTTCGTCTTCGAGGTCCGTTGAACAGTTGGTATGGTGTTTGCTGGACAACCTAACTGTCAGGGTTTCAATTCTCGGCACTGCAGATGATTCCCAAATATAGGACGAAACGGCCGTCCAGTGCTTTCTGCATTCTGTTGAGGTTTCAGACTCGATGAATTACTTAATTATAAAATCCTCCTAATAATTTCTATCATTTATATATATGTGTGCGTAGAATTTTTGCGTTGATCGGAATCTACTTGTGAAATTTTTAATGCACAGTTATCAGGTAATCATCTAATTTTTCATTGTCTTCGCTCATTACTTTTCTGATTAAACGCTAATCGAATGCTCATTCGACGGCGAAATATCCAATGCTACTTGAAAATCTCATCTTTTTTTTATTTTCGATTTATAATCAAAAACTCTCACGCACATTTAAAAAAAAAAACTTGGCCCTCTCACCAACTAATTTGGAACAACATTCTTTAAGCGACACGAAATCATTTCTCGATTCAATTCTCTACGACACTTCTTGCACAATAGAACAATGAATTATGATTGTTAATTTTCTCTTTTATTTTCGCCAGTGTTTTATTCCTGCCAGACAAAATGTATTACTTTGTAGGGGGAAATTGATTTGTAGTCGGCTCTTATTTATAAATCTTTCGTCGGATTCCCAGACATTGAATTAAAATCATTAGAAATTCGCTATGACTCTCCACCGTCTCCAAGTGACTGTCGACATATTAGGTCCTTCCTCTTTAGCAGAAGGAGACGTAATTGCCCGATAGTTACCAGCGCGAAATCGGCGAACAGAGTTCGTGTTTCAGACGAACCCGCTTATAATAATTCAATATTAGGAATCCACAGAATATGGCTTGTGAGCCACATCTAAAATGCTTTAAGACCTTTCCTTTGTCTCTGCACCATTTCTCCTATGCGGACGAAAAAATTCAATTACATGAAAAATTAAAATAATACTTTTTCGTAAAAAATTTTTAAAAAATTCAGTGATTTATGAAAATAAATTTTCTTTGACTACATAAAGAAATATTTCCAGGCAGACCCTATGAAGTCAGTGTTACCCTTGCGAATTGTATGAATCAACATGAAGCTGATATATATATATAAATATATATATATATATATATATATATATGTATGTATGCACACACACACACACAACCACACACACACACACACACACACACACATATATATATATATATATATATATATATATATATATATATATATATATATATATATATATATGTATATATATATATATGGTGTATTTAATCAAAGAATAAATACACAAAAATTCGCCTAACTCTATACCGGGCGCTGATAGCTCAGGAGTAAAGTCTCCGACTGATACCAAATCAGTCAGGTTTCCATCTCGTATTGAAGCAATCGGATTTCTAGTCACACTGATGAGCTGTGATACAGAGAAACTGTCAGTCTATGGATGACAATATATATATATATATATATATATATATATATATATATATATATATATATATTGATGCATATTTCATTAAATAACATAGACAAGTTTTGTCTATTTATTTTATGTAAATTCTTTTCATATCGTCTGATAAGCTTAATAACATTATCATTAAAAGACGAAATAAAATCACCATATTGATACATATTTTTTAATCCAATCTAAACTTTCGGATTACATAAGCCATTACTTTTATGAATGTAAAACATAAAACAGTTGAAACCTAACCTGAACAAAATAAACTATGAAATCTCCACAAATATTCTTAAATGCCTATAATTGGTAACAGAAGCCATTGGTTTATACCAACGGCTTCCCATACTTAATACTTCTCGATTTCACTCTCGCGTGGTAATGTGTGATGTCATGAGCTGCGGTGCGATTTTCGCTTCCAGCATCTCGTATGCACGAATTTGTCGTTGCTTGGAAATCTCATATGCAAACAAAAACAAACTATCATTATTGTTTTGTCCGTGTATTGTTTAATATATTGTAATGTAATTGTAATATTTGATAACGGCTTATGTAAGACGAAAACTTAGATAGTCTTAAAAATATGTATCAATATGGTGATTTTATTTCGTCTTTTAATGATAATGTTATTAGGCTTATCAGACGATATGAAAAGAATTTACATAAAGTAAATAGACAAAACTTGTCTATATTATTTAATGAAGCATGCACCAATGAAAATATGCTGCTTAAATGCACACAATATATATATACACACACACACACACACATATATATATATATATATATACAGAGAGAGAGAGAGAGAAAGTGAGAGATACAAATATGTATGTATATTTAGGCAACAAACTTTCTTTTAAACACGTTCCGTTGAGACAAAGAAAATTAATTCATTTTTTATTCGGTTCTTCCACCATTCTTACATTTTTCCATTTGGTGGGATTAATGGAGTACAAAAATCGTCTGTATTGCCCATTGTCTCATGTTCTTTCGGCCACTTGTTTAGCCATTTTCAATGTGGTTAGTTTTTGGGTGTTGTCAATTTCTCTTTATGTTTGACTGTATCAGATATGTTTTTGAATTGTTTTCAATACTGGTAGGAGTGTTTATTCTGACTTTCATGTCTATCTATCTATCTATCTATCTATCTATCTATCTCAGTGAGCTCATTATCTATCTATCCATCTATCTATCTCAGTGAGCTCATTATCTATCTATCTATCTATCTATCTATCTATCTATCTATCTATCTATCTATCTATCTATCTATCTATCTCACTCTGTTCATTATCTATTTCAGTTTGCTCATACCTATCTATCTATCTATCTATCTATCTATCTATCTATCTATCTATCTATCTATCTATCTCAGTCAACTCAATATCTATCTATCTATCTATCTATCTATCTATCTATCTATCTATCTATCTATCTATGCAGGATGGGCCAGAAATAGGTATACACTTTATAGTGTTTTTTTTTTAAATTTTATTACATCGAAATTAATTTATTAAAATTACATTTGTTTAACAATGTTTAATCTCGGAAGAGCTCGAAATGTTCTCCATCAACCTTGCAACATTCCTATATATATATATATATATATATATATATATATATATATATATATATATATATATATATACACACACATACACACATACACACATATATATATACACATATATATACACACACACATGCACATATATATACACATACACACACAAATATATATATATATATATATGGGGGTGTATATATATATATATGTGGCCGTTGATAGAAACAATGGACAACTTGCTAAAACACTTATCCGAATATAAACGGCAATACCGAAATAGAGAAAAAGCTCTAAGGCAAACTTACATACTCAGTAAAGTGCTCGAAGCCTAGATTTCCTAGACTCAGCAAAAAAAAGTTTAGCAACGTTAAATCCTATGAAAGAGTAGCTTCTAGTTCCACGCTCATGCGATCTTCAAACAACTTGAACGGGCATGAAAGAAGGGTAGCCCGAGAATTATGTATATATATATATATATATATAGAGAGAGAGAGAGAGAGAGAGAGAGATCAGTCAGTTATGTGCCATGCTTAGGTGATCATGTATCTCTCAATGCATGACTGACGAGGTAGATTTTTTCCCACAGTAGGTTGCCATTTCTTTCTGCGATAGACCAGTTGCCATCCAAGGCTATAGAACCAAGGCTGTATGGGGTGCGGAGAAGAGGATTCACACCTTGCCCAAGGGTATTAGCACGTAAGTGAATGTAATGGATTCGAACTCGACTCTCCGATTCCTCAATCCGAGCCGCTATCCATTACTCCACCGATAGATATAGATATATGTAGTGCAGGCTTAGAAATTAACACTGACAATTTCAGCCTGTAAGCAGTCATCAGAAAAAAGTAAAAATAAATGTAATAAATAAAAATAAAAATAAATAGAATAAAAACTGATCATCATTAGAAAAAAGTCTAAGCCAAACATACATACTCAGTAAAGTAAAGTGCTCGAAGCCTATATTTCCTAGACTCAGCAAAAAAGAATAAGTTTTGCAACCTTAAATCCTATGAAAGGGTAGCTTCTAGTTTCACGCTCATGCGATCTGCGGACGACTTGAACGAACATGAAAGAAGGGTGGACCGAGAATTATATATATATATATATATATATATATATAGTCAAACCTAGAGAGCCAGACAAACCTACCAAGGTTTCACCTAAGACGATCCGTTTAGGTGAAACCTTGGTAGGTTTGTTTGGCTCTCTAGGTTTGACTAGGTCTGCACTACTTTTGTATTGAGCACTTTTTAGTTAGTTGATTACTCGTATCGGGGTTTTTTCTTTTGGGTTTGAACCTGTATGTTGTAAGATTATTTTCGACAGACGTTCATGTTTATAGCTCTTTCTTTTTTTAAAACCTTTTTTTCCCTTGGATATTGATTTGATGATTGGCAAATCAACAAACCGAGGGTTTTCCGAGACGAGTGTAGTTAACTATATATATATATATATATATATATATATATATATATATATATTGTTGTGTAGGATCAACCTAATCTGCATAGGTGACTACCAACTATATAAATAATGGTTGGTACCGGTAGACGAAAGGGAGGAATCACGAGATCCAACTAGAGACTCTGATCGACTGCGACTAGTCAACACATTCTCCAGGAACGTCTTCCCAGAAATATACAGAAATACTATATGTACTTATTGTGTACACTTTCTTGTTATAATACATTCTTGTTCTAAGTACATTTTGTGTTGCATTATTATTCCATGCAATAGGCGAGATTCAACATTGAGTCAAGACTCAACATATATATATATATTTAGAATTGTACATAGTCCGACAATTTATTTAAAGACATTTATATTATGTTAAAATATAAAAATATAAAAAGAACGTTAAACATAATATAAATGTCTTTAAATATATATATATATATATATGTATATATATATATATATCTATATATATATATATAGAGAGAGAGATAGAGATAGAGAGAGAGAGAGATCAGTCAGTTAAGTGTAAAAAAGTTACCTCAAACAGAAAAAAAGCCCCCAAAAACAACAATAAAAAAAAACAAAAAAAAAACGACCGAACTAATTTCCCTGTTTAACTCTTCCAACATTCGCTTAATGGCAAATCTCGAGCAATTCTATATGAGAAAATTCGTTGACTGATGATCGCTTAAGAGGTGAAACTGCCATTCAGCGTGCTTGTTGTTTTCTGCGTCCACGTTGAAAGTAGTTTGTCCATTTCTGATGTCTGGCTTTGCTACAAAGCACACGAGAAACATATATCATGAATGTTTACAACAAATACAAAAGGCAATGGTTATCAATGTGTATCAAATCGATCCCAACCACGAAAGCAGTATTTCATTCAAATAAATTAATGCTTTGCCTCTGCGGAGAACATGACAAGTATTGACTGTTGTGAGTTATTGGATTCTAGAGAAACCATCACTGCAGATTGTAAACAACTTGTGCATGTCATTAGTGTTTTATATTAAAGATTTTCGCGAACAGAAAACGTGCCATCCTTCAGTATAACTATGGAAACCCCAACGCAATAAAATTACAGCAAATAATACATTGTCAAAATTTATCATAAAATAAAATAATATTTATATATATAAAAGTATAATATATATAATCGGAAAGTATAATATATATATAATAGTATTTATAAACAGGGTTGTCCAAATCGTGTAACAGCAAAATTGTCCAATTGATAAATTAAGCTTTGAACCGTTGTATCTTAGAAATGATTAAAGATATTTTACTGGAATTCTTCGAGATCTTTATAACACCACTGGGATCTACTTTGAACAGTAAGTATGTATTTATCACGAAGGTGAAATGATGATCCCTTTTCCTGATCCAATGTTCCTCTCTACTGTTCCCTCTTTTTGAAACTTATTCACCGTTCTCTTGATGGCTCTTGAATGGAAAATGGAAGCCAGAGATTGATTGTTGGTAACATTACGGAAGACGGGAATGATATTTTTCTTCTCATCATTGGTCATTTGGGAAGACAGTGGGACTGACACAAAAGTATTTTAACCTGTTCTCTTTCGAGCTGAATAACTCAAATGGTTTTTCAATGATTATTCTGACAAATGGTGTCAAGATGGCTAAGCGTCATATCACAAAAACCTGAAAAAAAGAAACTAACTTAGTTTAGTATTTTTTTCTTTTTAGTTATTAAACATTTTGTGGGATCAATTTTGTTGTTACACCCGGTATCTATCTATCTATCTATCTATCTATCTATCTATCTATCTATCTAAGTCTGTTCATATCTATCTATCTATCTATCTATCTATCTCAGTCTGTTCATATCTATCTATCTATCTATCTATCTATCTCAGTCTGTTCAATTGTATCTATCTATCTATCTATCTCAGTCTGTTCATATCTATCTATCTATCTATCTATCTATCTATCTCAGTCTGTTCAATTCTATCTATCTATCTATCTATCTATCTATCTATCTATCTATCTATCTATCTCAGTCTGTTCATATCTATCTATCTATCTATCTATCTATCTATCTATCTATCTATCTATCTATAATAATAAAAATAATAAAATACAAGAACCTTGAAATAGAAATCTCAGAAATGTGACACATGGAAACATCAACAATCCCTGATGTAGTTGGAGCCCTCGGATTGGTTGGAAAAGATTCCAGTAGACTAATTGAAGGGATTCCTGGAAGTCCATGCTTCAAAGAGATACAAAAAATTGTTCTCACAAGTACGAGGGGTTTTATCCATGTAAATTTGTTCTTTTTTGTCAGTGGAAAGTGCCATGATGCCATTTATAACCTTATGTCACTGGGCGGGACCCGGAAAGAAATGTGTAAACGCTAAGAAAAAATCAAAGGAAATAATAATAATAATAATAATAATAATAATAATAATAATAATAATAATAACTGTAATAATGATGCTGATAATGATGGACACGCCTATTTTGTGGGATTGACAATTATGCTGTTACACCCACCCCGTATATATATATATATATATATATATATATATATATATATATAAATGTAAAAGTGAACATAGAAGTTAACACTTAGAGGCGACAGTCTGTTTCATGGTAGATGCAATTGTCAGGCCTGACGATTGCATCTAGCATGAAACAGTCTGTCGCCTCTAAGTGTTAACTTCTACGTTCACTTTTATATTTACACACGCTCTATCTCTGATATTGAGCACTTTATCCCATAAATATAGCACACTTTAAGACTATATTTCTTCATATATATATATATATATGTGTGTGTGTTTGTGTGTCTGTATATATATATGTGTGTGTGTGTGCGTGTATATTTATGTGTGTGCGTGTGAGATTTCTTTATTAATCGAGTTCACCCCATGCAAGGCAGTAAAGCCACTAAGACGCAAGGTGTTACCGGGTGTGGAAGAGTTAGAGACAGAAACATTATTAATGTCCGAGAAGAAAGGAAAAGTAATCAGGAGGACAGCAGATAGCGATTGACATTGCATTTAACTTTGTTTAGCAAGATCCAGTAAAAATATCTCCTAGATTACATTAATAGAGAATCATCTATGTCGCTAAGATAGGGGCATAGATGATTGTCTAAGAATCGCACATTCTTCTTTGTATTCTCTCAAGGATCTCTAAATACACAGCAGAAGCACCCGACGAGGTGTACCTGCAAATGTCCAGCACGTAGACAGTCAACCAATATTTGTGACAGCAGGCCGAGCAATTCATACAATATATCGTTTCCATATCATATCATTTGAGAAGTGTCTTGTATCAATAAGGACAACATTTATGAAGAGCTACAAAGAACATGAGTTGCCAAAGCCCTGAAAGGACACAGCTCATAGAACTTTATCTTCTCTAATACATTCGTTTCAAAAAACTGAACACTTTGGGACTGTCTGTATATTCAGACATAAGGAAGATATAAATTCGGTTATCTCAGCCATGAAATCCCAAAAAACGCTATTCGTAAGAAATGAAAAATTGTTTCTTTTTATTTTGGCTTAATGGCTGTAGACAGCGGTTAATGCCTGCGTGCGTATGTTTTGAATGTCGGGAATAGCCATGACTTTTGTACTCTAGCTGCAATATGAATGAAATCAACGATTGACTACATTTGCATCCCCTTATAAATATAAATGGAAATGTCATGGTAGAGCCCGAAAAACGTCATATGTAAAGATTTGAAAATATATGTGTAAGTATTGATATATGACTATACATAGGTAACTGTGTGTATCGATTAATGTGTATGTGCCTATGTGTGTGTAATTGCACATGTAAATGAACGTATGTATATGTGAGATTTACATAAGTGTATGTGTGCTATATATATATATATATATATGAAAAAACAAAATCTTTAATATTGCATTCAATTATTACTCCATCTTAATTTGAAACCTAAACTTTAAGCAAGAAAGATTACCCATCTAAAAATAGTCACAAATTACATTCATGAATTGGATTCAAACTGATAGAGATGTTACCTTAACAATCATTTACAATATTAAAAGATTACTATCAGTAAACTGTTATATTTTAAATAAATTTCTTTTAATGTACTTTCTATGAATGTGTTTTTAAATATACTATTTAACTGATATTAAATCCCTAAATTATTTGTAAAAGAGTTAAATATTTTAAGTGCTAGCAAACTTCAAATTAATTTCTTTGGTGATTTTCAAAAATTAAATTAATATCAAACATTAAAATCTCTTTTTTACATAAATTACTAAAATTTACCACTCCTCCTCTCTTCGTAAAGCCTAAATACAGCTTCTTTCTCTTTACTTCCCCCTTCTTTCTTTCTTTTTTCTTTTTTCTCTCTTCTCCCCCCTTCCCTTTCAATATATCACTTCCGTTAAGTTAACCGATTAAATAGGTCAATGTCTGGTCCCTCCTCCCCTAATACTAAGTATATTAGATAGAAATATTAAAATAAACCCTCTCTAAACTCAATCATGTCTGTCACACCACTTCTCACTGCCCTCTCTGTTAAATTACATGAACTTAATACTACCCCTCAAAAGTGTAAAAACTCATTTCATTTTTAGTTTCACCTTTTGGAAGTGTAGCCTGATGATCCAGCGTCCTTTAAAAGGGCTATGGTGAAATAAATTATTACATGGAGCCTTAAAGTGGCCTGTTTTTCTTTATATATATATATATATATATATATATATATATATATATATATATTATGAAATGGACCTACAATTATTTTAATATCTGTCTATATTTTAAGATGAGGTATTATGTACATTATTTACATTTTTCAGACTATTGTCCTCATCTTTGACACCATAGTTATTACAACGTTTCGGCCGTTGTACGCTCCGACCTTCTTCAGGCGGTTGGAATGTCGAACTGAACCCTTTATTTTAGCAAGGACACATGGCACAGTGGATAAAGGCGTTAGTTAGATCCAGTGACAGGACCCAAAGAGTGTGAGTTCAATACCCGGTTATGGCAGTGGAGAACTTTCAGAGGGAAATTAACAGGAGATAACTGATAACTGACATCCATTAAACATGGCACGTGAAACTAGAACAGTCTACCCTCGTGAACAAAATAAAGGGTTCAGTTCGACATTCCAACCACCCGAAGAAGGCCGGATCGTACAACGGCCGAAACGTTGTAATAAATATGGCGACAAAGATGAGGACAATCGTCCAAATAATGTAAATAATTATTTTAATATATTTCATATATTTTCTGTTTATACGTTATTTTTTTTATAGGTACAATTATTTAAGTAAATACTCTGTCTATAATAAACAGTATAAATTACATTTACCACTCTGAATGTCCGAAAACTTTTGTTGAAAATATATGTCCTCCGACAGAAATCGTACCTGTATACTACACGGAAATTTCATTTGGCCTGACGTGCTATTCCATTAGCTAGCATCAACAAAGTCCAATATACTGTTTTTAAACAAGCAAATTTCCCACGACCTTTTTTGAACGATCATATCTACTCGAAGTGTATCATATGAAATGAACTAAGTCTGATAATTATAATTAAAAATAATATAATAAAATTATTTTAATATATATTCTGTTTATATGTTATTTTTACAGGTAACATTATTCAAGTAAATTCTCTATTTATAGTAAACAGTATGAATTAAATTTCCTGGCCTGAATTCGTACTTTGCTAACAAGACGCTTCTTCTGTAGCAAAATGGTATATCACATTAGGCGAAATAACAATTTCATATAGGATAAAAGTTAGATTCTTGTCGGAGGACACACATATTTTAAATAATTGTATCTATAAAAATAACATATTAACAGAATATATATATATATATATATATATATATATATATATATATATATATATATATATATATATATATATATATATATATATATATATATATATACCCCACATGGGTAAAAATATAAGAAAAAGAAGATTGAAAATGCAACTGAAATCTTTAAGAATATTTATTTTCAGTAACCTTACCGGTTTCACAGTTCTAAGTTTAATTGCGATAGAGAGACGTGTGGCTATGCAATTATATGTCCCGCATCGCTATATATCATAATGTCATAGTTTTTATATATATATATATATATATATATATATATATATATATGCATATATATACATATATATATATACATGCATATATATACATATATTTATATATATACATGCATTTTCTTTTTTCGTTTCAACCTTTGGAAGTAGAGTCTGATGATCCGCGGTCCTTTAAAAGGGCTGTAGTGAAATAACTTATTACATGGAACCTTAAAGTGGTCTGTTTTTATTTTTATTTAAATCATTAGCTCTGATTTACATTGATCTCTCTGGATTTTATCCTCCTTCGGTCTACCCATACGGATTAGCTGGTTTTTCGTAAACTAAATATATATATATATATATATATATATATATATATATATATATATATATATATATTTTAAGACATTTTTATGTTTATATATATATGTCGATGGGAAAGTGAATGAAATCGAAATGCCTAGTCAGGATCGATTTCATTACAGACCCTACTTTGAATTTTGCCAAGAATCTCGAGATAGATATTAGGAGCACAAGGCTAGATATGACAGCAATATTCAATTCACAGAGTAATGTACAATTATAAATTTTTCAAGATGGATTACGACTTGAAGTAATCTCTTTTTTTTAAATAATTTCACTCCAAGCAAGGCGATAATGCCTCACGTATACAGAGGGTTACAGGGAATTAAGGTGAAAGAGAAAACTGAGAATGGGGAGAATTGAGGAAAGGACAAATGATGACCGGTATTTAAGAAGACAGAAGATGGCGACTGACATTGCATTTAAATTTTTGAAGATTGTAATTATCAGGGAAGCAAGTAAACGGAAGGGTGTTCCACAGGTTGATAGTGCGAGAAAAGAAACCGTTGTTATAGGATTGACGGCTGCATTTAGCTATTTCAATCGTAAAAAGGTGGGACCTACATGCCAACCTAGTAGCGAACATGCATTCGTGTAGTCAGGGCAACAGGGAAAAAACTTTGTCAGAGCAGCTGCTATGAAAATATTAAAAGAAAAGACAGAGGAAAGCCATGTCACGTCCGTGAGAAATTGATTGATATGTGGTCAGGATATATCACATTACAGATCCTTCTTTGGATGTATAGGGGGATCACCAGACCAGATATGGCAACAGTATTCAATTCATGGACGAATGGTAGATTTGTATATGTGTAAGATGGACTCTGACGTAAAAAAAACTTTTGGCACGACACAGTGACCCAAATTTTCTTTGCAGTAGACTTAGCCACTGATTCAATGTAGTCGCTTCACTTCAAATCAATGGAAAAAGTGAGGCCAAGAGAGGCGCACTGTATTGCTCTCCTTGAGGTCTAGCGTCAACCATACTGATGGTGGGCAGGAAATGGTTCTCTGTGATGGTTAAATAAAAGCAATTTTTGGTAGTATAATGTTCCAATTATTTTTAACCATCGTAAGACATTTTCAGAGACGTAAGGCAGAAGTCTGGAAATAACCAATGGAGTCTTTATGCCGTCAATGACCCGGAGTTTAAAATAAACATAGTGGATAAAATAAACACAGTGGAATTAATTTTAGTATCAGTTTTAGTGTCAATTAAAAGTGTTAATTTTAGTATCAGTTTTAGTGCCAATTTTAGTGTTAATTTTAGTATCAGTTTTAGTGTCAATTAAAAGTGTTAATTTTAGTATCAGTTTCAGTGTCAATTTTAGTGTAAATTGTATTATCAGTTTTAGTGTCAATTTTAGTATCAGTTTTAGTGTCAATTTTAGTGTCAATTTTAGTATCAGTTTTAGTGTCAATTTTAGTGTTAATTTACTGTCTATTTTAGTGTTAATTTTAGTATTAGTTTTAGTGTCAATTTTAGTGTTAATTTTAGTATCAATTTTAGTATCAGTTTTAGTGTCAATTTTAGTATCAGTTTCAGTGTCAATTTTAATGTAAATTGTATTATTAGTTTTAGTTTCAATTTTAGTATCAATTTTAGTGTTAATCTTATTGTCAGTTTTAATGTCAATGTTAGTGTTAATATTAGTGATTAGAGTTTGATTGAATAGATAGCGAAACTTTTGTGACAAAGTAAATTTTTAAGTACACCAGTAGAATATTACACGACTAGTAAGAGTGTATCGAATGAACTAACACTCGATCTGTTCACCGTTCCCCGAAGCCTTCTGTCCTAATTATTTTATAGTAGCCGGAAGAGTTTAACATAGGCTCTTTAGTGGGAGGTGAGCACAACAGAAACAAAGAAAAACAATTTTGGTAATGGTTGAAAAATTACTTAGAACAGTAAAAATCGGGAAATGATGGAGAGTCATGATCTCCGACCTCCTGAAAGGACATGGAATATTTAGAGATAAACAAGAACACGTTTAATGGAATACTGAATTCCTTGGAGAAAGAATAGCATAACGAGAACAACAGTCGGAATGAAACAGTCAAATTCAATTAATAGCGTCTGCTTTTCGCTCTACGGCAGTCGACGCCAATCACCTGCTCTTTCAAGCAAATCATTCCACGGGTCACTTGGATTCAGGAATCGAAGCCGAGCAGTCATTTTCCACCTCAAAAGTGTTGACTGGCTCTTTCAAAAACGGTTTCCAACATCCCCAATCTCCACCGCCTACGCCCGGCTGCTAATCTGTGTTCATTTATTTTAAACCCGTTGAAAATTTAATCACATTGAACACGGAATCGATCGCTCACTGACGCGTGACCTGCCAGCGGAGAATCAACGGAAAGCCAAACATAGGAGCGCAGGCTTCTTTCATAATTCATCATCGAGGCAAACGCTCGCGGCAACAGCCGGTACCGGTTAAATACGACATTCAAAAGGAAACGATATAAATAGAGGAAGATGCAAGAAATATTATGGTGATGACTCTTCTCATGATTACAGGTCATATCATAAGGATAGTAACTCACGTGAGGGGTTCAAGGAATTTCTTACTTACAGAAAGCAACTTTTAAAAGAAGGAGATCAATAATACAGACAGCAGCTAGAACGATAGATACTCCCCAATATTGCAGAACATACCTTCAATAAAAAAGGAAATCAGTAATCCAAACACTTGCAGTGATAATGACTTATCCCAAAATTACGGAAGATATCTTAAACAAAGAGAATGAGATCAATAGTCCGTATAATTCCTAGAATGATAATGACTTATTCCAAAATTACGAAAGATATCTTAAACAAAGAGAATGAGATCAATAGTCCGTATAATTCCTAGAATGATAATGATTTATTCCAAAATTACGGAAGATATCTTAAAGAGAATGAGATCAATAGTCCGTATAATTCCTTGAATGATAATGACTTATCCCAAAATTACAGAAGATATCTTAAACAAAGATAATGAGATCAATAGTCTGTATAATTCCTAGAATGATAATGACTTATCCCAAAATTACAGAAAATATCTTAAACAAAGAGAATGAGACCAATATTTCGAATAATTCCTAGAATGATAACGACTTATTTTAAAAATACGGAAGGTATCTAAAACAGTGAAAATGAGATCAATAGTCCGACTAATTGTTAGAATGATAATGACTTATCTCAAAAGTGCAGCGGGTATCTTAAACAGAGAGAATGCGATCAATAGTCCAAAACAAATTTTAGAATTCTACTAACATTTCTCAATATTACTGAAGGTATCTTAAACAAAATGTGTGATATCAACAGTTCGGACTAATTTCGGAATAATAGCCTTTCTTAGACATGTATTATTTTAATCATGAATAAATGCCGGTGTTTACAAATGTTAGTCTAGAGTAGCATACATTCATATCTGATCTCATACGAAAGGTATTTTTTGATATTATACAAAAGACATGTTTTTTTATATTTACTATTTTGAGTTTAGTAAAGTTTTAAGTAGAAGTAAATAAAGTGATATAGATTATATAGAACTAATGTTCAAATTTAAAACATTATTATCTAAAAAAATAAGCATTTAAAATTCTGACTTTTTTTTCTGGAACTGAAAACAGATTTTTAGTCCATTAGAAAAAAAAAATTCAAAGAGGTTGGATACGTAATGTAACTGTCTTCAGATTTATAATTGTTTTGGACATGGAATGCTGATTTTCAAGGCTACAATTCTGCCTTCCTTTGACGAAGAGCGAATCTTCTTCACCTCTATTCAAAAGCTTTAGTGTACCTTTTGCCAGACCTAGACAAATTTCGATTAATATATATCACTTTCTACATTATAACTAGGAACAGCTATATCTGGTGTGAAATGGGAGTTCCTTTCCTGTTCCATTCCTATTCCTTTACCGAAGCGTTTGTTGGTTTGTTTTGTTTTACGGCATATCAACCTCAATGGGTCATTTTTAATGCCGACAGCTTTTTTTTTCTGATAATATTTTTGTTTTGTCAAGAATCTATTTCTGGTAAAAAAAATTTTCTCAAAATTTTATAGCTGGTAATATTATTTTCTTAAACGCATTTCTGGTAATAGTTTTTTTCTTCAAAAATTTATTTCAGGAAATAATTTTTTTACAAAGTATTTCTGGTACTAAAACCTATTTTTACATTTTCATAATGCTTTTTTATCTCAGTTTCAGGGTTAACTATTTGCCCATAGCTGGGACCCTAACAGGTGCTATCACCCCGGGTCAGGGTGGACCTGGGAACACCAGCAATTAAGAGGTGGTTCCACGCTCCTCGAAACCTCCAGAGGCCCTGCTGTTGGACGTAGTTTATCGTCTTACCCTGGACGCGGATGTAGTTTATCGTCATACCCAGGTCGACCGAAGCGAAAGAATACAGTCGCAAAATCATTGAGAGTTGTTCACATGTTCCTCATTCTTTGAAATCTCTGTCAGCGGGGCTTAGAATAAAGACGGCTCACATTCCGGGTGGGTACTTGCACGCACGAATAGTAACCCTAAAAATCCGTACGTTTTTCACTCTAATTTAAGCCGGTCTCTCCTGTACATTTTTGCACTATTTAAACAGGATCTATGTCTAATATTTTGACTCTAGTGTAATCTGGACCTATGTAGACCCTCTGTCTGAAAAATACTGGGATTTATCCGTTCTTCGATGTAGGAGGCATCGTCCACAGTGAGTTCTTGCCACAGGGCCAGACGATCACTCAACAAGTTTATAAAGAGATCCTGCGGCGTTTGTTTCGCTCAGTGATCGAGAAGAGACGAGAGTTGTGGCAGGACAAACCGTGGCTGCTTTACCACGACAATGGACCTACTCACAACGGGAATGGGTTAAATAGTAAAGTAGACTAGGCTGTCAAGCGTTAAGTGGCATCCAGTGTAAGAGAAGGAACATTCTGAATTTCACACCGCGATGGGGACAACAAGAAACCACTCTACTGCCTATCCAAAAATGGCAACGCAATTCCGAGATATAAAATAGCATTGTTAAGAGCCATGATTGTCTTGGCCCTGAAAGGTGATGGCATTTAAAAAAAAGAAGATGAAGACAACGTTAAACCACTCCACCATCCCAAGAACCACCATGGCGAAAGATAGTTTGCATTTATTAAAGAAAAAGAAAGCTATGGAGATCCATGATCGCTATTGCCTTGAAGGCGAATGGTATTTTTCAAAAAATAGCAAGCCGCCATATTAATTTGCATTAATCGGATATTGTTTAACTGTTCGAAGCAGTTAATAAAAATACCTTGTTTGAAAATGGAAGTGATGTTTACATTGGTGATAACTCTGTAATTTGAGTGGAAGTGCTCGCAGGATTTAGCGAGGATTTCCTGATCGATAAAGACTCTTGACTTAATGAAAAAAAGAGCGAAAACATGTTCGGAAGTTATGAAGTCAGAAGCGTAGTCAAAAAGAACAAAACATAGAAATAATATCGAAAAATTGGCTCGAGGCAAGATCAGTGGATATACAATACTTGATGGTAGACGGTAGATAGTTTTCATTTAATATTAAAGTATTATGAAGTTAGCGTGAGTACAAATTAATATTTACAATGAATACAATTCATATGCCAAGGAGAAGATCAAAACAATTGCCATGAAAATATTTACCGAAAAGTCATATTGACATAACGTCCCAGCAATGGGAAAGTGGCTGAAGTCGTGATGATGAAATGTTACTAGATCGGTTTTGTAGATATTGAATATTACAAGCGAGTTCTTCCTCCATTAAGCATTCAGATCAAATCGAGATCGAATAGTGAAAGACGTCTTCTAGAAACTAAACAAAGTATTAACAGATAAGGAAATGTTGTTAGAAACTCTTGTAATGTATCTATTACTGAGTTGGGTTCAGTAACTCTTAGAGAAAGTCCAACTGCAGATTAATAATGTATTTTCTAAGACGACCACCAAATACGGCTTTTACTGTGTCAGTATTTACCCAAGACCTCTCTACAAGGCTGGATGTGGCACAAGACCGTTTTTTTAATGTGGGGCGATTCCAAGCCTGTAGGTTCAGGTAAAAATTGCCCCTAGACCCCCTACACACCCGGTCAGTTAGCTGTCTACCTCGCCAGACGAGGCTTTGCCGAAGGTCAGTGTCTCGTCTGGTTTCCACTCCGCCCGGAGACAGAGAGTTCGACTAGCAGAGCGCCAGCAAATATTGAGGTTTTGCTGTCTCGGTATTTACCCAAAACCTCCCTACAAGTCGGGATGTGGCACAAGGCTGTTTTTTAACGTGAGGCGGTTCCGAGACCGTAGGCTCAGGCAAAAATTGCCCGTAGACTCCGTATACACAGGGTCGGGTAGCTGTCTACTTCCCTAGACGAGATTCTGCTATTCGGCATAGCCTCGTCTGGGTTCCTCAAGCAGAGCAGCAGCAAACCACGAGGTTTTGCTATCTCCCCTAGTCCTACGTTCCGCTCTCACATTTATACACGTGCGGGCGAGTCCACCTCATCGGCCGGTGTAAAACAGAAATAAAGAAAACGTACTGAACTGATATTTCGTCTCACTTCTCCTATATGGCATTGAATGTTGGACAATTTCCTCACACGTTCAGAGATGTGGTTATCCTACTGAATGCTAAGAACACCATAGACAGAGCATGTGAAGAATGTTTAAGTAAAATAAGAACCACAAGAAAACTGATGCATACAACCAAAACGAGACAGCTGAAATTTCAGGGACACCACAATGAGGAAAGAGGACTTTGAATATTTAACACTCACAATATATGCTGAATGCAGGAGGGTAAAAGAGAAATAGACAGATATCAACTGAAGTTTGTGTGAATGGGGAGCAGAAAAAGGGTAAAGAGCGATGGTAAAGGATTAACATTTACTTAAGGCAACAAAAAGACGACATTTGCGTTGGGGGAACGACGGCGCTCTGAAGGGACATGGTGCAAAAATGAAGACGTTAAGCGTAGTACGACTTGCTTCGAAGTTGAAATAGTTAAATAATGTATAGCAGTCGAGATTAGTTAAAAAAAAAACGATATTCCATGTTGATGTTTTTCGTCGAATAAACCTTCTCCAAATAATAAAAAAAGAAAATGGCGGACAGCAACAGTTCTCACTCTCTCCATTTTGCCAGTTGACATTAAGCTAGTTTGATGTAAACAACTCAGGAAATGGAGACCGAGTACAGTGACGAAACTGCTGCTCAATCTCGGACTAATAAAATTACAAATAACACTTTCTTTTTCTTTCTTTTATTATTATTATTATCCAAATAAACGGAACGACAATATAACAGTTATATATATTCGACCATAGTTAAAAGCTGAGTAAACATTAGTCTACCAGATACCTCGACAATTTATATCCTAAAGTCCATTGGTATCAAGACGGCAACAGGTCAAATGACTACATCTATAAAAAAAAAATAACATTAACTAGCCTCTCGGTATTTTATCACCATCTTCATGTCAGACGTTCGCGCAAACTACATGTCTTTGATCTACCAGTTTATCGACAAAGCTGTCCCAGCTGTGTGTATATGGACACGCCAGGCCGCATGCATTGATTTGGCGTCCTCATTCCGTTCATCTTCCATTGGTGAGGAGAAAGTTCCACTCAGATTTCTTCCCAAGCAACAAAAACAGAACATCTTGAACGGCGACGCCCTGAAGGAACATGCTGCAGAAAAGAAGACGTTAAGCGTAGTACGACTTGTCTCGGAGTTGAAATAGTTAAATAACGTATAGTATTCGAGCTTAATTAAAAAAAGAAGATATTCCATGTTTATACTTAATCGTCGAATAAGCCTTCTCTAAATAATAAAAAAAGAAAATGGCGGACAGCAACAGTTCTCCCTTCTCCATTTTGCCAGTTGACTTTAACCTAGTTTGCTATAAACAACCCAGGACATGGAGATCTAACGACATTTCTTTGATCTACCAGTTTATCGACACAGCGGTCCGAGCTGTGTGGATATGGACAAGACAGGCCACATGAATTGATTTGGCGTCCTCATTCCGTTCATCTTCCATTGGTGAGGAGGAAGTTTCACTTAGACTTCTTCTTCCCAAGAACATTTTTTTACGACGATGTTTACCATGTACGAGGCACGAGAACCGCTTGATGCAGAGGGTTACATGAGTAAGAGGCACAGATAATGTGAATATGATCTGTTAGACTGGGGAACAGACTCTCGACACTTCCTCGATCACTACAATCTTAACCTCTTCCGGTATAGGGTCAACCTTTATCTATCCTACCTATACAGATAAGATACGCCTTTTGCTTCCTCCATGTACGTCTTTACAACAACTTCGTTTAGTAACCCTCTACCTAGAGTGGCTCTTGGAACTGGGATTTAGTGAACATTAATGAAAGAAAAAAATTGTCCGATAAATTCAGGCTGAAAAATGAGGGTACATAGGTTAAACGATGGAATCAGGTCGCAATAACTGGTCCGAATAGATGAGTCTGTAAAAGATATATGTAACCACTTGCATCTTAGTGGCTTTATTGCCTTGATTGGGGTAAAATAAGGGATAAACCTTTACTGCTGTTTAAAAGACCGGGGTGGGCGTGGTAGTTGTGAACCAGACGATAGGTGAACATATCTACTCCAAAAAGTTGTTGAATATGTCATACAGAGAATTATTTCTGTACTGTCATCGGAGATCTTTTCAGATTCTCCACTTGCGGTGAAAACGTGCTGTTCCCCGTGTTGATCTCATCTACACTGGTCGGATTCAACTGAAAAAGGCGGTCTGCGATGAACAAACGAACGATTTGGTTTGTTTTCTTTAACGGCACATCAACTCCTTATTGGTCATTTAATGCCAAAGTTTATTTTTCTTAGGAGTTTTGGTAAGATTTAATTTGTATTACTAAATTTTTTTTTCTTTTACTATTAAAATATATTACTGAAAACTTTCCTTCTTTCTATTAAAATCTAATTCATTTTTAGGGTTCACTATTTGCCCACGAACGAACAAGGACTTGCTGATCTACAGGTAAATCATTCATATATATATATATATATATATATATATATATATATATATATATATATATATATATGAATCCTAAACAAAATGCAGAAAGCACTGGGCGGCCGGATTCATCAGCTGTGCACATCCACTACCGAGAATCGAAGCCGGACCGTTACGATACAACGAAAGGCGTCATACCATGGGACCAAATTGCCTCAGTGACGAAGAAACTGACTATATATATATATATATATATATATATATATATATATATATATATATATATATATATATATATATATATATATATATATATATATATATATAACAAGAAACTGACTATATATATATATATATATATATATATACATATATATATATACACACACACACACACATATATATATATATATATATATATATATATATATAGTTAAGTAACAAAAATCTTGGTAATCCGTATGGATAATCCTAAGGAGGATGAAATCCTGAGAGGTCAATGTTAAGTCAAAGCGGATAATTTAATTTAGAGAAAAACAGACCACTTTAAGAAATATATATATATATATATATATATATATATATATATATACATTTCTTAAAGTGGTCTGTTTTTCTCTAAATTCAATTATATATCTATTATCTCTAAATTAAAATATATATATATATATATGTATATATATATATATATATATATATATATATATATATATTTATATATATATATATATATATATATGTTGCGTTGAATGTCAAAGACAACATAATATTATTTTTGGCAAAATCAATTTGTCGTTTAACAAGATATTTATTTGTAATCCCTGGTGTTGGTATCATATAAAGCTGCGGGAAAATGTAGTTTAAAATATGTGTAATTAGGCAGCAACTTTTCTTTTAAACATGTTGTGTTGCATGTCAAAGACAACATAATATCAATGTTACCAACACCAGGGATTACAAAGAATATCTTGTTAAACGACAACTTGATTTTGCCAAAAATAATATTATGTTGTCTTTGACATTCAACACAACATGTTTAAAAGAAAAGTTGCTGTCAAATTTCACACACACACAGACACACACACAGAACATATATATATATATATATATATATATATATATATATATATATATATATATATATATATATATGTATGTATATATATATATATATATATATATTATGCGAAAGTTCTTTTATTACAGGAAATATTTTTGTGTTTGTGAGATTTATTCAATAGCAATTCTCTTAAATATTTTTTTTATTCCCACGATCAAAATATATTGATTTTTTTTTTGCTCAGTGATCCATTTTAATGAAAGGTGAGAGGTCAGAAAACGACAACAAATTTGAAAAAGAAGTCCTCGCACAAAAGCGAAAGAAACTCGAGAGATGGTTGATCAGAAAAATCATTGCTTTAATATAAAGTGATTGGCCTCAAGCAATAACCAAATTAAAGAAAGAAAGAAAAAAAAAGAGGGGATCAAAAAATCAATATCTGCCAATAGTCAATCTAAGAAGATCGATAAAAACTAAACGAATCGATGCCAAAAATAGCTACTATGAAAAGAGGATGAAGCGATTTCCGTCCAGGGCTAGTTTTGATAGAAATCGATAATAAATGCATATAAACGCGAAAATCGATAACATAAAAAAAAACTCAAAGTACAAAAGAAAATCTACTGTATTTGCTTCACGATTTTAAATCGATGATCAAAAAATATCGACATTCGTAAATTAAGAGAATGACTTCACGTCTGAAAAGATTTCTCTTACGTCTTTCTTATAATAGATATCATTAGAAGAAATAAGCCATACAGCATTACGATATCATTGTCACGTTTAATTTGGCACACTTCAGCGACAAGTTCAGCTTAGCCGAAAGCTTGACTCCTTGTCAAGATGACACTTACATATTCCGATGCGGGACATTTCAATGCGTTTTCCTATACGATCCGTGTGTGGATCGTAAATTTTAAATACTTTTTATGTCTAAAACAAATAAATTGAAATTTGATAAAAAAAAAATCTATTTTCCAAATTAATGCTTTTTATATTTATTTTTTCTATTTTAGTTCTCCCCCCCCAAAAAAAACAGAAGAGCCACTCAAGGTAGAGTGTTACTGTTGTAAGAGAGGAATAGGGATGAAGTAAAAATAGTATATCACGAGGATATGTAAGATAAATATCGGTTGACCGTGGACTTGAAGAGGTTAACATTGTAATGGTTGGAGAAGCATCCGCTCGGGAACCTGATCCGCAATGTAACAGTATGGGTCTAAGGAATGTAACACGTTCGAACATTTGCCATAATAATAGCGACAGAGTAATGAGAGGCTAGCATTGTTTCGTCGGTGGGATAAGGATTGCAGGGTGGAAAATAATTAATCACCCACAAAGTAGTGTAAGAAAACAAAACGCTGCACGAACAGCAAAATCGATGTGTGCCGCTTATGGATATGGTACCATAGCTGGGAACACAGTTCGTAAGGGGTTCACTAGGCTCAGAAGTGGCAATTTTGATCTGTAGACCAGGGAACGATCCGACAGGTAATTTTATGTATCGTGATTTTGTCAGCATGCGTACGCATACACATATTTATAGAAACAAAACTACCCACGGGCCCGCACGCGAATCCTAATCAACAGAGGAAGTGCATGTATGCGTGTTTGTGTGTATGTATATGTGTATGTGTACATATATGTATACTAACTCCTTATAATAAGACAGTATATATATATATATATATATATATATATATATATATAGCAAAAAAAGAATATATAAAAAAAATATAAATAAATACTTTCACAGAAAAAACATTCAAATTTTTTGTAATTTGCAACTTTTCAGTTGTTTTCTCTACATTATATATATGTATATATATATATATATATTTAAAGAAATTTATATATATTATGTTTAACGTTCTTTTTATAGATACAAGTATTTAAGCAAATGCTCTGTTTTATAATAAACAGTATTAATTAACATTTACCGGCCTGAATGTCCGAGAAATTTTCATAGAAACCATCATATAAATGTCTTTAAATAAATTGTCGGACTATGTCCAATTCTAAAATATATGACGTCATTTGTTTACATTTGATACGCAAGAGCAGATATGAATAGAAGAGATTGATGGAAGATTTAAGTTTAAAGATAGTAAAATCGACCTTGCTAACCAGACGCTGCTCTGTGGCCGAAAGGTTACGGCACATCATGCGAAATGATGGTTTCGTATACGATACAGGTTCGATTCCTGTCGGAGAGCGAAAATTTTCTATAAAAATTTCTGGGACATTCAGGCCGGTAAATGTTATTTAATACTGTTTATTATAAAACAGAGCATTTGCTTAAATACTTGTATCTATAAAAAGAACGTTAAACATAATATATATAAATGTCTTTAAATAAATTGTCGGACTATGTCCAATTCTAAAATATATATATATATATATGTGTGTGTGTGTGTGTGTCGAGGGAATATACGTATGCGAATGCAAGCTGACAAAAACACACAAAAAAAGAAATGGATCTAAGAACACACATGGGCCATTAAAAGATAAGAGTATAGATATCTTTTTCACACTTTCTCGGACCAGTCTTAATTGCTTTATTATCCTTTAGTCAGAATTATTGCACTGACAGTTCAAGAAAGACATTTCGGTCACAAAAACAGAAAAAAAGAAAATGTCTAAAATCGAGAATATTTAACATCGAAAAATATAATAAAATTTAATTCCATTTAATAATATATGGAAATATCTTTAAATGATGAAGGTTGCGAGACCGGAAACACGTGTAGCAAAATAATGGAAAATAAAGCATAATATATATTTAAAAAAAAATCCATATTACAACCAAAAACGTTTGCAGTTTCTCTCTTCTTTTTATTATACACACTTATCTCTCGTTGGAACTACTAAAACCTCTTCCCTTTATATATATATATATATATATATATATATATATATATATATATATATATATATATATATATATATATATATATATACCAAAATGCTTTTTAACTTTTAGGGGTGGGTTCTTGACACCAAAAGAAGGTAATATGTCCATATAAAAATATATCCAAAAGGGCATCATTGTACAGCAACTCATAACAAATGTCCAAAATACCCTGCACTTGATTCAACTAGTGCATGCACCGGTCGCATCCGTGTCTGGTGGAAGCGTTCAAATGATGCTTGACTGATGGAAACGTTCAAAGGATACTTGGCTGGTGGAAACGTTCAAATGATCCTTGGCTGGTGGAAACGATCAAATGATCCTTGGCTGGTGGAAATGTTTAAATGATACTTGGCTGGTGCAAACGTACAAGTGATCCTTGGCTGGTGAAAACGTTCAAATGATCTTGGCTGGTGGAAACATTCAAATGATCCTTGGCTGGTGGAAAGTTCAAATGATCTTTGGCTGGTGGAAACGTTCAAATGATCCTTGGCTGGTGGAAACGAACAAGTGATCCTTGGCTGGTGGAAACGTTCAAATCATCTTGGCTGGTAGAATCGTACAAGTGATCCTTGGCTGGTGGAAACGTTCAAATGATTCTTGGCTGGTGGAAACGTTCAAATGATCCTTGGCTGGTGGAAACGTACAAGTGATCCTTGGGAGGTGAAAACGTTCAAATGATCCTTGGCCGGTAGAAACGTACAAGTGATCCCTGGCTGGTGGAAACGTTCAAATGATCTTGGCTAGTGGAAACGTTCAAATGATCCTTGGCTAGTGGAAATGTTCAAATGATCTTGGCTAGTGGAAATGTTCAAATGATCTTGGCTGGTGGAAACGTTCAAATGATCTTGGCTAGTGGAAACGTTCAAATGATCTTGGCTGGTGGAAACATTCAAATGATCCATGGCTAATGGAAACGTTCAAATGATCTTGGCTGGTGGAAACGTTCAAATGACCCTTGGCTGGAGGAAACGTTCAAATGATCCTTGGCTGGTGGAAACGTTCAAATGATCTTTGCTGGTGGAAACGTAAAAGTAATTCTTGGCTGGTGGAAATGTACGAGTGATCCCTGGCTGGTGGAAACGTTCAAATGTTCATTGGCTGGTGGAAATGTACAAGTGATCCTTGGCTGGTAGAAACGTTCAAATGTTCTTTGCTGGTGGAAACGTATAAGTAATTCTAAGCTGGTGGAAACGTTCAAAGGATACTTGGCTGGTGGAAACGTTCAAATGATCGTTGGCTGGTGGAAGCGTACAAGTGATCCTTGGCTGGTGGAAACATACAAGTGATCCTTGGCTGGTGGAAACGTTCAAATGATCTTGGCTGGTGGAAACATTCAAATGATCCTTGGCTGGTGGAAACGTTCAAATGATCCTTGGCTGGTGGAAACGTTCAAATGATCCTTGGCTGGTGGAAACGTTCAAATGACCCTTGGCTGGTGGAAATGTTTAAATGATCCTTGGCTTGTGGAAACGTTCAAATGATCTTGGCTGGTGGAAACGTATAAGTAATTCTTGGCTGGTGGAAACGTTCAAAGGATACTTGGCTGGTGGAAACGTTCAAATGATCCTTGGCTGGTGGAAGCGTACAAGTGATCCTTGGCTGGTGGAAACATACAAGTGATCCTTGGCTGGTGGAAACGTTCAAATGATCTTGGCTAGTGGAAACGTTCAAATGATCTTGGCTGGTGGAAACTTTCAAATGATCCTTGGCTGGTGGAAACGTTCAAATGATCCTTGGCTGGTGGAAACGTTCAAATGATCCTTGGCTGGTGGAAACGTTCAAATGATCTTGGCTGGTGGAAACGTTCAAATGATCTTGGCTGGTGGAAACATTCAAATGATCCTTGGCTGGTGGAAACGTTCAAATGATCCTTGGCTGGTGGAAACGAACAAGTGATCCTTGGCTGGTGGACCCGTTCAAATGATCCTTGGCTGGTGGAAACGTTCAAATGATCCTTGGCAGGTGGAAACGTACAAGTGATCCTTGGCAGGTGATAACGTTCAAATGATCCTTGGCTGGTGGAAACGTACAAGTGATCCTTGGCAGGTGAAAACGTTCAAATGATCCTTTGCTGGTGGAAACGTACAAGTGATCCCTGGCTGGTGGAAACGTTCAAATGATCTTGGCTAGTGGAAACGTTCAAATGATCTTGGCTGGTGGAAACGTTCAAATGACCCTTGGCTGGTGGAAACGTTCAAATGATCCTTGGCTGGTAGAAACGTACAAGTGGTCCTTGGCTGGTGGAAACGTTCAAATGATCTTTGCTGGTGGAAACGTACAAGTAATTCTTGGCTGGTGGAAATGTACGATTGATCCCTGGCTGGTGGAAACGTTCAAATGTTCATTGGCTGGTGGAAATGTTCAAGTGATCCTTGGCTGGTGGAAACGTTCAAATGATCCTTGACTGATGGAAACGTTCAAAGGATACTTGGCTGGTGGAAATGTTCAAATCATACTTTGCAGGTGGAAACGTTCAAATGATCATTGACTGGTGGAAACGTACAAGTGATCCTTGGCTGGTGGAAAAATACAAGTGACCCTTGGCTGGTGGAAACGTTCAAAAGATCTTGGCTGGTGGAAACGTTCAAATGATCTTGGCTGGTGGAAACGTTCAAATGATCTTGGCTGGTGGAAACGTATAAGTAATTCTTGGCTGGTGGAAACGTTCAAAGGATACTTGGCTGGTGGAAACGTTCAAATGATCCTTGGCTGGTGGAAGCGTACAAGTGATCCTTGGCTGGTGGAAACATACAAGTGATCCTTGGCTGGTGGAAACGTTCAAATGATCTTGGCTAGTGGAAACGTTCAAATGATCTTGGCTGGTGGAAACTTTCAAATGATCCTTGGCTGGTGGAAACGTTCAAATGATCCTTGGCTGGTGGAAACGTTCAAATGATCCTTGGCTGGTGGAAACGTTCAAATGATCTTGGCTGGTGGAAACGTTTAAATGATCTTGGCTGGTGGAAACATTCAAATGATCCTTGGCTGGTGGAAACGTTCAAATGATCCTTGGCTGGTGGAAACGAACAAGTGATCCTTGGCTGGTGGACCCGTTCAAATGATCCTTGGCTGGTGGAAACGTTCAAATGATCCTTGGCAGGTGGAAACGTACAAGTGATCCTTGGCAGGTGATAACGTTCAAATGATCCTTGGCTGGTGGAAACGTACAAGTGATCCTTGGCAGGTGAAAACGTTCAAATGATCCTTTGCTGGTGGAAACGTACAAGTGATCCCTGGCTGGTGGAAACGTTCAAATGATCTTGGCTAGTGGAAACGTTCAAATGATCTTGGCTGGTGGAAACTTTCAAATGATCCTTGGCTGGTGGAAACGTACAAGTGGTCCTTGGCTGGTGGAAACGTTCAAATGATCTTTGCTGGTGGAAACGTACAAGTAATTCTTGGCTGGTGGAAATGTACGATTGATCCCTGGCTGGTGGAAACGTTCAAATGTTCATTGGCTGGTGGAAATGTTCAAGTGATCCTTGGCTGGTGGAAGCGTTCAAATGATCCTTGACTGATGGAAACGTTCAAAGGATACTTGGCTGGTGGAAATGTTCAAATCATACTTTGCAGGTGGAAACGTTCAAATGATCATTGACTGGTGGAAACGTACAAGTGATCCTTGGCTGGTGGAAAAATACAAGTGACCCTTGGCTGGTGGAAACGTTCAAAAGATCTTGGCTGGTGGAAACGTTCAAATGATCTTGGCTGGTGGAGACGTTCAAATGATCTTTGCTGGTGGAAACGTACAAGTAATTCTTGGCTGGTGGAAACGTACAAGTGATCCCTGGCTGCTGGAAACGTACAAGTGATTCTTGGCTAGTGGAAACGTTCAAATGATCCTTGACTAATGGAAACGTTCAAAGGATACTTGGCTGGTGGAAACGTTCAAATCATACTTTGCAGGTGAAAACGTTCAAATGATCTTGGCTGGTGGAAACGTTCAAATGATCCTTGGCTGGTGGAAACGTTCAAATGATCCTTGGCTGGTGGAAACGTACAAGTGATCCTTGGCAGGTGAAAACGTTCAAATGATCCTTGGCTAGTGGAAACGTTCAAATGATCTTGGCTGGTGGAAACTTTCAAATGATCCTTGGCTGGTGGAAACGTTCAAATGATCATTGGCTGGTGGAAACGTTCAAATGATCCTTGGCTGGTGGAAACGTTCAAATGACCCTTGGCTGGTGGAAATGTTTAAATGATCCTTGGCTGGTGGAAACGTACAAATGACCCTTGGCTCGTGGAAACGTTGAAATGATCCTTGGCTGGTGGAAACGTACAAGTGGTCCTTGGCTGGTGGAAACGTTCAAATGATCTTTGCTGGTGGAAACGTACAAGTAATTCTTGGCTGGTGGAAATGTACGATTGATTCCTGGCTGGTGGAAACGTTCAAATGTTCATTGGCTGGTGGAAATGTTCAAGTGATCCTTGGCTGGTGGAAGCGTTCAAATGATCCTTGACTGATGGAAACGTTCAAAGGATACTTGGCTGGTGGAAATGTTCAAATCATACTTTGCAGGTGGAAACGTTCAAATGATCCTTGACTGGTGGAAACGTACAAGTGATCCTTGGCTGGTGGAAACATACAAGTGATACTTGGCTGGTGGAAACGTTCAAATGATCTTGGCTGGTGGAAACGTTCAAATGATCTTGCTGGTGGAAACGTACAAGTAATTCTTGGCTGGTGGAAACGTACAAGTGATCCCTGGCTGGTGGAAACGTACAAGTGATTCTTGGCTGGTGGAAACGTTCAAATGATCCTTGACTGATGGAAACGTTCAAAGGATACTTGGCTGGTGGAAACGTTCAAATCATACTTTGCAGGTGGAAACGTTCAAATGATCTTGGCTGGTGGAAACGTTCAAATGATCCTTGGCTGGTGGAAACGTACAAGTGATCCTTGGCTGGTGGAAACGTGCAAGTCATGCCTGGCTGGTGGAAACGTTCAAATGATCCTTGCATGGTGGAAATGTCAAATGAAAACAAAAGCCGTCTCTCTTAATGGTTAAGAAGAAATCCCAGCATACATCTCTGCTTTTTGCTAAGTTTTTGCAATCACTGCCATCAGGATTGGAAGAAACACGAAGAATTGTTTCATGGTGACTTATTTTTGTGATGCAAATTGGGAGCCAAAAAGTAAATCCAGTCTTATGCAAATTTATTATATTGATTTTCTAAGCTAGCTTAGATGTGGGACAAGGCCGAATGTATGCGGCACGCAGCGAGGATCGAACTCACTATTCAGTCGTCAGTGTTTCAGCGAAACAAGCTTGCTAACATTAAACCACGCCGATCTGATCTTTCTTATTTAATGTTTACTATGAATTGCGATAATTGTTCAACCTTTATTAACCAGTACTGAACCAGTATAATTATTATTACCATTATTGGAAAATTTAATAATTTTTGTACACATCAGTATTGATTGATTCACTGATTGAATGATCGGGCAATTGATTGGGCGATTTCGCACAAAGTCGTTTAAGCATCCACAGCACTACGGTACGTTTTCTGATAATCTCTCCAACGTTAAAAAAATGTGATCTTCATAATTGCCAATTTACTTGAATTCTCTCTTCTAGTTTTGTTAGAAAATAATTGCAGAAAGAATTATTATTATTATTATTATTATTATTATTATTATTATTATTATTATTATTATTATTATTATTATTATTATTCGTAATCATTGATTTGCGACATGTCAACAATTGGTTTATTTAATCTCGACAATCTGTAGCGGGAACTCGGTGAAGATCAAACTATCCTGTCGAAATGCTCAACCAGACTAACCTCTTTACACGGGTGTTGTTCTTAACTTTATATCTTTTTATCCGGCCTTCTTTAGGTGATATACGTCGGATTTACGAAACGAACCCTATATTTCGTCCACCGAAGTAGATTGTTCTAGTTCCACATGCCATGCCTGTTTTAGATATCTTATTTTCATATATATCCCTTTAGTAATTGTTTATACTATTTACATTTACTATTGTCCTCATCTTTATTGTCCTATTCACGACGTTTCAGTCGTTATACGCTCCGACCTTCTTCAGCTGACATACGTTGGAATTTAAACCTGAACCCTTTACTTCCTAACCAGTTATTTTGTCCACAAGAATAGATTGTTCTAGTTCCAGGTGCCATGCCACTTCTGGATATCTCAGATTATCTCTCTTTAGTAATTCAACTCTCTAAGTTTTTGTTCACCTCTGCTGTGAACAGGTATTGAACTCACAACTCTTTGCTTCAAGTCACTGGATCAATTCAACGAACGCATTTAACCATTGGGCTATGCAGCGCCAGTTCACTTCGGTTCCAATTTCCAATTCTGAAGAAGGCCCGAGCGTACAACGGCTGAAACGTCAGGAATATGACAATAAAGATGAGGATAGCTGTCCGAACACTGTAAATAGAGTAAATAATTAAAAACTTCATCTCAGAAACAAAGAGACAGGCTAACCTCAATAGCAATTATCCAACGCCAAGACACCTGACAGAAGAGGATCTTGATTGACTGTTGATTTCATCTCGAACTTTTAGATGTGGCACCCAGTGAGGATCGAACTCACTACTGAATAATAATAGTCAAGTACTCTAGCTTCGTAAACTATTGCCGCATGTTAAGACATCTGAGGAAGTTTTAAGGAAAATAGGTACGACTAGGAAATCGGTACGACTGAAATTTCTGTCATATAATGAGGAAAGAAGGCCTGGAGGATTTGACACTCACAAGACATATTGAGGGCAAAAGAAGTATGAAGATTTATTGCACTATCTTTGAACATCTTTGCATACGGCCATATCACGTCGAAAAACCGGTTCCCCGTAGGAGCAACGTCGAGCCTGGTCAGTACCGAGATGAGTGACCGCTTGGGAATGCCAGGTGCTGTCTGCTTGGATGTGCGAGAGTGTAATTGATAACGGCTCGAATTATTAATCGGGGATCAGAGTTCTAATTCCAGTTGGGTTCGTTATATTCACTTACGAAATGCATGAAGCCGCCTCTTTTACCCAAGCTATGAATTAATTAGTAAGACTTGTATGACTAAACCATTATTATCTTTAAAAAAACACAATCTAAATTCTGGCTTTAAATAACCTGCAAAGGGTTGATAAACCGTAAAAACGAATCAATCAATCGAACATCTTTCTGGCAAGTTCATAATTTTATACATATAGTGATGTTTATCGGAGCAAAATCTGCCCTAGGTGGTTTTTGCGCTCTAATCGTATTATTATTATTATTATTATTATTATTATTATTATTATTATTATTATTATTTCCTTTGATATCTGCCGTTTACACATTTATTTCCGGGTCCCGCCCAGGGACCTAAGGTTAGAAATGGTATCATGACGCTTTCCACCGCAAAAAAATTATTACATCGATAAAGCCCTTCGTAAAGTGTGGGCTGTACTTGTCAGAATAATTTTTTGTATCTCTTTGAGGCATGGACTTCCAGGGATCCCTTATTATTATTATTATTATTATTATTATTATTATTATTATTATTATTATTATTTCAGATAGTATCCAATTACAAATACCTTCACACAGGGTAAAACCGTTTTTTCTTACAGTCTCCGAGAAAGTATCTACATGTGACTCCCAAGTCGACTTGGCTGCCTCATGTTTCAAAATAAAAACAAATCTATCGACATTCAACTATTATGCTCCCCAACTACCCCAGCGGATTAACAAAGATGGGCAAAATGTCTGCGCTCAGAGGGACACGCCATGGGTTAAGTTCAGACATCAGAAAAGTAAATCGATGGGAATTAACAGGATATTTGCCATAACCTATTCGAATTCACCAACACTATAAACGTCAATATTTTCAATCAGGTAAGATCAAAATCCAAACGATAAAATACCTGGGAAATTATTATTATTATTATTATTATTATTATTATTATTATTATTATTTCCTTTGATTTCTGTTGTATACACATTTCCTTACGGATCCTAACCAGAGACCTAATCTAAGAAATGGCTTCATGACATTTTCCACCGATCATTTTTGTAGAAAAAAAGTAAAGAAATGGAAAGGAAACCTAATGTCCCTAATGTTACATATATAAAGCCCTTCGTAAGGTGTGAGCTGTATTTATGACTATAATTTGTTGTAGTTATTTAAGGCATATGCTACCATGAATCCCTTCAAAGAGTCCAATTGATCCAAGGACTCCAACTACAAATGGAATTATTAATGTCTTCATGTGCCTCATTTTTGAGATTTCAGCTTCAAGATCCTTGTATTTTAATAGTTTTTTTTTTTGTTTTGAGATCTTGAAAGATACATTAAAATCTGCAGGGACAGCTATGTCAATAAGAAAGCACATTTTGTTTTTGTGGTCTTTGATCATGGTATCTGGGCGATTAGATTTGATTGTTCTGTCTGTGTGTATTGTGAAGCCCCATAAAATTGTTATAGATTATTATAGTTTTGTAAGACAGTTCTAGTTGAACTAATCCTCTATCTCCTTTGGATCTGAGCACATATAGACGATCAACATCAGCCTTAGGATGATGCATGCGGTGGCCAGTGAGAAGATTTCTCGTTTTGACATCCATTCGCTTAATGTCAGCTATGGTCCAATTAAGGATGTTGAAATTGTATTGCACCCCAGGGACAGCCAAAGTATTTATGGCTGATATTCTGTTTTAAGAATTCAACTCGGTATTTAAGATTAGACGCACACGTGTTTAGTATCCTTTCTCTTTCATTTGTGTATGCTGTATTCCCTCTCCTTCGCTAATCTGCTAAGTATTTATAGGCTTTTTCCCGTACCAGTTCCCTAATCTTTGTGCCAAAAATCTACATCTATTGAGTTTGTTTTTGTAATTCTCCCTTTCTTGAATTTTACTTTTGCACCTTTATTTAACCCGAAATCCGTACCGATGTCATCACATTACAGTATTGAGGTTGCCCTTCAATATCTGCATCTTGTGATAGCACAATTTTTCAGTGTGTGTGCTTGGTAATTTCTACTTAGCAAGCATTGGTCCTGTTCAGCCAGGATAAAACATTTGGTTTCAGCTTTTAACCCTGCACTACGTCGCCACTGATGGATACAGGGTTTCTCTACTTGTTTGGCACGGGCAGAGTATTGTTCTGTCTGTGTGTATAGTGATGCCTCATAAAATTGTTACAGGTCCTATCTCCCGTAACTGGGTCTGGATAGTGTTCATACAAATTTCCTGCAGTTTCCTTCCCGTAGAATTTGCAGATTTTCCAGTGCAGATATTTGCCCATTCTGTCATGTCGATTTTTGTATTCGGTGGGTGCCAATACCGTGCAATCTGATACAAGATGGTCAATTGTTTCTGGATATTTATCACAGAATCTGCATTTTGGGCTAACACAATATTTCAGTATGTGTGCTTGGTAATTTCTACTAAGCAAGCATTGTTCCTGTTCAGCAAGGATAAAATCATTGTTTTCAGCTTTTAACCCTGCCCTACGTAGCCACTGATTGCTACGCCGTTTGTCTACATCAGCTTTGCTAGGTAAGGGCAGATTATTGATCATGAAGAGGCTTATTTTGCCATCCTTGTTGCATTTGCTACATTGCATTTGCTCTCTTTCTTTCTTTTTTTTTTGGTCTTTGTCACTCGTTTATGTTTTATTTGCACTTCTTTTATTACTGAATAAAGTTTCTTATTTCTTTCACTTTCTTTGACACAGATCATCATCCACTCTTCTGTAGTTTCCAGCTATTTTTGAAGACCAATTGGTTTTGTAAAACAGTCCTAGTTGAACTAATCCTCTGCCTCTTTCGGATCTGGACACATACAAAGAATCAACAATTTTCCTTAGGACGATGCTTGCGGTGGCAAGTGAGATGATTTCTCTTTTTGACATCCATTCGCTTAATGTTAGTCATGGTCCAATTAAGGTTGTTGAAACTGTATTGCCCCACAGGGAGAGCCAAAGTGTTTATGGCTGATATTCTGTTTTGTGAATTCAGCTCGGTATTTAACACCAGACGCACACGCCTGTAGTATTCTTTGCTTACTTTCTCCTTCTTTTGGGCATGCTGTATTTCATCTCCTTTGCTAACTCCAAGTTATTTATAGGCTTCGTCTTCTTTCACTTCCCTCTAACTTTGTGACAAAATCTAGATCTATTGATTGTGCTTCTATAATTCTCCCTTTCTCGAGTGTCACGTGTTATGTGCCCTGCGTGATACACGCTTAGCCGATCATGTAACTTTCGATACATGACTGACGAGTCAGATTTTTTTCCCGCCATTTTTTTTCTGCGGTAGACCAGTTGTCATCCAAAGCTATAGAACCCGGTCTGTCCTGCTATTTACCCATAGCTGGGGAGGGGGTAGAAGGAGAGGATTCATACCTTTCCCAAGGGTATTAGCAAGTGAATGTAATGGTTTCGACTAGAAATTATGCACATTATCTAATCCAAAATCCATACCGATGTTACCACTGAAACATTTTACAGTATTGAGGATATCCTTCAACTCATTGTCGTCTTTGGTAAAGAGTTTCAATTTATTATTATTATTATTATTATTATTATTATTATTATTATTATTATTTTGCCAGCTTTTGCGTATAATAATTTAAGCGCAGAATGTTTTGTTTGGGTCATTATCAACTTCCACGTCTGGGGAACTTGTAATATTTGCCTTGTAATAATAACAGTCGATATTGAATCATCGCAATCATTATGATTACGAATGTTTTTGTTTTTTTTCGTTTTCATCTTTTTATTAGTTTCTCTTCCTTCTGTTCTCCTCTGTAGACTTTTTCCTTCTTCCTCTTGCTCGAATTCCTTTTCTTTGTCTTTAATTTCATCGCTCATCTTATTTTTATTCATTTGTTGACTTTTTTTCCTTCTTTACTTGACGTTGTCTTTTTTCTTTCTTTCATTCTTTCTTAATTTACACATGCGATCATGTATCTTTCGATACATAGCTGACGAGGCAGATTCTTTCCCGCAGTAGGTTGCCATTTCTTTCTGCGGTAGAACAGTTGCCATCCAAGGCTATAGAAACCGGTCTATTTACCCATAGCTGGAGTGGGGGGGAGAAGAAGAGGATTCATACCTTTCCCAAGGGTATTAGCACATCAGTCAATCAGTTATGTGCCATGCGTGATACACGCTTAGGCGATCATGTATCTTTCGATACATGGCTGACGAGGCAGATTCTTTCCCGTAGTAGGTTGCCATTTCTTTCTGCGGTAGAACAGTTACCATCCGAGGCTATAGAACCCAATCTGTCCTGCTATTTACCCATAGCTGGGGGAAGAAAAAGAGGATTTATACCTTTCCCAAGGGTATTAGCACGTCAGTCGGTCAGTTATGTGCCATGCGTGATACGCGCGTAAGCGATCATGTATCTATCGATACATGACTGACGAGGCAGATTTTTTTCCCGCAGTAGGATGCTATTTATTTCTTCGGTAGACCAGTTGCCATCCAAGGCTAGAAAACCTGGTCTGTCCTGCTATTTACCCATAGGTGGTGGGGAGAAGAAGAGGATTCATACTTTCCAATGGCTATTAGCACGTAAGTGAATGTAATGGATTCGACTGGAATTCGACAAGTTCGATTTTAAACTAGCTTAAAAACCGCTCTATTGGGTGGCATTTAAGCTAGCTCTTGCGAAGGGCTCTTGATTAAGACTTTGTCTTTTTCAGGTGTGTGAGTCTCCCTAAGACTCTCTGCATATTCTCAGCATTGAAAGCTCTCCTCTCTGCTGTTTGAATTTTCATTTGCACGGGTTTTTTCCTCGCTGCAGCTTTGACTATTTTGATTGCAATCTTCTCCTCAGTTGGCGGAGATTTTCTTTTTGCGAGGCACACTGCTGCCGTGTGCAACAATGAACTACAGAAGAACTCAAAATTGATCGCTGCATTTTGGTATTGCATCAATATTTAAGCTTACCTTTTAAAAGTTCAACACGATAATTTTTCTGTTGCCAGTTAATTTAAAGTCAATGTGATGTATGTAGGTCCTTACTTTCAATACAAACAATTATGTTTATTTCATGGGTGACTTTCGCTCGATTTCGCAATTAATTTTCATTATTCCGAAATTTATTTCCAAATAATAAAAATTGTTATCGTACAAAAAATTCGTCAAAAAAAAAAAAAAAAAAAAAATCAAGTAAAAAAAATCGCCGAAAACAATCGCAGTAACGAAAACTTCGAAATCCAAAATTTTAGATCTGGCCCAGAATGTTTTTACTTTGCTCACGGAGTCGGCCTGGTTTCAAAATGGCATAATATTGTGAAAAAGTGTGACACAGTGACACACTGACATTAGCATTCATTTATGTAGATTCATTTTAATGCCTTTACATTTGTCCTTTTTTGTTCTGACTTTACCGTCTTTCTTTCTTTTTTTCTTTCTTTTTTTCTTTCTTTTTTCTTTCTTTCTTTGTATTTATGTAGACCTTAAGTTAGTTTGTTTCTTTTTTATTTCTAATTCACATTACTGTCATCGTCTTTATTTTGTTTTGATTTTATCCTCTTACTTTCTTTTTCGTCCTTTTTTCGTTATGTATACTTTCTTTCTTTCTTTCTTTTTCTTTCTTTCTTTCTTTCTTTATATACATACGTTTAGTCTCTTTCCTTCTAATTCACTTTACTGTCTGCTTTTGCCGTTTTCTTTTAATTTTATTGCCTTTCGTTATTCATTTATTTATATATGCTTTCAGTCTTTCTTTTCCTTCTTTCTTTCTTTTCCTTCCTGTTTTCTAATTCACGTTACTGTCTCTATTTTTAATTTACCATCTTTTTTTCTTTCTTTTCGATTATTCAGTCCTTCTTTCTTTAGATTTTTCTCATACACTTATCTCTCTAATAAATAATCCCCGATGTTCTCAAATTATCTTGTTTCTTTCCGTCCCAACCTCTCTGCATTTATCTTTCTCACTATGTTTGTGGTGAACGCTCATCAGTACAGTATTGTGAAAACCAATCACACCCGGATTTCCCTAAGTTAACAGCAGAACAGCTTGACATGTCGAGATACAGGCCTCTCCGCAAATTGTCCAGATCCGGATTTCTGTCAAATGTGCAGTCAATAAAAGCAACGGGAAAATCAGCAATCAGGGGTGAGATGCTGGCGAGACCCGGTGTATTATGAAGTCGTTCCCGTGGACATTTTTTTCTTTGAGTGTCGACAGCCGTGTTGTAATTTCTGAGGCAGTGTTTTTTGTTTCCTCCCGTCTCTTCACTTCCCTTCCTGTTACCCCGTAGTTCTTGGGGAGAGCAATCGGTTAGGTATTTCCTCCAGCCTCAACTCACTCTTGTCGTATTTTACAAGTCTTTCTATCTCTTTTCCCTTTACTCTCTCTCTCTCTCTCTCTCTCTCTCTCTCTCAAAACCGTTATCACGCCGTTTGATAAACACTTTCTTTTATTTTCATTTTTAACTGTCCTTCATTATTTCACCTCCTTGTCGTGTAAGGAAGAGCTGATTAAATCATTTCATTGCTGAATTAATTCTATGCATCTTGCATTACAATGTTATAAATCAATGCGCTTACGGGCAAAATTTAAACAAGAACTATAGAATTCTTTGCATAATGTTGCCGCCAATCAATGCCCTTTCTTGTCTTATTAAGTACAAGATGAAAGCCTCAGCATTCACACTATGTTAATGAAATCTCGAAATCGTATATGATGTTTACTTGATACTTAAACTGTTTGTCCGTGTATAATCTGTAGACATGTTTCATGACCCATTAAATCGATATATTTACATATGCACGAACCAATTAAATTCATACAGATTCAAATATAATAAAGGGAAAATATATCTGATTTCTGTATTGATATATCCCGGAAAGGGATATATTTGTTCGAGATAGCTAAGTGGTTTTGGCTACTGTAACTGAGTAGTACAATCTAGCAGGTAGCGGTAATCGACTAGTACTCGTCGTAGTCGTAGTCAATAGATGTAGGCAATAGGCGTTGACCAATCGGATAGCCAATGGCGTAGTCCAATGGGCGTCGTCATAGACTTGTCTCTATCCTCACATCCGTCTGTATTTATGGCTGACACCAGCCAATCATATTCCGTGTGGGGGAACGCAGGTGTATGCATATTCATTACATAATGTATTAAATCCTGTAAGTGTTGAGATAGAAAAATCAACCAATACGTAAATAAGAGGAAGTAAGAAAAAATTGGAAAGAAATAAACACGTCATCAATTTTAATGAACTAAAAATACGTCATTCTTAATAGCTAAGTATTCTTCTCTTGCTGATAGATTTTTTTTTAATCCTGTGGCAGTGGAGGCTTCAGGGGTTATTGGCCCTCGTTCGATGGTGTTCCTTCGGAGGATTGGCGCGATTGCGTCTCGATTAAGGAACGAGCCTCGCGAAACGGAGTGGCTCTTGCAGCGTGTCTCACTGGCGACGGTTCGAGGTAACACGAGAAGAATAATTTAGAAGTCCACTGATGTAATGGCGGCCATCATACATGGAATGATAATAAAGAATAAGTTAACTTACGTAAAAAGGACAACAGTTTTTCTTTTCTTGCCCAGATTGGTTTCGTCTTATTGTTTTCTGGAGTAGATTTCTGGACAGACATCGTAAAAATACCAAATGCTGATTTACCGCGATTTTTGTGACTAGGACCAAACTACTCTTTTGCATGTCGTCATCTCAGCTGTTCAGGGACAATCATGGCTTTCGTTGGTATTTAATGCCCTGCCAGGCGAGTAAGAAAAGCCTGGGCAAGGGAATTTCTCACGATATATCTCCTAGGACGTTCCAGAGCAGCCATTGTTTTAATTGAATTCAACTCCATCTCGGAATCGTCTTGTCTGCAATTGGTCTTTGATTGCGGGTCGATTTACTGCCAGAGTAAGAAGCCACAGGAGAAAAACATTTCTCACGCGATATCTAGTCGATCGTTCCAGAGCAGTAGTTGCTTTAATTGTATTCGTGGCCATCTAGGGATCGTCTATAAATGGTCTGGAATTACCGGCTGATTCGTTGTCAGAGTAAGAAGCCACTAAACATTGCCTTCCAGTCAACATTGATGTTCAAAAATTTAAGTGCAATGTCAATGGTTATCTTCTGTCTTCGTAATTTTTGTTTTTGTATTGTCCTCTCAACTTAATAGTAGTTTTTTCTCATATTCTCTAACACTCAGTAACTTTTTACGTCTTAGTGGCTTCATTGCCTTTGATCTTCAAAAATGTTAATGCTAAGTCAATGGTTATCTTCTGTCTTCTATCTTCTTGTTCTTGTATTGTACTCTCTTCTTAATAGTAGTTTTTCTCATATTCTCTAACACTCAGTAACTTTTTACGTCTTAGTGGCTTCATTGCCTTTGATCTTCAAAAATGGTAATGCTATGTCAATGGTTATCTTCTGTCTTCTGTCTTCATATTCTTTTATTGCCTTCTCTCCTTAATAGTAGTTTTTCTCATATTCTCTAACACTCAGTAACTTTTTACGTCTTAGTGGCTTCATTGCCTTTGATCTTCAAAAATGTTAATGCTATGTCAATGGTTATCTTCTGTCTTCTGTCTTCTTTTTCTTTTATTGTCCTCTCTCCTTAATAGTAGTTTTTCTCATATTCTCTAACACTCAGTAACTTTTTACGTCTTAGTGGCTTCATTGCCTTTGATCTTCAAAAATGTTAATGCTATGTCAATGGTTATCTTCTGTCTTCTGTCTTCTTGTTGTTTTATTGTCCTCTCTCCTTAATAGTAGTTTTTCTCATATTCTCTAACACTCAGTAACTTTTTACGTCTTAGTGGCTTCATTGCCTTTGATCTTCAAAAATGGTAATGCTATGTCAATGGTTATCTTCTGTCTTCTGTCTTCATATTCTTTTATTGTCCTCTCTCCTTAATAGTAGTTTTTCTCATATTCTCTAACACTCAGTAACTTTTTACGTCTTAGTGGCTTCATTGCCTTTGATCTTCAAAAATGTTAATGCTATGTCAATGGTTATCTTCTGTCTTCTGTCTTCTTGTTCTTGTATTGTCCTCTCTCCTTAATAGTAGTTTTTCTCATATTCTCTAACACTCAGTAACTTTTTACGTCTTAGTGGCTTCATTGCCTTTGATCTTCAAAAATGTTAATGCTATGTCAATGGTTATCTTCTGTCTTCTGTCTTCATATTCTTTTATTGTCTTCTCTCCTTAATAGTAGTTTTTCTCATATTCTCTAACACTCAGTAACTTTTTACGTCTTAGTGGCTTCATTGCCTTTGATCTTCAAAAATGTTAATGCTATGTCAATGGTTATCTTCTGTCTTCTGTCTTCTTTTTCTTTTATTGTCCTCTCTCCTTAATAGTAGTTTTTCTCATATTCTCTAACACTCAGTAACTTTTTACGTCTTAGTGGCTTCATTGCCTTTGATCTTCAAAAATGTTAATGCTATGTCAATGGTTATCTTCTGTCTTCTGTCTTCATATTCTTTTATTGTCTTCTCTCCTTAATAGTAGTTTTTCTCATATTCTCTAACACTCAGTAACTTTTTTACGTCTTAGTGGCTTCATTGCCTTTGATCTTCAAAAATGTTAATGCTATGTCAATGGTTATCTTCTGTCTTCTGTCTTCATATTCTTTTATTGTCTTCTCTCCTTAATAGTAGTTTTTCTCATATTCTCTAACACTCAGTAACTTTTTACGTCTTAGTGGCTTCATTGCCTTTGATCTTCAAAAATGTTAATGCTATGTCAATGGTTATCTTCTGTCTTCTGTCTTCATATTCTTTTATTGTCTTCTCTCCTTAATAGTAGTTTTTCTCATATTCTCTAACACTCAGTAACTTTTTACGTCTTAGTGGCTTCATTGCCTTTGATCTTCAAAAATGTTAATGCTATGTCAATGGTTATCTTCTGTCTTCTGTCTTCTTGTTCTTGTATTGTCCTCTCTCCTTAATAGTAGTTTTTCTCATATTCTCTAACACTCAGTAACTTTTTACGTCTTAGTGGCTTCATTGCCTTTGATCTTCAAAAATGTTAATGCTATGTCAATGGTTATCTTCTGTCTTCTGTCTTCATATTCTTTTATTGTCTTCTCTCCTTAATAGTAGTTTTTCTCATATTCTCTAACACTCAGTAACTTTTTACGTCTTAGTGGCTTCATTGCCTTTGATCTTCAAAAATGTTAATGCTATGTCAATGGTTATCTTCTGTCTTCTATCTTCTTGTTCTTGTATTGTCCTCTCTCCTTAATAGTAGTTTTTCTCATATTCTCTAACATTCAGTAACTTTTTACGTCTTAGTGGCTTCATTGCCTTTGATCTTCAAAAATGTTAATGCTATGTCAATGGTTATCTTCTGTCTTCTATCTTCTTGTTCTTGTATTGTCCTCTCTCCTTAATAGTAGTTTTTCTCATATTCTCTAACACTCAGTAACTTTTTACGTCTTAGTGGCTTCATTGCCTTTGATCTTCAAAAATGTTAATGCTATGTCAATGGTTATCTTCTGTCTTCTGTCTTCTTGTTCTTGTATTGTCCTCTCTCCTTAATAGTAGTTTTTCTCATATTCTCTAACACTCAGTAACTTTTTACGTCTTAGTGGCTTCATTGCCTTTGATCTTCAAAAATGTTAATGCTATGTCAATGGTTATCTTCTGTCTTCTGTCTTCATATTCTTTTATTGTCTTCTCTCCTTAATAGTAGTTTTTCTCATATTCTCTAACACTCAGTAACTTTTTACGTCTTAGTGGCTTCATTGCCTTTGATCTTCAAAAATGGTAATGCTTTGTCAATGGTTATCTTCTGTCTTCTGTCTTCTTGTTCTTTTATTGTCCTCTCTCCTTAATAGTAGTTTTTCTCATATTCTCTAACACTCAGTAACTTTTTACGTCTTAGTGGCTTCATTGCCTTTGATCTTCAAAAATGTTAATGCTATGTCAATGGTTATCTTCTGTCTTCTGTCTTCTTGTTCTTGTATTGTCCTCTCTCCTTAATAGTAGTTTTTCTCATATTCTCTAACACTCAGTAACTTTTTACGTCTTAGTGGCTTCATTGCCTTTGATCTTCAAAAATGTTAATGCTATGTCAATGGTTATCTTCTGTCTTCTGTCTTCATATTCTTTTATTGTCTTCTCTCCTTAATAGTAGTTTTTCTCATATTCTCTAACACTCAGTAACTTTTTACGTCTTAGTGGCTTCATTGCCTTTGATCTTCAAAAATGTTAATGCTATGTCAATGGTTATCTTCTGTCTTCTATCTTCTTGTTCTTGTATTGTCCTCTCTCCTTAATAGTAGTTTTTCTCATATTCTCTAACATTCAGTAACTTTTTACGTCTTAGTGGCTTCATTGCCTTTGATCTTCAAAAATGTTAATGCTATGTCAATGGTTATCTTCTGTCTTCTATCTTCTTGTTCTTGTATTGTCCTCTCTCCTTAATAGTAGTTTTTCTCATATTCTCTAACACTCAGTAACTTTTTACGTCTTAGTGGCTTCATTGCCTTTGATCTTCAAAAATGTTAATGCTATGTCAATGGTTATCTTCTGTCTTCTGTCTTCTTGTTCTTGTATTGTCCTCTCTCCTTAATAGTAGTTTTTCTCATATTCTCTAACACTCAGTAACTTTTTACGTCTTAGTGGCTTCATTGCCTTTGATCTTCAAAAATGTTAATGCTATGTCAATGGTTATCTTCTGTCTTCTGTCTTCATATTCTTTTATTGTCCTCTCTCCTTAATAGTAGTTTTTCTCATATTCTCTAACACTCAGTAACTTTTTACGTCTTAGTGGCTTCATTGCCTTTGATCTTCAAAAATGTTAATGCTATGTCAATGGTTATCTTCTGTCTTCTGTCTTCTTGTTCTTGTATTGTCCTCTCTCCTTAATAGTAGTTTTTCTCATATTCTCTAACACTCAGTAACTTTTTACGTCTTAGTGGCTTCATTGCCTTTGATCTTCAAAAATGTTAATGCTATGTCAATGGTTATCTTCTGTCTTCTGTCTTCTTGTTCTTGTATTGTCCTCTCTTCTTAATAGTAGTTTTTCTCATATTCTCTAACACTCAGTAACTTTTTACGTCTTAGTGGCTTCATTGCCTTTGATCTTCAAAAATGTTAATGCTATGTCAATGGTTATCTTCTGTCTTCTGTCTTCATATTCTTTTATTGTCCTCTCTCCTTAATAGTAGTTTTTCTCATATTCTCTAACACTCAGTAACTTTTTACGTCTTAGTGGCTTCATTGCCTTTGATCTTCAAAAATTTTAATGCTATGTCAATGGTTATCTTCTGTCTTCTGTCTTCATATTCTTTTATTGTCTTCTCTCCTTAATAGTAGTTTTTCTCATATTCTCTAATACTCAGTAACTTTTTACGTCTTAGTGGCTTCATTGCCTTTGATCTTCAAAAATGTTAATGCTATGTCAATGGTTATCTTCTGTCTTCTGTCTTCATATTCTTTTATTGTCCTCTCTCCTTAATAGTAGTTTTTCTCATATTCTCTAACACTCAGTAACTTTTTACGTCTTAGTGGCTTCATTGCCTTTGATCTTCAAAAATGGTAATGCTTTGTCAATGGTTATCTTCTGTCTTCTGTCTTCATATTCTTTTATTGTCTTCTCTCCTTAATAGTAGTTTTTCTCATATTCTCTAACACTCAGTAACTTTTTACGTCTTAGTGGCTTCATTGCCTTTGATCTTCAAAAATGTTAATGCTATGTCAATGGTTATCTTCTGTCTTCTATCTTCTTGTTCTTGTATTGTCCTCTCTCCTTAATAGTAGTTTTTCTCATATTCTCTAACACTCAGTAACTTTTTACGTCTTAGTGGCTTCATTGCCTTTGATCTTCAAAAATGTTAATGCTATGTCAATGGTTATCTTCTGTCTTCTGTCTTCTTGTTCTCGTATTGTCCTCTCTCCTTAATAGTAGTTTTTCTCATATTCTCTAACACTCAGTAACTTTTTACGTCTTAGAGGCTTCATTGCCTTTGATCTTCAAAAATGTTAATGCTATGTCAATGGTTATCTTCTGTCTTCTTAATTCTTATTCTTTTATTGTCCTCTCTCCTTAATAGTAGATTTTCTCATATTCTCTAACACTCAGTAACTTCTTGCATCACTCAACTTATGTTTGTTTTTGTTATATAACCGAAATTTGTCTTTCTTGCTCAAAAGATGAGATTATAACGAATGTTTCCATTGAATAGATTTGATAGGACGTTGTCTTGTACTGCCCTACGTTTCTTGAATATACAAATGATATTTGCTTGTCAGAAAACATCAGTTATGAAGATATTATTATGAAGGAAAAATAATTCTTTAAAACTATAGGTCTAGATTTTTTTTTCTACATTTAAATAAAATGCATTGAAAGAGAAAAAAGAAATAAATGAATGAATTGTTGTGGACGCTGTCACTTTTATATCCGCCATTTTAAAAATCCTCGTTTTGCAGTTCCTTCTGGGACCAATAGAGCGAATCGAGCGTAGCTGAAAACCTTTAATGTCGCTTTTGATTTATATGTAAAAAAATATATGATGGACGCTTTCTGAGTTGCATTAATATTATTTGATACAATGTGTTTGCAGCCGACATCTTATTTATATTGACACTGTTCTTTTTTTTTTCTTTTTGTTAATTCCTGCGAATATTTTCAAATTCTATCTTTTGTCCACCGTCGAATTGTTCCTGGCGTTTTGTCATTAATTCTTATTTTTTTTACGTTTTTATTCTTTTCTTTTTTTTTAACATATAGTTTTCGTTCTTGCATTTTTCTTTCTTTCTGTCTCTTTCGCTTTTTATCGTTTTTCTTCTGCTCCTTTTAATCCTCTTCTTCTCTCCGTCCTCACATTCGTCGTCGATTCGTCTTCATCTTCACTTTTTCCCCTAAATTAACTGTTCCTTCTTTTTACTCCCTGTAGTCCGTTCTTCGTTATTTACTTTTCCTTCATTCACTTCTTTTCCTTCTTCTGCAGAAGTGATTTTTTAATCACCTATTTCTCTTTCATCACAGTCGCCCCTTGTACTTGTTCTTGTTCTTCGTGTTCTCCTTGTTCTTGTTCTTTTACTTGTTTTTGTTCTTCTTGTTTTTGTTCTTTTTGTTTGTCTTGTTCTTCTTGTTCTTGTTTTTCTTGTTCTTATTCTTATTTTTGTTCTTCTTGTTCTTGTTGTAGTTGTTGTTCTTCTTTTACTTGTCCTTATTCTTCTTGTTCTTCTTGTTCTTCTTCATTATTTTTTTACTTGTTCTTGTTCTTTTTCTTGTTTTGTCCTTCTATTTGTTCTTTTTGTTCTCGTTTTTGTTCTTCTTTTACTTGTTTTTCTTGTTCTTGTTCTTTTTCTTGTTTTGTTCTTGTTCTTCTTCTTGTTCTTCTTTTACTTGTTCTTATTCTTCTTGATATTGTTGTTGTTGTTCTTTTCCTTGTTCTTGCTCTTCTTGTTCTTCTTCTAATTCTTTTACTTGTCCTTGTTGTTTTTGTTCTTGTTTTGTTATTCTTATTCTTGTTCTTGTTCCTGTTTTTCTTCTACTTCTTTTACTTGTTCTTGTTCTTTTTCTTGTTCTTGTTTTGCTCTTCTTGTTCTTGTTCTTCTTTTTGTTCTTCTTATTCTTGTTCTTCTTCTTCTTCTTTTACTTGTTCTTATTCTTTATCTTGTCTTGTTCTTCTTGTTCTTGTACCTCTTCTTTTTGTTCTTTTTCTTGTTCTCATTCTTCTTGATCTTCTTTTCCTTGTTCTTCTTCTTTAACTTGTTCTTGTTCTTCTTGTTCTTGTTTTGTTTTGCTTGTTTTTCTTTTTCTTGCTCTTGTTCTTCTTCTTTTTGTTCTTCTTGTTCTTGTTCTTGTTGTAGTTATTCTTCTTGTTCTTCTTTTACTTGTTCTTGTTATTCTTCTTCTTCTTCTTCGTTTTCTTGTTCTTTTTCTCGTTCTTTTTCTTGTTCTGTTTTCTTGTTCTTCTTCTTTTTATTATTCTTGTTCTTGTTCTTGTTCATCTTCTTTTACTTCTTCTTGCTCTTTTTCTTGATCTTGTTTTGCTCTTCTTGTTCTTCATCTTTTTGTTCTTCTTATTCTTGTTCTTGTTCTTCTTTTACTTGTTCTTGATCTTCTTGGCTTGTTCTTCTTGTCTTGTTCTTCTTCGTTTTCTTGTTATTTTTCTTTTGTTGTTGTTGTTGTTGTTGTTCTTCTTCTTCTTCTTCTCCTCCTCTTCTTCTTCTTCTTCTTCTTCTTCTTCTTCTTGTTATTGTTCTTGTTCTTGTTTTGGTGCCGTTATTAATAGACGAAAGTAAAAAAAACACCGTGTCGGCTAATATTGTATTTATTACGAGTACATTCTACATGGCGTAATGTCATCATCAGGGTGTTGTTAAACATAGAGTAAGTATTTAGTGTTCATGGTTGTGAAGGACAAAAATTGTTGTGGTCATCTTAAGATTACCATTTTTATATGTGGAGTCACGAACGCTGTGTCATGGTTGATTGACAGACACCGTTTAAGGGGAGGTAACTAGATATGCTGTGGTAAATTTCCGGATTTGAGTACTTCCTAGATAAAGGAAAAACTATAAACAACAAGCGCAAATATTTAAAGACAATCTATTGTACCCATTTTAAAATGTTTGTGGAGTATACGTAATTAATTTTAGTAAGGTTTGGTTACATTTTTTTTTATATAAATAGCTTCGAGTATTTTTACTTTGGGTTTATTCTTTACGTGAAAAAGTAGGGAGCTATTTTGTACGAGGATTTTTCTGAATTAATAACCGCACAAAAAAAAGCTTATTCGCGAATATGGGAGGAGACTATCGAAAATAAGTATACGGAACTTGTCTAAACTATATAACGAAACCTGTCTTAATGAAAATATCCTGCCGAAATATTTCGCACATATATATATATATATATATATATATATATATATATATATATATTATGATAAAGTTAATAGTTAATTATTAATCTGTTTGGACAATTCCAGGGAGTATATAAATCCCGAGAGCTCAAGGTAGTAAACAGAGCAAGTAATATTTAATTAACAAATCGGAGACTTCAGAAAGCCATGGTATTATTTTATTTTGCAAATCGATGATTCGATTTCGCTTCGTCAGTTCTGGCGGTTTCAAAACAATGAATGGATTCAAAAATTCTTCCAGGAATCAATCGAAAAACCATATTAATGGGAGTTAAGTTTTAAGATAGTTCTACAAAGAAGGAAGGGAAAAAGGGAGGTATATGTCTCCAGGAGATGTGATAGTAGTAGCGTTGACCTTTTATTCACCGGACAAGAGAAGGGAGGGGGGATGATATTTCAAGAATGGAACACAGAAAAAGGAAAAAGAAGGGAACAGGGGAAAGGAAAGGAGAACCAGAGAACGTATACCAATCCTTATATCTACATACATACACATTCTTCTATACACACATATAAATACACATATGTGCATACATCCATGCAAATATACGCATCCATCTACACATACTTGTTGAGAGATTACAACATATGGCACACGTACCTATCTACACAGACGGGTGCACACATGATTGCATATGCAAAAATATATATCCCAACACAGATACAAGGGCAAGATGTAAGCGATAGATGCCATATATATATATATATATATATATATATATATATATATATATCGTTTCTGTCATTGATTTTATTTTTCATAATACATTTTATTTCCTTCCGGGTGTTTCTTCTCACATTTCGTACCACTCTCCACATTGTCGCGCCGATTTCCTTTTCTGCAAACATTGAACCACAAGAGTCAATGAAAATATCTCAAGAAGTGACTGATGCACCTGGCATCTTCGTTCGGCCAAATCCACCGAGCGAAAGACGCCATTTTGAACATCCTGTTTATTGTCTCATTTGCGTTCTTTCGATTTCATTTGTTTTAAGCACTTTGAATATTTACATTATTTACTTACACACACACACACACACACACACACACACACACACACACACACACATATATATATATATATATATATATATATATATATGTATGTATGTATGTGTGTGTGTGTGTGTGTGTGATTATTTATTCGAAAATTATAGCATAAATACAGGGTGTCCATAAAGTTCGTGTGAACTTAAAAAAAATTTATAACTTTATTTGTATTTGTGATAGAAATAATTTTTAAAAAGGATTAGAAAGAAGTAAATCTATATTTTTAAAGGTTTTATTGTATTTTTATTTAAGTTTCCACATGTCCTCCATCATTAACAATACAAAGGGTAATATGATTTTGCAGTTCACGGAAAACATTTGCGAATTGATTTGCAGTAATGCCTGAAATCACATTAGTTATTTTAGCTATAGTTAAAACTAGGCACATAAAACTTTATAACATTTTTTACAGATTATTTCTATCGCAAATACAAATAAAGTTATACATTTTTTAAAGTGCACACGAACTTTATGGACACGCTGTATGTTATAAAATCACTACAAAAATAGCCATTTTGTTTCAACACTTCTGGTGTCTTATCAAGTGATGGTGTTGAATGTATAATAATGGTTATTAAAAGGAACCTTTTAAAAACCTTTATTCTACATTCAACACCATCCCTTGATAAGACACCAGAAATGTTGAAACAAAATGGCTATTTTTGTAGTGATTTTATAACATATTTACGTTATATTTTTCGAATAAATAATTAGATTTACTCTACTCTATATTGAGCACTCTTTTAAGAATAGAATTTGTTGGTTATTGGAATTTATTCCGAATACATCAATCCTATACTTGGGTATACATATATATATATATATATATATATATATATATATATATATGTCATTCGGAAAAATGTTAGATTTTGCCGACGCGTTTTTTTTTCCGTCACTTCGGTGAGAATGAGACTGAAGTCGAGATGCCAGGTCAGGATCTATTACATCACAGATACATATATACATGATGGACTGTCCCGTCGATTTCACGGTATGAGGATCCGACAACATCATTCATACGAAGATTACATTTAAGCATGAAACAGACAGTCTCCGATGTGTGTTGCCGCCAATATCCACTTATATATATATATATATATATATATATATATATATATATATATATATATATATATATATTCAGGTATGATGAGAAAGAACAGAGTACAATTTCGTAACATTTAATTAAAAAGAGGGCTCAATACAAAGTAGAGCAATATTATTTATTTTAAGATATTACAGCGAAAACGTAAAAATCGCTATACAATTGCAGTCGAGTTTCAATGTATATCAATGCATCTCATCAGACGTTTGTAGATTACTATCAAGTGAACCATTTATTTAGATTTAAAAGCAAAATACAAATTTTTCGTATATATATATATATATATATATATATATATATATATATATATATATATAATGAACTCTTCTGTCGATTTCGACGTATGAGGATCCGACATCATCCAGTTTTTATGTTTCTGTCGTATGTGACACTTCAGTCCTGCTAGTGACCTGCATACAAGTCCACGTATCGTGCAACAGCGAGTATCTCGGGACACAACAACAGGAATATTTGCTGAGGCTTTTCGCCGTTGTCTTTCGTCTTTTAGCTGGCCAGTCCGATTGATTTCGCAATATCTGATACCACTCTGAGACAAATATCTCCAGCTGTTTCTAAACACGGCCACTTGCTGGAAGTTAGTATTAGGTACATTGATAGCTGAGAGGATACTCTTTAGCACGTCTTGATTAGTGTTGCGCCTTTGTACATCGGTAACTACAAAGAAATCAATTTTCAATTACCGCATTAATCGAGAATGCATTTACCGCATTAATCGAGAATTATGCAAGAACTAATCGAATTTTGTCATATAAAAATTCTAGCGAACTAATCGAAAACGCATTAATTCAGGGATTCCTGTACTGATATATGTGATAAAATTAACTCATGAATAAAACTAGATATATTTCATTTTGTTTTTACTTTTCATATAAAGCCTTTTAAAAAGATAAATAAAATGAAGTAAAAAGAAAAAAAAAAGAAGTCTTTTATCCCCTAATCTCACCGGATCCAGCCAGGTCTATTCTTTCTTTTTTTTCTTTTTCTTCTAGAAAAAAAAAGAAAAAGAAATGGACGTTCAGCTGGCACATCAAATGTGCCAAATTTTGCTTTTAAAATCTTTTTTTCCTATATTTAATTCAGAACAAGAAAAGAAAAAAAAAAACTCCCTCCCATTTCGGGCGCAATAAAAAAAGATTATTCTCGCTTGGCTAGCGTATAACAGACGGCTTTGTTCCATGGGTTTTGGGTATTCAATTGATGAAGGGACTGATTAGCTAGCTAACTCGATAAAAACAATGAAATAATTGCTTTCGTATGGCGGCATTCAACTGACGCCCAATGGCGCCAACTGTTTATTGCGGTTACAGTGATAAAAAAAGAAGAAATATAGTTCTCAGTTAAATCGATCCCAAATAAATCTTCTCTAATAAAAAATAAAATAAAAAATAACAGATTAGATTAAAGTTATTTTGCCGATATCCCCCACACCTATCACCTGGAACATATACGCCGTTTCGGGTCCATTTTCAGAACAGCTGATGCTGTATGAGCGGTACAGTAAACATCTTGTATGAGATGCGGCCAGGAATGAGAAAATCCATTGCAAGAGAAAAGTCGAAACTAAAGGAAGTGAACAGAAACAACTCAGGAAATATATTTTTTTTTAAATCGGTGGCCTTGTATGCGATGAATTATTTTCTTCTCTACAGCCACTATCTCATAGATAAAACGTCATGTGATTATCTTGCACGAAGGTTATATTAAACTTTAAACCTCTTGATTGTGACAGTTACTATACAACAACAAAAATTCTTGTCCAGTTACCTTAAATAATTATCTGCATACGTATTAACACTACCGACTTTGAGGGAAATGTTACTGCTTACAATACTTGCTCCAAACATTACTCCAATTCTATTTCTGTCTTCTTCAAAGTTGTATCGGTTAACGACTTCTATAAAAGATCCGGCATCTAAACTAACCTGATCTGGCATCTCGACTGCAGTCGCTCTCTCACAGACGTGCCGTCGCCTCTCTCTGTCTTTTTTACAAATACTTTCATGGTAATTGCTCCGATGAGCTGCTTTCGCTGGTTCCCAGACTTCATGAATTCAAGCGTTCTACGAGGCTGGCATCCCGCTCCAACCCTTTCACTGTTGAAACTGTTAAATGTAGCCGTCTCTTTTACTCCAATAGCTTCATATCTCGCACTTCTCGCCTGAGGAACTCCCTCCCGTTTTCCTGTTTCCCTGAAAACTATGATCTCCAACTATTCAAATTTAAAGTCATTCGACATCTCCAGTTGCCTTGATCTATCCATTATCCTTCTCCACATACTTTCCTCTATCACTCCTATCTGCTCTCGCTCCAAATCTTCTGTAAACCCTTGCGTGCTAGTGGCTTCCAGCCTTGTTTGGGGTGAAAAACTCATATATATATATATATATATATATATATATATATATATATATATATATATATATATATATATATACTTTCACGGTAATTGCTCCGATGAGCTGCTTTCGCTGCTTCCCAGACTTCATGAATTCAAGTGTCCTACGAGGATGGCATCCTGCTCTCACCCTTTCACTGTTGAAACTGTTACATGTAGCCGTCTCTTCTACTCCAATAGCTTCATATCTCGCACCTCTCGCTTGTGGAATTCCCTCCCCTTTTCCTGTTTCCCTGATAGCTATAATCTCCAACTATTCAAATGTAATGTCAATCGATATCTCCAGTTGCCTTGATCTATCCTATATCCTTCTCCTCATCTTTTCCTCTATCACTCCTATCTTCTCTCGCTCCAAATCCTCTGTAACCCCTTGCGTGCTAGTGGCTTCCCGCCTTGCCTGGGGTGAAATGCCTAAAAAAATGAGAAAAAAAAATGTCTATCCAATGTAAATATACATTCATCATCGAAACTTGCTCTTGAATTCATTATTTTATTCAAGTTTTTCTCTTTTTGTTGCTTGCTTAAAGATATTCTGCTTGCGTTTCTGTTATATCCGAGGTTGTTGGAATGAACAAAAACGAATGAAAATAAAGTCAAATGTATTTTAACACATAATAAAATAACTTTATTTCATATACTGCCTGAGAACAGCAAGGATTTGTTTGGATTTAAACCCTGAGTTCCACGTGCGTTTCAGCTTATCCCCATGTTGAATTCGGAAGTGCCACGTCCAACTAGCGGACAAGGGACGTAACTCAATTGTATCTTGAATTATTGTCCTTTATGGAGTGAAGTAGGTAAGCACGCCTTAAAAGTTTCTTTGTTTCCTTTCGCGGCACCAGCTTCTTTAAATAGTTTCTTGCGCTTGGAACCGCCATTCTGGCTTGTAACCCCATTCATTTTTCTCAGATCTCTTTTTTTGTGATATTCAAGCCAGTTTTTAAGATAGGGAAATAAGTATCACAAGGGGAAAAGTGATTGTAATGGAATAGGAATTACGAAGAGCAGAAAAAGAAAAGAAGCAGGTGGAGACTCGTGATCGCCTGCGTACTGAAAGTATATGAAACATAAATTTTTTTTCCATCGTTTTTTTTAAGCACTAACAGGTTTCTGTCTATAAATTTGATAAAAGCGTTGGTTGGATCCAATGTCTTGACAGACAGAGTTGGGAGTTCAATACCTGGCTACTGCAGTGCTGAACAAAGACTTGGAGAGTTGAGTTAAGGGGAGATCACTGAGGCATCCGGAAGAGGCATGGCACGTGGAACTAGAACAATCTACCCCCCCCCGGTGGTCAAAATAAATGGTTCTGTTCGAAATTCCAATCACCTGAAGAAGGTTGATGTGTATAATGGCTGAAACGTGAATATAGCATCAAAGATGAGGAAAACAGTCCAAATGATGTAAATAATGTAAATAATAACACGATTATTGCTTGCAGAATGTATTAAGATTTGCAGGTTGGCTAGTTTATTTGTTTTCTACGGTTTATCAACCCTTAGCAAGTTATGTAAAGCCAGATTTATTTTAAATTCTAAGATTTATCGCATACAAATCTTACTAATTAACCTATATCTGAGGGGAGACGAGATGGATTCATACCTTCCCAAATATATAATATATTTTTGCGTAAGGGAATATAATGAACCCAGCAAGAATTGGAACTCGGTTCTCCGATTAACAATTCCAACCCGTTATCCAATATCCAACATTCATTTCCAAACTTACAGTGCCTGATATCCCCAAGCGATCTTTCATCTAGGTACCTACCAGGCTTGACGTTGCCTGACATCGCTGATCGTACGGGAACCGGTGTTTCAACGTGATGTGGCCGTAACACAGTCATCAAGAATTAGAGCTGATCGAAATTGATCCAAGAATTAACTGTTCTTTTGCTTGTGATTTAGTAGGTGTCAGTCTTATTCGCACCATATCGCAACAAAGTCATTAGTACCCGTAACTGGTGAACGGTTGTCGGTTCAATAATCCAATCAAAGAACTTTGGTCTCCGGCCTACAGACACAATTTATTTCCAAAATCTGGTCTCTAACTTTCCTAGGAGTTGTCGGTATTAATCTTCCAAATTCTGGTATCGAATTTAATGTCAATTCCTTTGCTACAATTCATCCCGTCTCTTCTGCCGTGTATCTGCACCTCGTCTTATATTTATATAAGAATACTTTTCTTTCAGGTCTGTCCGGTAATTTGATGTTGCTTTCGTGAAGGGAAACTCTGTGGTTTGTTGTTTGGCTGATTCCTATATATGACTTCTTGCATTTTGTGCATTTGAGTGCATAAATCACATTTTTGGAGTTGGAGTTAAATTTTTATTTATTATGAATGTTTTGTGGGGTTTTCAAAAGTATAGGAGTTTCTTTCTATAATGATATCACAGAGCCCACATCTTTTTTTGTTGCATTTTGTGATCCCATTGTATTGTGTCTTGGTTAAATTTGGATGATGTTAATATGTTTCAGGTTTTTGATTGGTGTTTGCTTTTAATTAGTTTTGTTGTTTTTAGTATATTTTTCAGATTGTCACTCTTGTTAAATAGGTCTAGACTTTTTGTAATTTCTGTAAATAGAAACCACAGAGTTTCCCTTCACAAAAACAGCATCAAATTAGCCGACAACACAAAACTCTATTACAACACATCTACCAATGTAATCAAGGTAAATTTAAAATAATGCCAATATACCAAATAGACAATTACTCTTACCTACAAATACAAGAAAATAACTTCATAAACAAACTTAAACTCCTTTGCTACAATTCATCCCGTCTCTTCTGCCGTGTATCTGCACCTCGTCTTATATTTATATAAGAATACTTTTCTTTCAGGTCTGTCCGGTAATTTGATGTTGCTTTCGTGAAGGGAAACTCTGTGGTTTGTTGTTTGGCTGATTCCTATATATGACGTCTTGCATTTTGTGAATTTGAGTGCATAAATCACATTTTTGGAGCTATTATAGCGATATGTTTCTGATAATGTAATTATATAGCATTTTAGTGTTTTCTCGCAGAATTTTTCGTAAGGGTTCTTGTAAATTATGGGTAGATAGATTTTTCTTTATATCACTTTGATATATAAATGTATATAGTAAAGTAAGTTAGTCGACGTAAGCTTTTTATAAAATGTAGATATAAAATGCAGATATAATATGCCGGTGAAAGAAATTCAAGAGATAAAAAAACATCAAAATTAATAATATTGATAATACTAATAATATTTATTGTAGTGAATGCTGAACAATTTTCTCAAAGATGAAGAACAGACTTGAAGCAACAGAAATATGGTTCTATAGAAGGATACTGAGGATTCAATGGGGCGAACATGTGGACAACGACGAGGTTGTAGAGAAAATGGAAACAAAATAAAAACGTGTACTTAACTCCAGGAAGAGACAGTTGAAATTGATAGGGAACATAATGAGGAAATGACCCTTGAAAAATCTGATACTCACACGATAGATTGAGATCATGAGAGACAGAGTAAAGCAACGTATAACATACATGAAGAACTTGAGTAAATGGATGGCAGAACAGGTTTTAAACAGACAATATATACTAAGAGTTACAAGGGACAGGAAATTGTGGAGAGCCATGATCCCCTACTTCCTGAGGGGACACGGCATGTAATAATATTAATAATTATAATAATAATACCGTAATTCCCAATGTATAATATCCATTTCTTCAACAACAAAAAAGAAGCAAAATTAAGGGTGCGTATTATGCACAGCTAGAAAAATCTTTAAAAATTGTCATTTCATAGGTCGATTTCAGTTGCGAAATGACTACTCACTACAAGCATACGAAAATATGATACTAATATTCGGCGACTGTGACCCCATAAGGATGTCAAATACAATCAATGTTTCCATTTGGTCAAAAGGCCTACCAATATACAATAATTATCATCAGTCTTATTATCAATATTATTATTTTCTTGTTTCTTTATCTCTTGAATTTTTCACTGGACTGTTATATATATATATATATATATATATATATATATATATATATATATATATATATATATATATATATATATATATACTAGCCAAGTTACCAGCGCTTTGCCGCGTGTCACATATTTTTTGTAAGAAAATAATGATTGATTTTAAATCACTGTTATAATTCGGGGAGAAAAATGATGCATTTCAATATTACTCAATAATCTTGCCGATGTGACCTCCATCTTCTGGCTTTCACCTTCTATATTTTGGATATGAGTCATTCCCTTGTTCAAATTTAATTTAAATCAAAGGGAAAAATGATATGACAGTTTATTTGTTGGAACAAATATATATTGTCAGTCACAATCTACTGATTGGTGATTTATTGCTCAACTTGGCATCCATATTGTCATATTTTGATCTTGCCGACGTGACCTCCATTTTCTGGCTTTCTCCGATATTTTGGACAGGTGTCATTTCCTTGCTCAAATTAAAATTTAATTTAAATCAAAGCGAAAAATGATTTAGTAGGGTGGTTGTGGCTCCCATGGTCTCCCTTTGATCATACTGAAATATACTCATCTAAGTACTTGGCCAATGTATGTTCAGAATATATGTGGTTATGGGGGTCTATCTCCAAATCGCAAGAACGATTTCGATAACAAACAATAAGACAAACAGAGGCTACAACTTTATGCATATATATATATATATATATATATATATATATATATATATATTATAATTTTATCATATCGACAAAAACATTTTACTCACTACAAAGATACAACTTGGTTTCAGTGCAATTCAACTGCACTATATATATTGTGAACATTGGCATCAACACCCAGAGGCAACAGTCTGTTTCATGCTTAAAAGCAATCGTCAGGCCATTCTCTGAATGATTGTGTTTAAGCAGGAAACAGACTATTGACTATGAGTGTTGACTTCAATGTTCACTTTATATATATATATATATATATATATATATATATATATATATATATATATTTGTGTATTTAGGCAGCAATCCTTCTTTAATGCACATTTCATTAAAAACGACTGACAAGGTGCTTTTATTTAGTTTTTTTATATAATTTCTCGTGCGATCTAATAAAGTTTTTCTTTTCAGAGGATAAATTATGTAAAAACTGTCCGAATGTTCTTTTTATCCGAGCGCTTTCGGCTATACATTTAGCCATTTTCAAGGATTATATTTCAACTGTTAGGATTAGAAATAGAAATAGTTTGTTATATGTATGTTTTATAAAGTGATTCATTTTGTTTTGTTTCAAAACACGGTCAAGATATTATGTCCATGTTCAAAGTTAATATTATTAAGTGTTGGTTTGTTTGTTTTTATTAGTAAGGCTTCCATTATTTTTAGCCTTTTTTTGCAAGTGGATGATGCTATTATATTAGTGTTGTCGACAAGTATATTCCGAATAGTGTTCGGTAGGTCTCCATGAATATTTAAATGAGATCTAATTGAGCTATTTTCAGAAAGGTGTAGAGTTAATCTGCGTGTTAAACAATTTGTAGTGTGGCCTATATAATTATTTACGAAAGTTGATTCTTGAGGAATACAATTCCTTAATGGGCATTTGAATTCGTAAATAATATTTGCTCTATTTAATTTTGTTCTAGGAGGTGAATTATTATTTTTAACTATAAGGTTAGAAGTTTTTAATTTTTTATAATAAATAATTAATCTAATTTTTTTGCTATTATCAACTGGTGCTATGCATTTTTTTATAATGTTATTCATTCGGCATTCATCCTGCGTTCATCTGATTTTTATAAAAAATATTAATATTATTGTTTATGTTTCTATTCTCGCCGTTGCTATTAGCTACTTTGGACAAGAAACGCCTAATGTGGAAATCCAACAATTGATTAGGAAATCCGTTATTAATCAGCGTTTGCTTTATATTTTTTAATTCATTAAAGAAAAGCGTGCGAGAGGATGAGTTCTCGTGCGCTCGCGTGAGGAAATTCTTAATAACACCTACTTTATATCTAAGAGGGCATTCGCTAGAGAAATTAAGATGACAAGAGTCTTTACTAGTTGGTTTATATATATATATATATATATACTAATAGTTACTAATAGTGAATATTCTTCACCGTTTGGTTCAACTATCCAAATGGTGAGGAAGCTCACTATATATCTCACAATATATTTATTAGTAGTATTCATTTTACAAACGTTATTTTACATCGAGCACTGTTTTCTGACCACGAGGTCTCACTGTGCGCTATATATATATATATATATATATATATATATATATATATATATATATATATATATATATACATATATAAAATTGAACATTGAAGTCAACACTTAGAGGCGACAGGGTGTTTCATGCTAGACGCAATCGTCAGGCCACGAGTGCTGTTTTTTTCTCTCGGCTATTTATATATACGGGTCAGTGATGCATTGTGGGTAGACTATTTTGGCGGTTATTTTGCCGGAAGTCGTTTATTTGTTTATTTATGTATTTGGGTTAATTTATTTTGCTTGTTTTTATTTATTTTTATTTTTATTTTCATTTTTTATTTTTATTTTTCATCTTATATATTTTTTTATTTATTTTAATCGGTGTTTTATTACCGTAGTAAAAATTTGTTTATATCGCTTATTTAATAGTTTTGGTTTGGTTTGGGAAGATAATTAAAGCTATTCAGTTTTGGGATTGATTGCTGTAGTTTATGCTAACTATTATTTTGGCGGGAGTGGTTTTTAATTTGTTTATTATTTCATTTATTTATTTGGGTTTATTATCTTTACTTGTTTTTTCTAACGGTTAATTTATCGGGAGCGGTTTGTTAGTTTGTTTATTTATTTGGAATAACTTAGATTAATTAATTTTACTTGTTTTTTATTATTTATTCATTAGATATAGTTGAGGACAAAGTACATTATTACGTATTCTTTCTTCGTGAAAGCCCACAAATATGTTGGCTAGAGCTGGACTAGTAGGAGGGCATACCATTGAGACCAATTTTATCAATGGTTGGTTCAGCCCAACACAAGGTAGCCCAATGGCTCTCAACGCTTTTGGAACCTGTGTTGAAGGGCTTTAGTGAATTTTGCATAAAGGATTCATTTTCCTTTGTTGACCTTATACAAAATTTATCTTCTTCGGGCAAGTTTATGTGTTCTTTCGACATCTGTTCTCTATACACCTGTGTTCCTTTGATAGAAACTATTGATATTTGCTGTGATATGCTTTATCGTAGTTCTTTGTCTCTACCAAGCATTCCGGAGTCTACATTTGTTGAGTTGATGAAATTTGCCACGTCTTCTGTCGAATTTAGTTTCAACGACACCATGTTTCGACAGATCGACGAGGTTGCTATGGGTTCCCCTTTGGGTCCAGCTCTAGCCAACATATTTGTGGGCTTTCACGAAGAAAGAATACGTAATAATGTACTTTGTCCTCAAATATATCGTTGGTATGTCGATGACACTTTTTGTCTATTCAACAACGATGTTGAGGCCGATCAGTTTCTTTCTTTTTTAAATGGTATCCATCCAGCACTAAGGTTCACTGACCTTCTTGGATGTATTAGTACATCGAACCCCAACAAGTTTCTTACTTCTATTTACAGGAAACCAACTTTCGCGGGATTGTATACGCGTTGGGACTCCTTTTGCCCCCCAAAACGTAAGATAAACATTATCAGAACCCTCCTTTATAGGGCACTAAAAATCTGTTCAGAGACCTTCTTGGACGATGAGATCAATTTTGTCAAGGATACCCTATGTGGTTTAGGTTATCCACCTAACACTGTTCATTCGGTCATCCGTGAGAAAATTGAGGAGTTCAGAAGTGCCAAACTCTGTGTTGTTAAAAAGTGCCCGGTTTATCTAAGACTGC
>OZ038501.1:57720254-57755254 GCA_964036315.1 Acanthosepion esculentum
GAAGTGCAGTTGAAATGCACTGAAACCAAGTTGCATTTTTGTAGTGAGTAAAATGGATTTGTCTATATGATAAAATTATAATATATATATATATATATATATATATATATATATATATATATATATATATATATATTATAATAATATTTTTAGTTTTTAAAAATATGATTCCTCCGCTACATAAGAGTTCTCATGTTTCAAAAGCGAGAGCCGAGACCCCTAACATAATTTTTTAAGTTATGAAGAGTTAAGGCGTCTGGACCCGCTTCCTTGTCAAGCGAGAATTTCCTATTTCACTGCACACCTGCATACATATATATATATATATATATATATATATATATATATATATATATATATATATATATATATATAAACAAAATTTTGGATTACTAATGGGATCGCTTCTCAGTTGAATGATGGCATGCTTTTTTCTTGGAATTCTGGTTCTTTCCAAAACATTTCACCTAAACAATCAACTTCTGATACATTAATGATGTTCTATTAATATATCTCCGTGATACTGAATAACAAGATCTTTCAGATACATTAAACATAGTCGAACACACGATATTTTTTACATACAAATAAAAATACTTTATCTTTCTTAGTCATCATGCTACCCCGAGTTGGCAACATCCTAAAACTTAGTGCCCATCGAAAATCAACTAATAAAAATGACTTAATAAACTTCTATTCCCATCATAACAACAAAATAAAATTCGGTGTGATCATTGGATTCTATTTAAGAGCACTCAGAATTTGCAGCCCTCAATATTTATAATGATTTTCTCAGATGCTTTTTTAAGGGACTTAAGCATTTTTCAATCGGAATGTTAGTGTAAGGTGATTTTATATCTAGACTGTGTTCGTCAGTCATATTTATTTTCCTTTGTTTTTCAACAAGGTTGAATTTTTAAAAAAATCTGCCGTCTTATCACCAACCAATGTTATTTCACTTTCAATTATTTTTACAAAAAAAAAATTGGATTACCAATGGGATCCCCTCACTGTGGAGTGATGGAATTTATTTTCTTGGAATTTCTCGAGTCTACTTCTTTCCAAAACATTTTACCTAAATAATCAAATTACTTCCGATATATTGACGAGCTCAAGTAATATATCCCCGTGATACTAACTTACCGTATCTTGTAGATAAAGTAAACAAAGTTGAATGCACAATAGAATTTACATACGAAATAAAAAAAATACTTTACCTTTCTTAGACATCATGTTACGTAGAGTTGCCAAAAGCATAAAACTTAGTGTCCACCGAAAATCAACCATTAAAAATAACTTAATTAATATCTGTTCCCATCAAAACAACTGTTGCATACTCAGATGCAATTGATCAATTGAGTTTAAGTCTGAAACAGACTGTCACATCTAGGTTTTGACCTCAATTTCCACTATATATATATATATATATATATATATGAAGAAATATAGTCTTAAAGTGTGCTACATTTATGGGATAAAGTGCTCAATATCAGAGATAGAGCGTGTGTAAATATAAAAGTGAACAGAGATAGAGCGTGTGTAAATATAAAAGTCAAAACTTAGAGGCGACAGTCTGTTTCATGCTAGATGCAATCGTCAGGCCACCTGATGCAATCATCAGGCCACCAACTTATATATATATATATATATATATATATATATATATATATATATATATATATATATATATAAGGTTCACCCTGTAAAAGGCCTGGAGCCACACGCGGTAGATGGTTGTGTCAAGGGATAGTTTATATGGATAGAAGGAGAAGATAACTTTTGACTCCAGACTTGAAAAGGTTAAGATTTTAGCGATCGGGGTAATATCCTCTTTGTGGTCTGTTCCGCAGGAATGTGGTTCGCTGGAAGAAGCTGTTTGAGTCGAACTTCTCGCCGATGGAATACGGAAGGAATGTGGGTGATTTGCTGCTATGTAAGTCGCATGGCGGATCCTTAGACCCGGTAGTACCAAGGAATGTAATTCGTCCGAGTACTTTCCATTGCAGTAGCGACAGTGCACATCAGCCTGTGAGGGAAAGGTTGGAGGATGGAATTTCTTAATAATATAAACCCTATTCTTCGTGGGTAGACGAGTTTGAATTGTTAGCCCTGCTTTGTCAAAAAAAAATTTTTTTTTAAATAATGACAATAATGAGAATTAATAATAATCGGCATTGATCAAGAAATCTTACTTATGTCAAATTGTACCTCCCGACAAGAACAGAAATGGAAGCTGTGTCCCTTTCATAGAACACTGAATATTTTTAGGTTGCATATATAGTGCATATATAAATAAAAAAAGTTTAGTAATGTATTTTCCGACTGTGAGTTTTGCAGATACAGATGCGCATCTCTGATCTAAGACAAACCAGCAAGCAGAATTTTTTTATTCTCCTGATGATGGCTATGTTGGCCAAAACTAATCGAGGAATCTAACTGAAATAATAATAAAAACGAAAGAATATTAATATACAAGCCAGTGTGTTTGAAGATTTTAATTTTTTAATATTTTTTATTGTTCAATATATATACATATATATATATATATTAATATTTTTTATTGTTCAATATATATACATATATATATATTTTAATATTTTTTATTGTTCAATATATATATATATATATATATATATATATATATATATATATTTAACATACAACGTGTGTTAGCACGTGCGATACCCTGTCTTCATCAGGTCTCACGGATTCGGTGGCTATGGCGGGACCTCCACCCCAGGCGCCACCAACAGCGTTTGCCACCAGGCAGGGTATGAAGAAAATCTAATTGATCGTTCCTCTTTGTAAATTCTCGTAATGAAATAAATAAAACGATTGATCCTCTTTACAGCTTATATATATATATATATATATATATATATATATATATTAGTAGTAGTAGTAATATGTATATATATATATTCGTAGTAGTAGTACAAATCGTATTAGTATAAGTAACTACACTCGTTTCGGAAAACCTTCGGTTTCTTGATTTGCAAATGATCAAATCAATATCGAAGGAAAAAAGGTATAAAAAAAGAGAAAGAGCCGAGAACATGAACGCCTGTCGAAAACAATCGTTCAGTATGCAGGTCCAAAACCCAAAGAAAAAAAAACCCCGATACGAGTACGCAACTAACTAAATAAAGTGCTCAATACAATAAGTAGAGCAGACTTATATATATATATATATATATATATTGTGTATTTAGGCATCAACCCTCTTTTATACATGTTTCATTAAAGTCAAGCGACAAGCTACTCCGTTTAAGATTTGTATTTATTTTTTCTTGTGTTCCTACGAGTGTTTTTCTTTCTGTACACAAATTGTATAGAAACTATCCAAACGTTCTGTAATTCCGAGCACTTTCTACTATACTTTTAGCCATGAACAAAGATGATTTTATTTTCACTTTGTACATAAATGTATGGGTTGTGTGTATGTATCTAGAGTTATAGAGACGGTTTATGTTCCAAGCGTTGCCAGCTCATTGTTGCTGTGTTTGTAGTTAACGTTACTGAGTCTTGGCTTTTTTATAATTAGGGCTTCCATTATTCTTAATATTTTTTTTTACATGTGGATGACGTTATTATCCTTGTAATTTCTACTCGTACGTTTCGGATGGAGGCTGTTGATTTTTTACGCACTTTGTGTCCCGAAAAGAAAACACTGCTATGAATACAAGCAAAATTAAATAAAAAACTTAATCGTAGTACATTGTCAGTCGTCTTTAACGAAACATATTATTATTATTATTATTATTATTATTATTCCCTTTGATATCTGGCGTTTACACATTTCTTTCCGGGTCCCGCCCAGGGACCTAAGGTTAGAAATGGCATCATGACACTTTCCACTGGAAAAAAAAAAAAAAAAAAAAATTACATAGATAAAGCCCTTCGTAAAGTGTGGGCTGTACTTGTCAGAACAATTTTTTGTATCTCTTTGAGGCATGGACTTCCAGGGATCCCTTCAATCAGCCTACTGGAATCTTTTCCAACCAGTCCAAGGGCTCCAACTACAACAGGAATTGTTGATGTTCCCATGTGCCACATTTTTGAGATTTCGATTTCAAGGTCCTTGTATTTTGACAGTTTTTCGAATATCTTCAAAGACACATTGCAGTCTGCAGGGACTGCCATATCAATAAGGAGGCACTTAGTTTGTTTGTGGTCTTTAATAACAATGTCTGGGCGGTTGGCTTTGATTGTTCTGTCAGTGTATATTGTGTAGTCCCATAGAATTGTAACAGGTCCTATCTCCGTAACCGGGTCAGGGTGGTGTTCGTACCAATTTCTTCCATTTTCCTTCCCATAGGAGTTGCAAATTTTCCAGTGCAGATATTGGCCCACTCTGTCATGCCGGTTTTTATATTCAGTGGATGCCAATATCGTGCAACCTGATATAAGATGATCAATGGTTTCTGGATATTTGTCACAGAATCTGCATCTTGGGCTAACACAGTATTTTAGTATATGTGCTTGATAATTCCTAGTTAACAAGCATTGGTCTTGTGCAGCAATTATAAAACCCTCAGTTTCACCTTTCAACCCTGCACTACTTGGCCACTGATGGGTGCGGTTTTTGTCTACGTCTGCTTGTTTGGTACGGGCAGAGTATTGGCCATGGAGCGGTTTATTTTGCCATTGTTTCTTTATCTGGTCGGTCGCATTTGTCTTTGCATTTTTTTAAAAGTTTTTTGCAGCTTCAGCCGGTGTACAGTGATGTATTTGAATTTCTGTGCCCATTTGAAGCTCTTTTTTGAATTTTTCGGCTTCCTTTACTACAGAGTAGAGACACTTCCTACTTTCATGTTCCTTGACACATACCATCATCCAGTCTTCTGTTTTTTCCAAGTATCTTTGGAGGCCAATTGTTGTACTTTTGTAGGATAGTTCTAGTTGAACTAGTCCTCTGCCTCCTTCGGATCTGGGCACATACAGGCGATCAATATCAGCTTTGGGATGATGCATGCGGTAGCAAGTGAGGAGCTTTCTCGTTTTGGCGTCCATTCGCTTAATTTCAGCTATGGTCCAGTTAAGTACATTAAAGCTGTATTGCACCACAGGAACAGCTAAGGTGTTTATAGCTGATATTCGGTTTTTTGAGTTTAGCTCAGTATTTAGTACCAGGCGTACACGCCTGTAGTACTCCTTATTATTATTATTATTATTATTATTATTATTATTATTATTATTATTATTATTATTATCAAAAACAAATAAAATTTGCGTTGATTAATTGCAATGGTAATCTTTCCCTAATTACGAATGCTCAAGCATGTAGGAAATTCCGTCAGAAATTTTCCGATGTTCATTTTGGAAGCAAAATACAATATAGTTCAAGCTTTCTACTTTCTTATGTCATCATCCGGGTAGGTAGAGACAGTTGGGTTCCATAGAACTAGTGAATTTTGTGATGTGTATTTAGACAGCAAATGTTGTTTAGGACAAATATTATTAGAAATGACATATTGTATCAAAACACTGTTTTGTAAAAGCCGATCATTAAAACTGATCGATACAAAATATCTGTTGTTTTTAATATTTGCCTTAAAGAACATATATATGTATTTTATATTTAGGCAGGAAATGTTGCCTAAATATAATATAATATAATATAATATATATATATATATATATATATATATATATGTGTGTGTGTGTGTGTGTGTCCACCGGAAATCAACCAACAAAAAAGACCTAATAAATTTCTTTTCTCATCTAAACAACAAAATAAAATCCGGCATAATCATCGGATTCTGCTTAAGAGCACTAAGAATATGCAGGCCGCATTATTTACATGGAGAGGAGAAATACATTGAAAACACGCTCAAACTTCTCCAGTGCCCTAATATTTTAAATCCAATGCGATACAATGCTTCCTCAGGTGATATTTGTTTGAATTTTGAACAGATAACTGATATCCATTAAACATAGCACGTGGAACTAGAACAGTCTACCCCAGTGAGCCAAATAAAGGGTTCAGTTCGACATTCCAACCACCTGAAGAAGTCCGGAGCGTACAACGGCCGAAATGTTGTTATAAATATGGCGACAAAGATGACGACAATAGTCCGAATAATGTAAATAGTGTTCATCATTTTTTTTTTGGCTTTGATTGATTGATTCATTCATTTTTCCGGTTTATCAACCCTTTTCAGGTTATTTAATGCCAGAAAATATTTTTAGATTGTAAATTTTTTTTTTAGATAATAATCATTTAGTGATACAAGCCTTTCTAATTAATCCATACTTGGGGTGAGGGGGAAGAGACAGAATCAGACATTTCCCATGTATCTTTGCTCGTAAATGAATATAACGAACCATTACACCACCCGCACATCACCTGGTATTTGGAGACGGTCATCAGACACGCCGTTGCTTAACTTCTGTGGTCGTACGGGTGTTTCTGAGTGATATGGCCATAAGCCAATTTCAGTTTCAAAATCCTTTTATTTACTTATTTTGCCGTATTCTTAAACGGGAATACTCTTACCTGATGGCCCTGTTGTTGATGTTATTATTATTATTATTATTATTAATAATAATAATAATAATAATAATAATAATGTCTATATTTGTGTCTACTTTTTTTCGCGGAGGAAGTCTATAAAAGGCTCGATTCCCCCATAATCCTCTGTTTTATTCTTGCGTTGTAAGCAGACGAAAACGATCGGCCATTCGACTTCATATTTGAAAGCGTTTGTTCTGTGATTGAAATGGAAAATAACAGGATTCAGTTCAATGGCTGGCTTAGCCTATCGTTAGACTAAACCTGATCATACGTTAATGGAGAGATCGCACTCTGTCTGTTATGGTTTTAAGGTTTTTTTTTCACCGCTTTTCAAGGAGGATCATATTCAAACTTGTATGGTTTTTCGGAGAAACGCCTCAAACAGGATCCGAAGATCTTTTTACGCAGAGATGTTAGATTGAATGGACAGGGAACTTGCAATCAGATTCTAAAGTTACTTATCGCTTTCTAATACGTTGTTTGTTTAGTATATGTTTAAAAGAAAGCAGAGACGGTTCGTCTCTTTTAACTTTCACTGGGATAATGGCCATTCTCATGCCCCCACTCTCTATCGCAGGAATACACACGGCCTTCAATATACTTACTAAGCTTATATCAGATCTGCAAAAAGTCTGATGCAGAGCAATAGAGAATTAAAAATTGTATAGCGTCGATATTCCAAGTAAGGATATATTAGTGTACATCAAAAGTATTTTCACTATTTATATTGTTCGGACAGTTGTCCTCAACTTTATTGTGACATTCACAATATTTTGGCCGATGTATGACCCGGCCTTCCTCAGGTGATATTTGTTTGAATTTTGAAGAAAAATGATATCAGATCTGCAAAAAGTCTGATGCAGAGCAATAGAGAATTAAAGATTGTATAGCGTCGATATTCCAAGTAAGGATATATTAGTGTACATCAAAAGTATTTTCACTATTTATATTGTTCGGACAGTTGTCCTCAACTTTATTGTGACATTCACAATATTTTGGCCGATGTATGACCCGGCCTTCCTCAGGTGATATTTGTTTGAATTTTGAAGAAAAATTATATCAGATCTGCAAAAAGTCTGATGCAGAGCAATAGAGAATTAAAGATTGTATAGCGTCGATATTCCAAGTAAGGATATATTAGTATGCATCAAAAGTATTTTCACTATTTACATTGTTCGGACAGTTGTCCTCAAATTTATTGTGACATTCACAATATTTTGGCCGATGTATGACCCGGCCTTCCTCAGGTGATATTTGTTTGAATTTTGAAGAAAAATTATATCAGATCTGCAAAAAGTCTGATGCAGAGCAATAGAGGATTAAAGATTGTATAGCGTCGATATTCCAAGTAAGGATTTTTTAGTGTGCATCAAAAGTATTTTCACTATTAACATTGTTCGGACTGTTGTCCTCAACTTTATTGTGACATTCACAATATTTTGGCCGATGTATGACCCGGCCTTCCTCAGGTGATATTTGTTTGAATTTTGAAGAAAAATGATATCAGATCTGCAAAATGTCTGATGCAGAGCAATAGAGAATTAAAGATTGTATAGCGTCGATATTCCAAGTAAGGATATATTAGTATGCATCAAAAGTATTTTCACTATTTATATTGTTCGGACAGTTGTCCTCAACTTTATTGTGACATTCACAATATTTTGGCCGATGTATGACCCGGCCTTCCTCAGGTGATATTTGTTTGAATTTTGAAGAAAAATTATATCAGATCTGCAAAAAGTCTGATGCAGAGCAATAGAGAATTAAAGATTGTATAGCGTCGATATTCCAAGTAAGGATATATTAGTGTACATCAAAAGGATTTTCACTATTTATATTGTTCGGACAGTTGTCCTCAACTTTATAGTCACATTCACAATATTTTGGCCGATGTATGACCCGGCCTTCCTCAGGTGATATTTGTTTGAATTTTGAAGAAAAATGATATCAAATCTGCAAAAAGTCTGATGCAGAGCAATAGAGAATTAAAGATTGTATAGCGTCGATATTCCAAGTAAGGATATATTAGTGTACATCAAAAGTAATTTCACTATTTATATTGTTCGGACAGTTGTCCTCAACTTTATTGTGACATTCACAATATTTTGGCCGATGTATGACCCGGCCTTCCTCAGGTGATATTTGTTTGAATTTTGAAGAAAAATTATATCAGATCTGCAAAAAGTCTGATGCAGAGCAATAGAGAATTAAAGATTGTATAGCGTCGATATTCCAAGTAAGGATATATTAGTATGCATCAAAAGTATTTTCACTATTTACATTGTTCGGACAGTTGTCCTCAACTTTATTGTGACATTCACAATATTTTGGCCGATGTATGACCCGGCCTTCCTCAGGTGATATTTGTTTGAATTTTGAAGAAAAATTATATCAGATCTGCAAAAAGTCTGATGCAGAGCAATAGAGAATTAAAGATTGTATAGCGTCGATATTCCAAGTAAGGATATATTAGTGTACATCAAAAGTATTTTCACTATTTATATTGTTCGGACAGTTGTCCTCAACTTTATTGTGACATTCACAATATTTTGGCCGATGTATGACCCGGCCTTCCTCAGGTGATATTTGTTTGAATTTTGAAGAAAAATTATATCAGATCTGCAAAAAGTCTGATGCAGAGCAATAGAGAATTAAAGATTGTATAGCGTCGATATTCCAAGTAAGGATATATTAGTATGCATCAAATGTATTTTCACTATTTACATTGTTCGGACAGTTGTCCTCAACTTTATTGTGACATTCACAATATTTTGGCCGATGTATGACCCGGCCTTCCTCAGGTGATATTTGTTTGAATTTTGAAGAAAAATTATATCAGATCTGCAAAAAGTCTGATGCAGAGCAATAGAGAATTAAAGATTGTATAGCGTCGATATTCCAAGTAAGGATATATTAGTATGCATCAAAAGTATTTTCACTATTTACATTGTTCGGACAGTTGTCCTCAAATTTATTGTGACATTCACAATATTTTGGCCGATGTATGACCCGGCCTTCCTCAGGTGATATTTGTTTGAATTTTGAAGAAAAATTATATCAGATCTGCAAAAAGTCTGATGCAGAGCAATAGAGGATTAAAGATTGTATAGCGTCGATATTCCAAGTAAGGATTTTTTAGTGTGCATCAAAAGTATTTTCACTATTAACATTGTTCGGACTGTTGTCCTCAACTTTATTGTGACATTCACAATATTTTGGCCGATGTATGACCCGGCCTTCCTCAGGTGATATTTGTTTGAATTTTGAAGAAAAATGATATCAGATCTGCAAAATGTCTGATGCAGAGCAATAGAGAATTAAAGATTGTATAGCGTCGATATTCCAAGTAAGGATATATTAGTATGCATCAAAAGTATTTTCACTATTTATATTGTTCGGACAGTTGTCCTCAACTTTATTGTGACATTCACAATATTTTGGCCGATGTATGACCCGGCCTTCCTCAGGTGATATTTGTTTGAATTTTGAAGAAAAATTATATCAGATCTGCAAAAAGTCTGATGCAGAGCAATAGAGAATTAAAGATTGTATAGCGTCGATATTCCAAGTAAGGATATATTAGTGTACATCAAAAGTATTTTCACTATTTATATTGTTCGGACAGTTGTCCTCAACTTTATAGTCACATTCACAATATTTTGGCCGATGTATGACCCGGCCTTCCTCAGGTGATATTTGTTTGAATTTTGAAGAAAAATGATATCAAATCTGCAAAAAGTCTGATGCAGAGCAATAGAGAATTAAAGATTGTATAGCGTCGATATTCCAAGTAAGGATATATTAGTGTACATCAAAAGTAATTTCACTATTTATATTGTTCGGACAGTTGTCCTCAACTTTATTGTGACATTCACAATATTTTGGCCGATGTATGACCCGGCCTTCCTCAGGTGATATTTGTTTGAATTTTGAAGAAAAATTATATCAGATCTGCAAAAAGTCTGATGCAGAGCAATAGAGAATTAAAGATTGTATAGCGTCGATATTCCAAGTAAGGATATATTAGTATGCATCAAATGTATTTTCACTATTTACATTGTTCGGACAGTTGTCCTCAACTTTATTGTGACATTCACAATATTTTGGCCGATGTATGACCCGGCCTTCCTCAGGTGATATTTGTTTGAATTTTGAAGAAAAATTATATCAGATCTGCAAAAAGTCTGATGCAGAGCAATAGAGGATTAAAGATTGTATAGCGTCGATATTCCAAGTAAGGATTTTTTAGTGTGCATCAAAAGTATTTTCACTATTAACATTGTTCGGACTGTTGTCCTCAACTTTATTGTGACATTCACAATATTTTGGCCGATGTATGACCCGGCCTTCCTCAGGTGATATTTGTTTGAATTTTGAAGAAAAATTATATCAGATCTGCAAAATGTCTGATGCAGAGCAATAGAGAATTAAAGATTGTATAGCGTCGATATTCCAAGTAATGATATATTAGTATGCATCAAAAGTATTTTCACTATTTATATTGTTCGGACAGTTGTCCTCAACTTTATTGTGACATTCACAATATTTTGGCCGATGTATGACCCGGCCTTCCTCAGGTGATATTTGTTTGAATTTTGAAGAAAAATTATATCAGATCTGCAAAAAGTCTGATGCAGAGCAATAGAGAATTAAAGATTGTATAGCGTCGATATTCCAAGTAAGGATATATTAGTATGCATCAAATGTATTTTCACTATTTACATTGTTCGGACAGTTGTCCTCAACTTTATTGTGACATTCACAATATTTTGGCCGATGTATGACCCGGCCTTCCTCAGGTGATATTTGTTTGAATTTTGAAGAAAAATTATATCAGATCTGCAAAAAGTCTGATGCAGAGCAATAGAGGATTAAAGATTGTATAGCGTCGATATTCCAAGTAAGGATTTTTTAGTGTGCATCAAAAGTATTTTCACTATTAACATTGTTCGGACTGTTGTCCTCAACTTTATTGTGACATTCACAATATTTTGGCCGATGTATGACCCGGCCTTCCTCAGGTGATATTTGTTTGAATTTTGAAGAAAAATTATATCAGATCTGCAAAATGTCTGATGCAGAGCAATAGAGAATTAAAGATTGTATAGCGTCGATATTCCAAGTAATGATATATTAGTATGCATCAAAAGTATTTTCACTATTTATATTGTTCGGACAGTTGTCCTCAACTTTATTGTGACATTCACAATATTTTGGCCGATGTATGACCCGGCCTTCCTCAGGTGATATTTGTTTGAATTTTGAAGAAAAATGATATCAGATCTGCAAAATGTCTGATGCAGAGCAATAGAGAATTAAAGATTGTATAGCGTCGATATTCCAAGTAATGATATATTAGTATGCATCAAAAGTATTTTCACTATTTATATTGTTCGGACAGTTGTCCTCAACTTTATTGTGACATTCACAATATTTTGGCCGATGTATGACCCGGCCTTCCTCAGGTGATATTTGTTTGAATTTTGAAGAAAAATTATATCAGATCTGCAAAAAGTCTGATGCAGAGCAATAGAGAATTAAAGATTGTATAGCGTCGATATTCCAAGTAAGGATATATTAGTGTACATCAAAAGTATTTTCACTATTTATATTGTTCGGACAGTTGTCCTCAACTTTATAGTCACATTCACAATATTTTGGCCGATGTATGACCCGGCCTTCCTCAGGTGATATTTGTTTGAATTTTGACCAGAACCCAGAATAGTCATTCTGTATGTTGACATTTCTGAAGATTGGTTCGATGACGTTCTTCCCATGTTTATTTCCTGAAGTGGGTTGACATATAATATTCATATTCTTGGGTCGCCCAGTAAAGTCACCGAGAATCGGTTTCTTCCACGCACCGCTTGCAAATATCGTGACAGGCTTTGGCAAAGGTTATATTCTTTTCCCCCACCGTTTGTAGTTGCGATGCCACTCACAGATGAGAATTGCCATTCCAGTGCAAATGCTGTCACCTTTATTTTGTTCGTTTCGTCAGTCTACAATGCACATGCTATAGATATTTTCGAGATTGACATACTCTCTGCACTAGTTGATTTGCTGCGCTTTAAGACTCTACTATCTCGACATCAGTCACTTTGAACCACCGACGTGACATAGCCTCCTCTGTCTTATCCACCAGTAGTATTTTAATAGCAGTTTCCTGATGAGTCCTGATGCTTCGGGCCTCGACTCCTTGAATTTAAGCGTGCTACTCACCCCCCGCTCTATCGGCCTTCAATATACTTACTAAGCTTATATCAGATCTGCAAAAAGTCAGATGCAGAGCAATAGAGAATCAAAGATTGTATAGCGTCGATATTCCAAGTAAGGATTTATTAGTGTGCATCAAAAGTATTTTCACTATTTATATTGTTCGGACTGTTGTCTTCATCTATATTGTCACATTCACCATATTTCGGTCGTTGTATGCCCCGGCCTGCTCCAGGTGATATTTGTTGAATTTTGAACAGAACGCAGAATAGTCATTATGCATATTGACGCTTACTAAGCATTTATCAGATTGCACCTACTTGCAAATATTGTGACAGAGACTGGCAAAGGTCAAGTTCTTATCCCGACAGTCTGCCGCGATTTAGGACTTTATTATCTCGACATCAATCACTTTCCAACCGAAGTGACATGGCCTCCCTCTGTCTTATCTACCAATATTTTAATAGAAATAATTCTGATGAGTTAGGCTACTTCGTGCCTCAACTGCATGAATTCAAGCGTGCTACTAGATTGGCAGTTAGGTCTCATAGTTTTATTGTTGAAATAGCTAGATGCAACCGTCAGATCTATTGTAATAGTTTCTCTTCTCACACTACTCGCCCGGAGAACTCCTTTCCGATTTCTTGCTATCCTGCCACCCACAATCTCCAAAAAATTTTAATTCAACTTCAATCGCCGTCTTCTGTCTTCCTGAACCCTTTCACACCCTGTACCCCCCACCCCGAGTCCTAGTGGCATTATCGCCTTGCGTGGGGTGAAATGATTAAAATAGATTGAAAATTGAAAGTTTTTTTCGTTTTACAGAAACAGACGTTAAATTTCCCTGACAAATACAATCTCCAACTATTCAAGTGTAACGTCAATCGATATCTCCAGTTGCCTTGATCTATCCACTTCCCTTCTCCACATCCTTTCACATTTCATTCGTATCTGCTCTCGCTCCAAATCTTATGTAACCCCCTTGCCTTGATCGATCCACTGTCTTTCTCTTCCTCCACATCCTCTCCTTTACCACTCCTATCTGCTCTTCCTCCAACCCTTCTATAACCCCTTGCGTGATAGTGGCCTCCAGCCTTGCTTGGGGTGATACGCTTAAAAATAAAATGAAAAAAAAATGAGAGCGTTATCGCCTCCTCTAACCACTGTTCTCTCTTTCTTTCTTCCTTTTTTATTACTGAAACCAAACCGCGTCTCTGATATATCTTTTTCCTACTTTCCTCGCAATCAAAGAGAAATTGTTCATTATTTATGAGGCTTTGGCTGCGTGTGACATACGTGTTATCTAAGTGAAATACCAGGTGTTGTAAACATGAACGTGCGGGTGATTTCATGGATAACGCTTCAGAAGTGTTAATCGGAGAGCCTAATTCAAATTACGATTGGATTTGTTCTGTTCAATTGCGTGCAAATAATCTTGGGAAAGGTGTGAATCCACCTCTTCTCTCCCCAGCTATGGGTTAAATAATAAGACGTATCACTAAATCAGTATTATCTCCAAACCAAAAAAAATTCTTACAGCCTAAAAATATTTTCTGGCTTGAAATAATCTGCAAAAGGTTGATAACCCATAAAAAACGAACCAATCAATCAGTCAACAGTAAGGAACTAAACAACTAACAGAAGTACAGGGTGACCCCCCAAAAACGGGAACTTTTTAACAATCCAATAAAACCAAGAGTGATGTAAGAAAAATATTTAATTCATAGTAATTGAAACCTTAAAGCATGCCATTTAAGAAACAATGATGGAATTTTTAATTTTTTTAAAAATTACGTCCTGTAGATGGCGTCCTCCTGTACGAATGCATTCTTGAAATCTGTTGTTGAGATTCCTCATTGACTGCTGCAACATCTCAGCTGGGATACTGTGAATTTCATTCTCGTTACTAAAATGGCGAAATGTTTACTTGCTCAAGGTGACTGTCTCGCAGTGTTGCCACTTGCTCATGTCTGGCAATACGCACTTCAAAAATTCCCGTTTTTGCGGGTAACACTGTATATTATGATAATACAAAGCAGTTCTAGATAGTCTTACGTGTACATAAAATAGACTTTGGTGTAAAGGCTTGTAAGAAACGAAAATACTTTTGATATCTTCTAATTCGTAAAAAACGGAAGCTATATAAAGCACTAAAATAAGAAATTAACATCAGTCAAAATTGGAACAAAAGAAAAGAGATGACTAATAATATAAGTCAATTAATTATAGAATTCAACAAGGTAATCATATCATGAAGTCTAATTTCAGGAGTAACTTTTGCGGACCCTAGGGCTGACCCTAGGGTTGATCCTAGGGTTGACCCTTGGTCCTTTGTTCTCTGTTAAGTAATTAAGTATTTTTAAATGATACATTGCCAAACTTTTTTTCCCTATTCGCCGTGGCAATGTTTTTATCTAACTGATCAAATTAAAGGACTCCAGATCGAATCGGCAGTGAATTCAGAAACATGATCAGCCTTACGATTTTAATGGCAAATAGGCTCGTCTCACCAGATCAATTACATAATGTCCTCACTGAGTGCGCCATATTTTCGGCTTGTGTCGCATCTAAGCTACGCTTAGTAAATCGCTATGATTATTTTATTTAAGCGTTTCACTCCAAGCAAGGCGGGAAGCCACTAGCATGCGGAGAGTTGGAGCGAGAGCAAAGAGGAAGGAATGATGGCGGAAAGAATCGAGTGAAGGATAGGGTATAGATCAAAGCATCTGGAGACGACGATTGACAATACATTTGAATAGTTGGAGATCATAGCTATCAGGGAAACAAGAAAAGGGGAGGGAGTTCCACAGGCGAGAGGTGCAAGACATGAAGCTATTGGAGTAGAAGAGACGACTACATTTAACAGTTTAGATAGTGAAAGGGTGAGAACGATATGCCAGCCTAAATTCATGAAGTCTGAGAACCAGCGAGAGCAGCTCATCGGAGCAGTTACCGTGAAAGTATTTGTAAAAAAGACAGAGGAGGGCAACGGCACGTCTGTGAGAGAGCGACTGCAGACGAGATGCCAGATCAGGGCCAATTACATTGCACATCCGTCTCTGGATTTTATCAAGGACCTTGAGACAAACAGGAGGGGTTCCAGACCATATATAGCAGCAATACTGCATGGAAGGGCGAATGGTTGATTTGTAGATTTGAAGGATCGACTCCGGCGAGAAAAATTTCCTGGCGCGGGACACGGAGCCAACTTTCCTAGCGGTGGACAAAGCTATTGACTCAATGTATTTGTTCCATCTCAGGTCAGCAGTCAATGTGAGACCGAGCAGTCGCAAAGAGCTGCTCTCGTGGAGTTGAGCGTCAGACATTCTAATGGGGGGCAGGGATGGTTCTCTCTGGTGAGTAATAGAGAGCAGTTTTGTTTTTAAGTCATTAAAGTTAACCAACCAATTCCTACCCCAGTCCACAACCGATTGGAGGTCCTTTTCGAGACTAATGGCCAGGTTAGTTTTGTCAGCGACACTAGATTTGTTTTTGAGGCAGGAGTAAATAGTAGTGTCGTCCGCATAGATGCCTACTTGGGGACCCATGACATCAGGAAGATCGTTTAACATTTACCTCTGTGGAGACAGATGGGACGATGGTGCACATTAGGTGGCTAAAGAATATGGTCGCAACGGAAAAGTTATCTGGAAAAACAAAAATACAAAAACACCATCAGGAGCTAGGGGCGACGTGAGGTCACTTCCGCCAAAACGAAGTGCTTCCGCGTGGGATTATTGTCAAAGGTGTCGAGTTATGTTCAACACTACTACTGTGTCATGGCTTACGGTCACATCACGTTGAAACACCAGTTCTCGTACAATCACCGAAGTTAACGTCGAGCCTGATCGGTACCTAGACGAGTGAACGCTTGGGAATACCAAGTGCTCTAAGCTTGGATATGCGGGTGGTGTAATGTGCTTACGGTCATATCACGTTAAAACATCGAATCTCATACGATATCCGAAGTTAAACAACTTCGAACCCTGTCAGAACCTAGATGGGCGACTGCTTGGAAACTTGTGCGGGTGGTGTAATGGATAAGGGCTCGGAATTATTAAGCGTAGAGCTGAGTTCATATTCCGGCTGGGTTCGATATATTCACTTTCGCGAAAATACATTTGGGAAAGGTATGACTTCACCTCATCTCCCTCCAGCTATGGGTTAATTAGTAAAACTTGCATCACTAAAACCATTATTTTCCACTCCAAAATAAATAAATAAATAAGATTGAGTGCAAAATATTAAAATTTCAGCATTAAATAACCCATAGATGTGTTGATATGCCGCTAAACACAAACAGCCAACGAAGTAGAGAGATCTATATTAAACAGCCCAACAAAAGTTAACATGTATTTTAATTAATCAACCTAACCCATTATCCCCAAGGAGGATTAAAACATATATTAAAATGAACCGCAAAGATTTGGTGACATTTGAGCCCGGGTGGTTGCGATGCGTGTGGTTGGTGGACTTGGTGGCGTGAGCGTGGATAAGCGGGTGGTGTAATTATTACTGTCACTGTAATCGTAAAGCCGAGTTCAAATTCTCGTTGGCTTCGTCATATTCACTTACGCGCAAATACCTTGTATCTCTAAACCATTATAATCTAAAAAAAAAGACAAAAAACAGAGAAATCTTATAATCTAAAAATATTTTGTGGCTTTAAATAACCTGCAAAGGGTAGATAAGCCGTAGAAAACGAATCTATCCGTCAATACCAATAAAATCTCTAGAGCTATCTTGATTTTTTTTTTATCTGGGATTTACCAATATTCTGAAATTAGCCCAACCCCGAGTCGGGCATGCCCCCTCCCAGGGTTTAATGCCGGGCTGAGATTATTTTCCGCCAAAAAAGATAAAGTGCCGAGGGGATTTGGAAATTTTTCCACAGCACTGCGGAGAAAGCAACTAAGCTGACATTGCATCGCGTCTGTTGCGTGGTGGGTGCAGCGGTTAAATACCTATCTTGATTTTTTTTCATTTTTCATGAATTTAAAAATTTATATGTAACTTATGCGCATCGTGTATAAGGCAGGATAGAAAGTCTTGTCGCGTTTGAAGAATTATATATATATATATTATGAAATGAACAAAATCCGACAATTATTTTAAGACATTTTTATGTTTATACATTATTTTTATAGATACAAATATTTAAGTCAATGCTCTGTTTTTATAATAAACAGTATTAAACAACATTTACCGGCCTGAATGGCCGAGACATTTTCATAGAAAATTTTCGTCCTCTGACAGGATCTATGAAAATTTCTCGTCCATTCAGGCCCGTAAATGTCGTTAATAATGTTTATTATAAACAGAGCATTTACATAAATATTTGTATCTATAAAAAGAATGTATAAACATAAAAAATGCCTTAATATATATATATATATATATATATATATATATGAAGAAATATAGTCTTATAATGTGCTATATTTATGGGATAAAGTGCTCAATATCAGAGATAGAGCGTGTGTAAATATAAAAGTGAACATAAAAGTCAACACTTAGAGGCGACAGACTGTTTCATGCTAGAAGCAATCGTCAGGCCACTGGTGGCAAAACGATTGCATCTAGCATGAAACAGACTGTCGCCTCTAAGTGTTGACTTCTATGTTCACTTTTATATATATATATATATATATATATATATATATATATATATATATATATATATATATATATATATATATATATATATAAGTGTTTACTTGGCCAGCAATCCCTCGTTTATGCAAGTTTCGTTGAAAACGACTGACGAAGTGTGGTGGTTGACATTTTTATATAATTTCTCATGTGTTTGTATATAATTTTTTCTTTCCTAGATAAAAATTATGGAAAAAATGCCCGAATGTATTCCAAGCGCTTTCGGCTATACGTCTAGCCATTATCTAGGATGAATTTTATTTTAATTTTAACTGAATATATGGATTGTTTTATGTATGTATCTAGAGTTATAGGAATGTTTTATTTTCCAAACACCGTCAAAACATTATGACCATGTTCATAGTTGATATTATTGAGTGTTGGCTTTTTTATTTATTAATAATACTTCCATTATTTTTAGCCTTTTTGTACATGTGGATGATGCTATTGTTGTGGATTCCGGGATGAAATCCGATATCAATGAATAACAAACGCCAGGAATGGATAAGGAAAATAAATGTATTAACGTAATAATACAAACTGGTAATACGGGTTAGTAGATCCAGGAATGCGGGTTAGTAGCAATAATATATATATACAGTCTTGGTATTGAAGTATCGCGGATGACTCCTTACTCAGTCTACGTGCTCGCTAACTGTGACGCTTGCCGCCGTCTCTGTGTGTGACTTACTCTACTACTACTGAACTCTACTACTCTTCTGTCGTTCCGTCTCGACTCATTCACTCTTCGGGTATTCACTGGTAGTAGTATATGTATACCTTGGGTGAGTCCATTAGTGTGAAAAGGGGAGACTCCTTAACAGCTATTATATTTGTTTTATCAACGAATATGTTACGGATAGAATTTACATGTCCCTTAAACAGCCGTGTTCCTGACTAATCCAAATTCGCAAATAATTATATTGGATATACTACAACATGTTTAACGAGAAGATGAATTTTACATAACTCTGACCATAGCTCAATTAGGTCTCATCTAAATAAACATGGCGACTTACCAAACTCTATCTGTGACATGCTCGTTACCTAGTAGAGCAGACTGGGTTCTTTAGACTTGATTGGAAAACAGTCTAGGAGAAGGGCAACTCTGAATTAAAAATCGGTTGGACTTAGTAACTCCATCATAGAATAAACTATTTGCTTCAGAAAGCTTAGTAGTAACGGCTAGAGTATTGAGATTGTGGTCCCGTACTCGTAAAGGTAGTGTACGGGACCACAATGAGTGGTAGAAATAAAACTAATAAAAAATTTTTTCCTTTTTTTAAATTTTTTGCTAACAAAACCCTCACTGAATGGATTTGTTTTTAACAGGGCAAAACGAAAATCTGTGATCATGTGGAGATGAAAATGGTATTCTTTTTGACATAGCAATAGATGCCCGCTTATTTCCGAGTGTGCCTGTCTGCTAGTGAGACTAGACAATGCCCGTGGCAGACGCCTGTTCAGGTACATTTATGTTTGTTCAACACCCGCAGAACACACCTGTGCTTTATACTGTAACTATATCTTAGGATCTTAGTTTACAGTTTCATATATTTCCCAAGAGTATTTGCGCGTCAGTGAATGGTTTTCAGGCACTTTTCAGTTGCGATAACAGGCAAAGTTCGATAACATGAAAGAAAAAATCATTTTCCTGAAATATTGTCTATGCTGAGATTCGAACTCGGATCTCATAGTTGGAAGCGAACGTTCTAACCACTGCATTTTTGATTGATCGATTTTTTTAACGGCTCATCAAACTTTTGCAATTGATTTAAAGCCAGAAAATTGCCGAGTTGCTTTTATGAGCTGTTGTCCATTACCCCACGCATACACCCTGGCTTACAGCACCTGATCTTCCCAAACGGTGATCTGATGAGAACCGGTCTTTCAACGTGATATGGCCGTAAGTTTGCTATGCCTAGCGAAAGATAGTCTGACGGAAACTATCCCTCTCCCAGTTTTGAATTCAGAGTTTTTGATCACGCTAGATGACCTCAAGATTTAACCCGTACCAAAGAGGAGAAGAGTTCACCCAATACAAAGCCCCAAAGCCACTCAAAGTAGAGGATTATTGAGTTATCAATTACACCACCCACACAAGCAAGTTTACAGCATTGCATATTCCCAAGAGGTCACCCATCTAGACATTGACCAGAATCGACGTTGCTCAACTTTGGTGAGCGCACGGTGTTTCAACGTGATATGGCCGTAATCCGTTCGAATCACTCGGTTTATGATACATACAAAACCTCTGCTTCGTATAAGTAAAGAGCACTGAACTGTTACGTTATATCAGACCTCCTTATTAGCAATGAATTCTGGACATTCTCCTCACAGATAAAGAAGAGACTTGAAGCAACAGAAATTAGGTTATACAGAGGGATGCTGAGAATACCATTGACCAAAATGAAGGCAAGATGGACAAAGGAAAAAACAAAAAGACAAAATGCATTAAGGTCTACGAAGAACAGGAAATTATGGAGAGTCATGACCGCTTACCTATTGAAAGTATCAGTCAGTTATGTGCCCTGCATGATACACGCGTAAGCGGTCATGTATCGAAAGATACATGACTGACGAAGCAGATTTTTCCCCACGGTAGGTTGCCATTTCTTTTTGCGGTAGACCAGTTGCAATTCAAGGCTATAGAACCCGGTCTCTCGTGATCTTTACCCATAGCTGGATGAAGAAGAAGTGGGTTCATACCTTTCCCAAGGGTATTAGCACGTAAGTGAATGTAATGGATTTGACTGGAATTCGAACTCAGTTCTCCGATTCCTCAATCCGCGCAGCTATCCATTACTCCACATAAAGAAGAAATGGGTGTAGAAAATTTAGCGCCATTTGCACCAGTTTTGTGTACATGTAATAGTTTTCTAGACTCTATTTTCTCATAAATACCGTAAAGATTTTTTTTACAATAAAATTCGCTTTTTTTTTATAAGGTTACCTTTGTTTTCTCTCATTGCTACGATCATGTGCAGAAAATGTTGAGTTATATCTAAAATGGCTTCATTACCCATCTCAAAATCGCATTTTTATCCAAATCGAAGAAATTGCCTTTAGTCTGAGTACCCCTGATATGAATAAAGAGAACGGGCGGGAAGAGCGATCAAGGCGAAAGTATGGACATAGGAGAAGCTTGTTGCCTGGTTATTAAGAATCTAATAACGAAAAAAATGAAAAACAGGCAGGCAAGCGTAAAAAATGCCATACATAAAATTCTTTGTCTATATTCCTGAGATGAGGTAGCGTAAGTATTGACGCTATTTACATCGTTCTGTCTGTTGTCCTTATCTTTATTGACATATTCCCGACGTTTCGGCCGTTCTACGCTCCGGTCTTCTTCAGTTGATCTACGTTAGAATTTTGAACTGAACCTTTTATTTAGTCCACGTTGTTCTAATTCCACACGCCATGTCTTTTCTAGATATCTCAGTTAGTAAACTCTACACTACAAATTTTTGTTCCCTCTGCTGTGGCCTCACAACTCTTTGGGTCAAGTCACTTTTTGGTTTACTTCAAACAACGCCTTTACCCACTGGACCATGAGTACTAAAAATCTTTCTTGGAAATATATAACAAAAGAAAGCCAAGAGAGGTGATGCAACCGTAAATTCTATGCTAACAGTTTCGTCTCTCGCACTTGTTGAACTCTCCTCTGTCTTCTTGTTTTCCAGTCAAGCGATCACGCATCTAGGTACTGACCAGGTTCGACCTAGGGTTTATTGGAAAACACAAGTAAATAAATAGAGTTTTATTGAAACATATCAGAACACTTCAATATTGCTTTAATTAGTTGCACACAACACATAGCCGATGCTCAATTTCTGTGTTCTAAAAGATACTTCTTGTTTCCATAAACATCTTGTGCTAGACAAGGATAATAAAATGACTTGGTGTTTTCATTTTTATACTTTGTACAGACAAACCTCTCATCTACGGACTCCCTCCCATTAACGGACTTTGGATGCAATGGACAAAATCTGCAGGTTAAATTTTTAAAAAAGTTATACAGGAAAAAAAAAAAACTTCCAAATCATCAGCGATGTATTTCAAAATGTGCTTGGCTTAGCAGAACGAATCGTATTAGTTCTCAAAGTGACCGCTTGGCGTCGGTGGTCGGTCTTTCAATTGTAAACAAAGACAGGTGTACAGCATATAAAGTACGATACATTATCGTGTGCGTGAGAAAGTAGCTATGAGAAATCTATTATTTTTGTAATTTGGATTAATATATCTATATTAAGTATATATTTATTTATGCCATATATATATATATATATATATATATATATATATATATATATATATATATATATATATATGTATGTATGTTTATAGTATTTACATTATGATCATAACTACTGGCAGTTACAATAGTGGTTTTATAACTCAAAAAATAATCCCTTCCCATCTACTGACAATTGGCTTTCGTGAACCACCCATCCCTACTATCAGTCCTTTGATGACAGGTTTGTCTGTGCTGTAATTCTGCTGGACCAGAGTGTCTAATTTGGCCTCTGTGAACCAGGATACATATTGTGCTTTCTATTATAAGACCAGGGAGGAGTGTGAACCGGATAATAAGCGAACCTATCTATTCTAATTGGAAAACATAAATAAACAAATACGGTTTTATTTAAACATATCAGAACACTTCAACACGGTCGAATTTGGTTACAGGCATCACATCTAGATGATTCTCAATTTCTGTGTTCTAAATGATACTTCCTGTTTCCATAAACTTCTTGCGCCAGACATGGATAATAACACGACTTAGCGTTTTTATTTGTCTACTTTCTACTACAATTGGTTGGTTGGTTGATTTTGTTTAGCGGCATCATCTACTTCTATGAGTTATTTAATGCCGACATCGAAATAATTTGTACATAATTTCAATCTTTCACGTACAGATATTTTGTACATAATTTCATAGTTTCAGAGTAAAATTATTGTTTTTATATATATATATTGTTGACTATAAAATGTATTGTTGGTATTTTATTTTATTTTTTGGAAAATTTATGTCTGTATATAAAATATACCTGCTTATATACGGGTCATTTAACGCCAAAATTTTATTCTCTCGTGAGCTTTGTTATTTTTTTTTTTCAAAAAGGTATTGCTGGCAATTATTTTTTTACTATGAAAATCGTAATGTTTTCTAATCTATTTTTATACTTTCATATTTTGACCCCAGTTTAGAGGTTCACTATTTGCCCATAGCGGGGACCCTAACAGGTGCTACCACCTCGGGTCAAGGTGGACCACGGATCAATAACAATTAAGATGTGGTTCCACGCTACTCAAAACTTCCCGATCAGAGGCCTTGATGCCGGATGTAGTTTATCGTCATACCCAGTATATAATAAACTGTAAAAGTTTCGAATGTAATTCATGTGCACGCTGTATATCATTAAATACGGAAATTGATTTTTCAGCTTTTTTTCTTCAGATCACCTAAGTCTATCGGCGTTGGTTAATTGTGGTAATTGCCATAAGTCTTCTGTATTTGCTAAAATGTTGCGTTAACCGAACTGATGTGGAATGAACTTGAGTCGGGTTTATTTTCCATGGGAAATCATTATTTTTCGGTGGTATAAATAAAAGTAGCAAAGGTCATCCTGTCTGCCAGTCTGCGAGATATTTTCATATATTTCTCAATCGCTAACAAAGGAATCCGGTGCATTAGCTTGGTAATATTTATATGTAAAGACGCATTCTGTGAGTTTCCCTGTATTTAGAATTGAAGAAAGGTTCCAGGTTGTCGATTTAAGTGGAATAAACATTAAATTCGTTAAGTATCTTTATATCTAACTTGGCTTTCTTTACGAGTGCCATCATTATTATAGATTGGCATGTGTTTGTAGTCTTGGTTCTATTTAACTGGACTGATGTAAAGATTCACGGCAACAGTAGACGCACAGTGAAAAACTTAAATGTCTGTATGAAATCAGACACTATTTGGAGGGGGGGCTTCTGCATCTATATTCTTTAAGAAATTTATTTTCGGGAAAAATGAAGATTTTATTTTATTTTTTGGAAAATATATGTCTGTATATAAAATATACATGCTTATATATGTCGCTATCTATATATAAAATTTAACATCTTTTTTGTTTATACGTTATTTTTATACAAATAATTTATTTAGGTAAATGCTCTAATTTTGTTTTGTTTTTTAATTAAACAGTATTAATCACATTTTACCGGCCTAAATGTTCTTTAAATTTCGTAAATAAAAATTTGCCCTTCGACGGGAATCAAAACTGTAACTCTTACAGGAAACGTCATTTAATCAGATGAGCTGTTAATCATTCGGCCATAGAAGAGACTGGCGAGCAAAGTCCGAATTATTGTTTATACTTAAATAATTGTCGGACTTAGTCCATTTCATAATATATATATATATGTATTATGAAATGGACAAAGTCCGACAATTATTTAAAGACATTCTTATGTTTAACATTCTTTTTATAGATACAAGTATTTAAGTAAATTCTCTGTTTATAATAAACAATATTAAATAACATTTACCGGCCGGAATGTCCGAGAAATTTTCATAGAAAATACGCCTCCTTCGACAGGATTCGAACCTGGATACTATACGGAACCGTCATAAGGACTGACTTGCCTTACCGCTCGGCCACAAAGAATCGATAGGTTAGACAGGTCGAATTTACTGCTTATAAACTTCAATCTTCCATGAATCTCTCACGTACATTCATAACTGTTAATGTTATTTGATACTGTTTAATATAAACAGAGCATTTGCTTAAATACTTGTATCTATAAAAAGAATGTATAAACAGAAAATGTCTTAATATATATATATATATATATATATATATATATATATATATATATATATATATATGCGTGTGTGTGTAGTATTAATACAAAAAATAAATATGTTCACTGATGTTATATTTCGCATCTCTACTGCAGAGGCTCGCAAACGAAACTTTGTGTAATTATTCGGTCCATTCTTCAGCGGATATCAGTATAATTTTGCGTGTTTTCATTATTTTGTATTAAGGTAAAAAGAATTCATGCGTTTTTTTATGTTAGGCTGATTTTTCTTCCTCTTCTTTTTCTGGGTTTGTGTGTCTGTGCCTTTGTGTCTGCGTGTGTGTGTCTGTGTGCACGCGCGCATGTGCATATGTACGCCCGTACGTGTGTGTAAGTGCACATGATTAGGATGTCGTAGTTATGTCGTAGTTATATCGTAGTTATATATATATATATATATATATATATATATATATATATATATATATATATATATATATACACAGAGCATTTACTTGAATATTTGTATCTATAAAAAGAATGTATAAACATAAAAATGTCTTTAAATAATTGTCCGACTTTGTCCATTTCATAATGTGTGACGTCATTTGTTAAACATTTGATACGCCATGAGTAGTTATGAATGTACGTGAGAGATTCATAGAAGATTATAGTTTAAAGACAGTAAAATCGACCTTGCTAACCGAACGCTCCTCTGTGACCGCAACGGTTAAGACACGTAGGCTATATGACGGTTCCGTATAAGATACAGGTTTGATTACTGTCGGCGCACGAAAATTTTCTATGAAAATTTCTCGGACATTGAGGCCGGTAAATGTTGTTAATAGTGTTTATTATAAAACAGACAATTTACTTAAATATTTGTATCTATAAAAAGAATGTATAAACATAAAAATGTCTTAAGATTATATATATATATATATATATATATATATATATATATATATATATATGAGTTTAAGCACAGTACTAGACTGGCGTCGAGATCTCATCAATTAACAGTTGAGCTGGCTAGATGAAGCCGTATTATGCTAACAATTTCTTTTCTCGCACATTTCAGTTGTGGAACTCCCTTCCAACGCCATGCTCTCTAGCCAATTTAATCTGAAAAAATTTAAATGCAAAGTCAATTGCTATCTACTGTCCTCCAGATTACTCTTTTCTCTTCCTTATTATTGTTTCTTTTCCTAATTCAGTAATCCCAGCTGCATTAGTGGCTTTACTGCCTTGCTTACTGTGAAACTGATTAAAATATTATATATATATATATATATATATATATATATATATATATATATATATATATATATATATATATAAAGATAACGAAATTCTTGGTAATCCGTATGAATAATCCCAAGGAGGATGAAATCCTGAGAGTCCAATGTTAAGTCAATGCGAATAATTTAATTTAAAGATAAACAGACCACTTTAAGGTTCCATTGTAATAATTTATTTCACCAGAGAATTTTATTTTTTCTCTCGATTTTCAGACTATATATATATACATATATATATATATATATATATATATATATATATATATATATATATATATATATATATGAAGCATACTTTTTGTTTCTTTGGTATCTGTTTTGTTTTTTCAATTTCATTAATTTTTCTTTTGCTTACTTGTAAAAAAGAAACAAAGAAACACAGACCATTTACCTTTTCTTTAACGGTGTGTTTTGGACAAGACTTTCCGTATTCTGATGAACACAGCACGCAGCAGAATCAGCCCAGTAATAGGACAAGAACAGTGCTGGTTCATTAGGGACGGCGGAACAAGGAACGCGATATTCAATGCCCGGAATGATATCAGGAGGAGCAATACAAATGCAGAAGGACGTGTATCTATATTTCATAGACTATGCAAAGGCCTTCGACAAAGTACGCCAAAAAGCTTTGTGGGAACTGCTCAGCAACCTTGATATATTCGGGAAAGATATTGGAATAATCAAGAATCTATACTAGCAGCAAATGGCATGCATGCGCATAGAGAACGAGTTCAGCGAATATACAAAAATAGAAAGTGACAAGGATGGGCCTTCTCACCGGACCTATTCAACCGAGGCAATTCTGAGAGAATTGGAAATCATACCGGGATTCAGCATTGGCGGCCACAATCTTAACAACATAAGATACGCAGATGACACAGTAATAATAGCAGACACGGAAAAGAAATTACAAAACCTCCGACAGAAGGAAATGAAGGAGAGCTAGAAGAAGGGACTAAGTAAAAACTACAAGAAGACAGAATGCATGGTCGTCAGTAAAAGGATGAGCCCGATTTTCAGGTCGGGGACACTAAATCAAGCAGGTGCAGAAGTTTAAATATCTGAGAAGCGTTTTGACAGAGGCCGGTAAGTACGACACTGAGATCCGTAGATGTTTTGGGATGGCCAAGGACGCAATTCAAAAGCTGGGCAGAATATTGTGAAACAGTAGAATCTCTTTGGTAACAAAGAAAAGCTGTTACGTGACATCTGTCCTCTTTTACGGCTGCGAATGTTGGACGGTCTCCTCAAAGATGAAGAAGAGACTCGAGGCGACTGAGATGCGGTTATGCAGAAGGATGCTGAAGATATCATGGGCCGAGCGTGTGAGCAGCGATGAGGTCTTAGAGAGGTGTCAAACAAGGAGGAGTCATATACTTAACGCCAGGAAAAGACATATGAAATTCCTGTGACACGTAATGAGGAAGGAGGGCCTGGTGAATCTGATAGTCACAGGTCGAATAGAGGAAAAGAGAGACAAGGGAAAGCATTGCATGTCATACCTAGAGGGTGTGAGCAAATGGGTGACAGAACGTGGTCTGGGGGAGATGGCAGAGGGATGAAACTTATTGAGAGCTACAACGGATAGGGGGAAGTGGAGAGCCATGATCACCTAATTCTTGAAAGAACACAACACATAAAAAAAATGTGTATCTAAAAAAAAAGTCATCTCTTTTGACAATCTTCTGCTGAGACGATTGAAAATACTTGCTGTAGGTTTGAAAGTGTGTCTATCTTATATATATATATATATATATATATATATATATATATATATATATATATATATATATATAAGATAAATTTATATATATATAAATATAATTTAAATATATATACATATATATATAAGATAGATAATATTATATATATATATATATATATATATATGTATATATATATATATATATATATATATATATATATATATATATATATATATATATATAATATGATGGACTCTCACGTCGGTTTCGACATATGAGGATCTGACTACTTAAACAATTGATTTAGTTATGAATTTTGTGCGATAATATTAAGTGGCGCTTAAGACCCACTAGTGATTTACAAAGGAGGCCACATATAGAGCAAGAGTAAGGATTGTGGGATGAGGTCGCTGTTAGATTGGCTGACCTTTTATATCTTGCTCTCACTCTTGGAGACGATTCAGACTAGACATATACTAGACATATACAATATATGTATATATACGACGGTTGGCTGAAAAAAATATATATTAAAGCAATGTTTTCTCTGCTTATTTTCGGCCATTGAGGATCGTTCGGTTAGCAAGGTCGAATTTACTGCTTATAAAGTCAGTGGTCGAAACGGTTAAGGCACGTCAGGCTATATGACGGTTCCGTATAGAATACAGTTTCCAATCCTGTCGGAGGATGAATATTTTCTATGAAATTCTCTCGGACATTCAGGCCGGTAAATGTTATTTAATACTGTTTATTATAAACGGAGCATTTACTTAAATACTTGTATGTATAAAAAGAATGTTAAACATAAAAATGTCTTTAAATAATTGTCGGACTTTGACCATTTCATTATATATATATATATATATATATATATATATATATATATATATATATGTATATATATATATATATATATATATATGTATATATATATATATATATATATATGTATATATATATATATATATATATATATATATTTGTCATCCACAGACAGACTGTTTCGCAGCTCATCAGTGTGGCTAGACGTCCGATTGAAACCCGACTGAATTTGCGTCAGTCGGAACTTCTACCTGTAAGCCGTCGGCGCACGGCAGGGATGAAGGTGAATTTTAGCGTGTTTATTTTTTTTTTTAGATTTTAGATAAACACACAGTGAATGACAGTGACTCAATTCTGCCGAAGAATCGTGTATATATATATATATATATATATATATATATATATATATATATATATATATATATATATATATATATATATATATATGTATATATATATATATATATATATAAATATATATATATATATATATATACGATGGCTGTCCACTCACTGTCGAAAATGAAATGTGTGTATGTTAAACTAAAACGTAATATTATGAATGTCTTTAGATTATTTCTATATTGTCCGCATAATCGGGCCATCCGCTTAACAGGGACAACTTTTCCGATTACACTATCATAATTAAATTAAATTATACAGATATGCGTTTGTTTCTCTGTCATGTTTGTTTTTAATTTCTTGAGAACAATTTTGTTACTGGCCTCTACTTCTGCTTTCTGTCATTGACGTATAAACCCTTTTTCTTTTCATTTTTATTTTTGACTCACCAAGAATTCAGAAATTGGGCAGATGATGATGAAACATCAACTGTTCATCTTGATTGCACCGAACCCCAAGGGACACGCACTTCGTAACGGACTGTCGTGTGCAGACAAGCAGCTTGGTGTCAGGCGGGAAATACAGTCAGCGTAGTGGAAATAATACCACCCGCTTGTCGTCGGGCATGTTGAGAGGAAGATAAACGAGAAAAGAGAGGCAGATGGAAATGAGTTTAAAAGAGAATGATAGACACAGAACGAAAGAGACAGACAGATAAAAAGAACTGGAGAAAGAGGGGGAGAGAGAGATTAAAAGAGAAAACGACGACGGAAAGAGAGAGGGGAGAAGTAGAATGAAAAGAAGAGAGTGTGTGGGAGAGAGAGAAAGAATGAAGCAAATAAAGAAAGAGGAGATAAAAAATGAAAATTAATACTCTACAAGTAGAAATGGAGAGAGATGGAAGAGGGATAGAGAGACGGAGAGAAATAGAAAGTAAGAGAGATAGAAAGAAATGTAGAATAACACAGATAGAAAAAGAGAGTAAAAAAGAAGGAAACCGAAAGGAAATGTGAGAGAAAGGGGAGAGAGAAAGAGAATAAAAGAGGATAAAAAAAGAGAAACGGTATACAAGCGAGATAGAGAGAGATAGTGAAAGAAACAAAGAAAGAACGGGAAAGAGGAAGAATGTGAGAGAAATAGAAAAAGAAAGGAAATGGGTGAGTGAGTGATTGAGTGAGTGGGTGGGTGAATGTGTGAAAGAAAATGAATGAAAGGTGATGAGAGAGATATAAAAGGAAAAGTAATGTAAGAAAGAGAGAGAGAGGGGGAATGAGAGAAAGACAAAGAAAGAAAAAAAGAGAGAGTGACAGTGAGAGGAAGCGAACGTACAAGAGAGATAGAACGGGAAGGAGAGCGAAAAGAGATACCAGCTCAAAAGTTGTTTGAAAGAAATATCAAAACAAAAAAAACAGGAAGGGTTTTCATTTGTTTTTGGCTATGACAAACACATTTCCATTTCCTCGCTTTCGGGATTTAATTCAAAACTACATGAAAGCATCCTACGGACGCACGCACGCACACACACACACACACACACACACACACACACACATATATATATATATATATGTATATATATATATATATATATATATATATATATATATATATATATTACAGCAAAAAACAAAATTACATCAACATGAATATAGTCTATTTCAAGCTGGTCTGAACCCAGCTGTCTTCAGCTCTTAACTGTTTGCCTGGAAGAAGGGATTTTATACACCAACGGATCTATTACCTGTACTATATATATATATATATATATATATATATATATATATATATATATATATATATATATATATATATATATATATATAACGTTTGCCTTAAAATATCCATTAAACAATATTAATGTAATCTATGATTTTTCATGATCCTTGAAGAAGTGTGCCCAAACGTCAGATTTGTAACACTATCACACTATCCTGCAGATTAACTTGTTATTTGTATGCCCAAAATGACATCCGTGCACATATTCATGAACATAGATTGCAAACACTAGTATTTCCCTAACTTACATGAAATTATCATGCATATTACGCATTGGCTATACAATATTAATTTTCTTTTTACAAAAGGCTTCAGGTTCTTGAAGCCCTTATCATGAAATCAAACATAATTTAGATTATCTTTAATTTGGTCAATGCAGTTTTAAATGTTTGCCTGTAGCGGATTTCTCTTATTTTGTCCCTTTTTCATTGTGTTACTTCACAACAAACAAACAGTCAATACTTTTCAACAAAGGTTATAATTATTTAAACATCAATGGAAAATAACGTTTTATTTTGATAATGGCCAGAAGCACTTCAAAACACCAGATCGTAAAAGTTTGGACATTTGCATTCAGTTGATTCATCTGCCTTCTCTTTGCATCTTTGGCATTGGTTATCTGATTCGCAAAACGAAGCGTTTTTAATGTTAGACTTTCATCAAAACTGTATGAATATCCATTTCTGAGGGACTAATGGATTTATTTTTGATCCGACTTTTTTATTCAGTCGTGAATACCCGATTTAAGTAGACGCCTCGTTGTGTTTTTAAACAGTGACTATTGCGTTTGTCTATATTTCTGAGATAATGTATTGTAACTATTTACACTATTTACATTGTTCAAACAGTTGTCCTCATCTTTATTGTCATATTCACAACGTTTCGGCCGTTGTCAGCTACGACCTTCTTCCTGATCTGTCTATATATCTGAGATAAGGTATTGTAACTATTTACACTATTTACATTGTTCGAACTGTTGTCCTCATTTTTATTGTCATATTCACGACGTTTCGGCGATTATAGGCCCGGCCTTCTTTAGGGTGATATACATTGGAGTTTCGAACAGAAACCTTCATTTCGTTCACCGGGGTTGATCGTTTTAGTTCCACTGACAATCAGAGACATGATTACAATATAGGAATCAGCAATACGGAATTATATCTGATCTTAAAGTGCATATTATTTCTGTTTATATTTCTGAGATGCTGTCTGTATTTCTATATTTCTGTCTATATTTCCAGCCGTTGTCGCCTCGAGCTTCTTCAGGCGAAATACGTTAGAATTTTGAACGGACCCCCCACTGGGGTAAATTGTTCTAGTTCCACTGCCAAACATAGACATGAATACAATATAGGAGCCAGCAATACGGAATGATAAAGAAAAAAACACAATAGCAAAAATGGTAATATGAGCTATGGTAAGAAAATGTTATGGTCCAGGTTAGAACCAAGGAAGAACAACACGAACACAAGAGTAGAAAATACGAAGATATATTACACGGAATAATAATACAAGACGTGGAAGGTGTTAGTATGACTGTCAGTCTGGTTTGGAGTGAACTAATATCGGCTCGACTCGATTCGATATTTAACAGTCCCACCACGAGGAATGTATGTGGCACAAGGCCGTGTTTAACGTGGGTTTCTCCGAGCCAGTAAGCTCGGCCAAAAATAATCCCTTAAGAACCCGTATAAACGGGTTCAGGGCTTGTCTACCACCCCGGACGAAAATTTTCCCTTCGGCAAAGCCTCATCTGGGTTCCTCTCTGCCAAAGCAGAGAGTTCGACAGGAATCAGAGACTGTGGCTCGACTCGATTCGTCTCTCTCTCTCTCTCTCTCTCTCTCTCTCTTGAGAGGCGTAGTATACATAGTGTTAGGAAGAGTTCATTCTGTAGTTATAGGTAAGGACCCATAACAGAAATGATGCTGTGATATTAGGTTTATGAATAAAAAAAAGTTAATATTATGAAATAGTCAACCGGCTTCTTGGATATGTGTCAGGCAGTTTTCAGTGTCTTATTATAAAATGTATTGGTTATTTGACTAAAAAATGTACTGTTGGTAATTTTACTATAAATATGTAGTGTTGGTTATTGTTTATATAATAGTGTATTACAGGTATTTTTATTATAAAAATATATTTTTATACTTTCATGGTGTTTTCTTTTTGTTTAGAGGATTAACTATTTGCCCCTAACTGGGACAATAACAGGTGCCGTGACACAGTGAACCAACTATCCTAACAGTAGGCAAAGCAACTGATTCAATATAACCACTCTACGTCAGTGGAAAATGTGAAGCCAAAAAAAAAATATCGCAATAAGTTGCTCCCGTGGAGGTGAGCATCAGCCATGCCGACGAAAGACAGAAACGGTACACTCTATAATGCATAAAATATAGCAGTTCCGTTTTCGAGATGTTAAAATTTACAAGCCATTTCTTGCCCCAGTTAACAACTGATTGGATGCCATTTTCAAAAGCAGCTGCCAGTATTAATTTTACGAACCTATCGGATTTGGGTCAGGGTGGACCTGGGAACAAAAGCAATTACGATGTGGTTCCCCGCGGCTCAAAACTTCTATTTTCCCAATCAGAAGCCTTGCTGATAGACCTAGTTTATCGTCATACTCAGGACTATTTTATGTATTTGAAATATAGCTTATTTGTGTTCGCAGTTGTTTTTTTTTTTAAATTATTTTAATTTTACACCAAATATTCGTTAATGGTTCGCGGATAATATAAAGCATTAATTGCAGGGAAATTCGCTTCAGATATCTGAAGCCGTTATCATGAAATAAAAATCACCCAAGCTAATGAAACTTCTTTTTTTTTTCTTTTTTTTTTAAGGTGGGTGCAAGGGACTTTACGAAGTTCCGTTCTCAGACATACGAAAAAGATCTCTTAAAAAGTAGAAAGTTAATTTCAATTCCTTTTACGTCTCCTTCGCTGCTTTCTTCTCAGCCCCTACACACCACCTGATTTTCCGTAAAGTGATTAATCATTCTAAGATTACAAAGTCTCTGATTTCAAAGAACTGAAGAACGCAAACGAAGCCAGTTCTTTGAAATGTACAAGAAGAAGCTTACGTTTCGCACACAATCGAAATTAGGGAACCACAATCACACGGACAAATGCATGTTCATTAACACCGAGCGCACACAAATGCATATACACTGATACACATATATGTGTACGTATATGTGCATATAAACCTGTATGTGTGCGTGCGTACTCGCGTATATATATATATATATATATATATATATATATATATATATATATATATATATATATATAGACAGATAGATAGATAGATAGATAATATTAGTGGTAAATATACAGATACATATGCAATAATATATCTAAAATATATAAATATATATACATACATACATACACATACATATATATATGTATAAAAAATAATTCCAAGAGGATAGAATCCAGGTAGAACTCAATGTCCAGGACAGAGTAAGGATATAATAAAAAGGCTTAAACACTAATATTCCATGGTCATGAAATACGATCCAATTCATCAGACCTACAAATTCAAAAAATCTTTGAATTTGTAGGTCTGATGAATTGGATCGTATTTAAGATTCCAATGGAATAAATTATGACCATGGACTATTAGTGTTTAAGCCTTTTTATAATATATATATATATATATATATATATATATATATATATATATATATATATATATATGAACTTATGAAAAGAATTAACCATACCACCAGATAAGTTAAATAATACATATATATACGTTCTTTTTATAGCTACAAATATTTAAGTAAATACTCTGTTTATAATAAACAGTATTAACAACATTTACCGGCCTGAATGTCCGAGAAATTTTCATAGAATATA
>OZ038501.1:57767754-57795254 GCA_964036315.1 Acanthosepion esculentum
TAAAGTTCCCGTGCACTTTAAAAATTATAACTTTATTTGTATTTGCGATAGAAATAATCTGTAAAAAAATGTTAAAAGTTTAATGTACCTAGTTTTAAGTATAGCTAAAATAACTAATGTGATTTCACGCATTACTGTAAATCAGTTGGCCAATGTTTTCCGTTAACTGCAAAATCGTATTACCCTTTGTATTGCTAATGATGGAGGACAGGTCGAAACTTAAATAAAATTTCAATAAAACCTTTAAAAAATATAGATTTACTTCTTTCTAATCCTTTTTACAAAATATTTCTATCGCAAATACAAATAAATTTATCAAATTTTTAAATTACACACGAACTTTATGGACACCCTATATATATATATATATATATATATATATATATATATATATATATTTTTTTTTTTTTTTTCTAAATAAATATTTTTTTTTATTAATCAGACAAACATTTTTAGTGGATACTCGTATAAGAGTAGACGCTTCGTTCATTTATTAAAAAAGTATATTTATTTTTCGTCTATCGGCTTGAATATTCGAGAAATCTTATTAAAGAAAGATATACACTCTCTGGTAGGATACGAACCAGCGTCCGTGTAGGTAGAGGCCACCGTCGTTAGAACAGCCGTGATCTAACCGGCTGACCTTCGGAGAAAGATAATCAGGCCAGGCCAAATAATGCGTTTTATTTAAATTCCTCATGTCATAGACTAAGCAAAATATTACATTTTTGCTCAGTTTCGTATGCAGACAAAGCAATTTCCTAAAAAAAAAAAGTATTTTATTTATTAACCGACAGAATTTTACGTTATTTTTAATGGATATCCATATTTAACAAGTCGCGCCGTTTATCATATAGAACCAATATACCCCACTACGAAAATAATAAACAAAATCTTCAAATTCTCCAGGTCCTCTACAACAAAATCAAGCAACACTCAACAACATTTATTACGAATATAGTAACAACGTCTTAAAGTTCATATAACGTTTATATACTAATGCCATTTTACATTTCTATTAATTTCCGGTCAAATCCTTTATATTGAAACGCTTCTCTTGCAAAAAATTCCGTAACTTCAACACATAAATTTAAAATAACTTTGGCGCGTTTTTAAAAATCGCTATTAGAATGCAGTTTTATCGTAGTTACAATAAGTTTGTCTTTGTAATTTGCCCCTGAAGATGATCTTTTTTTTTTTTTTAAATAAGGCCCCCAAAATAGTTGTTTTGTACTTTAAATAAGACAAAATTAGTATACATGGTTAAAAAAAAATAAGTAAGATATGATATTTTTTTTTATTAGAAATGTTATTTGACAAAAAGAAAAAAAAAATTTAATTGTTGAAATTTTGCTCTCGTCAAAATATCCTCCTTCAGTTTTGATTACTGCAGCCCAAATTTTTGGTATTCGTTGCAAAAACTTCTTAATGTAAACGTTATTTTTAGTAGACGTTCCGTTTATTTATTAACCCTTTGAACCCTGCGTTCCTGAACAATTTTAACCCTTCTGCCTGAGCTCTTGTGTCAAAAAGTATCTTAATTACTCCCTCTGCTGTGTATAGTTATATTCTCACACGTTTTGTTCCTGATTGCTTCACTGACGGTCCAGGTTGATACTCTACACGCTTCATGGTAAAAACGATCTTTTTTAATACAACCCCCCGCTTTTTTAAGCAAACCACCCCAAGCAAAGCGGGAGTGTCACTAGCACGCAAGGGGTTACAGAGAGTGAGAATAAGTGTAAAGAGGAGTTTTTGAGAAAAGGATAAAGAGAAGGACAGGGATCAAGGTCAAGGCAGCAGAAGATGTCGATTGACATTACATTTGAATATTTGAAGATTATAGCTATCAGGGAATCAAGTGATAGGAAGGAAGTTCCACTGACGGGTGGTGCGAGATAAGAAGCTCTTGGAGTAGAAAAGATGGCTACATTTAGCCGTTTCGACAGTGAAAGGGTGGGACCGAGATGCCAACCTAGTAGCACGCTTAAATTCATGCAGTTTGGGAACCAGTGAAAGTAGCTCGTCGGAGTAGTTACCATGAAATTACTTACATTCATAAAACACAATGAAAAGGCGCGGACATTTTGGTATAACGTTCGATGACCTCAGAATATTACGGCTTTTCTGATTGGCTCTTCAAAATAAGACAACCAATAGCAAAACACGACACAAATGTTTTCCCACCATTCAACCGGTGGCTGGGCATTAAGTTATTTTTCTCTGCCACTGTTCAATTGGTGACTGGGCATTACGTCATTTTTCTCTACCGCGATGGTCAGTGTCAAAGGGTTAAACCGTATATTTATTTATTTTCGTCTACCGACCTGAATATTCGTAAAATCTTATTAAACAGAAATATGTGCTCTTTTCCGAATATTCTGGCAGGCAGACAAAAATAAATAAATATACAGTTTACTAAATAAACGGAAGAAATATTATTAAAGATAAAAAAATAAGAGCTCTTCCGGAAAGAGTATATTTTTCTTTTATAAGACTTCTCGAATATTCAGGCCGGTAGACATCAATAAATAAATGTATTTCCTATATTTTACGAGCAGACCAATCAATCTAAATAGGTACCAATAATTAGAGCGCCTTGCTGTAATGTACTGTTTAGCAAGTAAATGCTGCAGACCATTTTGTGAGTGCGATGCGTTCCGGCTCTATGCCAGAGAGATTCTTACTAAATAACTGGTTCTCGCGTCTGTAAAATCTGAGCAAAACAGGATTCCGTAAGAGAAATACGCCGTTGTTGCTGTTGTAAATAATAAAAAAGTCCCCTTCTCTTCTGCCAAATTGATTGAACAGAAAGGATATCTGCCTTTGCCCGACGCCTATCGATTAAAAATGCGTTTCGCAAAAATTGAAAGGTCATGTCATTATGACTTTTGCTTACGAATGCGATGCAGATAAATCTCGAGAATTACGCAAAGACCTTCGAGAAAAAAAAAAAAAAGAAGTCGATAAGATACAGCTGCTGAAAATGTCATTGTAGAGGGCGCAAGAGTGCGTGATTAATTGTTTTTGGGCGGGAAAATAAAATGCGATAAAGTATACGATTGTGTGTGTGTGTGTGTGTGTGTGTGTGTATGTGTGTGTGTGTGTCTGTTCTGTTTGAGTGGGCACATCATGTTTAAAAAGAAACGAAATTGAATAACACACACACACACACACACATACACGTACGCGCACATACACATACATACACATACATACACCAACATACACAGACGCACGCACACGCACACACACACACAAATACACATATATATGTTTCGTTAAAAACAAGATAATGCGGTTAAGTTTTTTATTTAATTTTGTTTTGTGTTCGTACAAGTGTTTTCTTTTCTGGACACAAAGTATGACGAACACAAGAAAGATTAAATAAAAAGTCGCAGTACCTTGTCAGTCATCTTTAACAAAACTTATATATATATATATATATGCGTGTATGTGTGTGCGTGTGTGTATTAGCCATTATATATATATGTGTGTGTGTATAAGTCATTATATATATATATATATATATATATATATATATATATATATATATATATATATATATCAGCTAGAAATAGTCTATTCTTATACTGAGGTAATTTTAGTTTTTCCGTAAATATATATATATATATATATATATATATATATATGCTCTGTTATAATAAAATCATTGAGCTCTCTGTGGCTCAGTTTTAATATTTGATATTACTAGGATCAACCTGGATTATATACCAACGGATCTATTACCTGTATTATATATATATATATATATATATATATATATATATATATATATATTCAAACATGTTTCATTAAATAATATAGATATATTGTGCCTATTTATTTTATACTGAGTTTTTTTAGTTGTCTAATCAGTTTCTTGATGTTAAGATGAAATTCTTCAAGGGAGGCGCTGTAGTTTTTTCTAACCCAAGTACTTTCTTCTTGTCTTTCTTTTGACTTTCTTTCTTTTACTTTTTCTTCCTTTTTTCTTTTTCTGCTTTCTTGTACAAGAACCCTTTATTTCGCTCGCTGGGGTAGACTATTCTAATTCCACTTGCCGTGTCTAATGGATGTCAGTTATCAGTTGTCTCCTGTTAATTCCCCCCTCCAAGTTCTCCACTACCTTAACCAGGTATTGAACACACACTTTTTGTGTCCTGTCACTGGATCTGACTAACGCCTTTATCCACTGTACCATGTGACATGTGCCCTTGAGGACACATTAGTCAGAGGGGAATGGCAACAAAGATGAGGATGATAGTCCAAACAATGTAAAGCTGAAGAGGCCAGACTATATTTACTGCGAGTGGAAAGAAGAGGTTTTCTTTACGGCGACTCTTCTATGATATCCAGCCTTATGGAGGTCATGACGAACAGTTTTAGTAGAAACTAGCCAAAGTGACTGCTGGGTTGAATAATCATCTGAATAGTCTAGTTTCTACTAAAAATGCTCGCCGTGAGCTCCACAGGGCTGCGTATCATGGAAGAGCTGCCGCGAGGAAACCTCTTCTCTCCACTCACAATATTCGGAAGAGGCTGAAGTGGTGCAGAGATCACAATGCCTGGTCTGTAGATATATGGAAGCAAGTCATATTCTCAGACGAGTCCAGTTTTTCTCTTTTTCCAAATTCAGGGAGAATTTATGTGTGGAGGCAATTCAAAGAAGCTTACAACCCTGACTGCCTTCTTCCAACAGTGAAGCATGGAGGTGGATCAGTGATAGTTTGGGCCGCTATATCATGGAAATGTTTCGGTCCAATAGTTGCCCTGCATGGTAGGATCAACAGCAAAGATTACCTGAACATTTTGGGAGATCATGTTCATCCAATGGCACAGACTTTATCCCCTGATGGTGACTGCATCTTCCAAGACGATAATGCTCCAATTAATGCCACTTGAGTGGTTAAGAATTGGTATGAAGGGCATGAAAGTGAGCTAGAACACATGGAATGGCCTCTCCAATCTCCAGATATCAGTATTATTGAACATTTGTGGTGCATTTTGGAGCGACAAGTTAGAAGCCGCTATCCTACACCGTTGTGTCTTAAAGAGGTGGAGCAGGTGTTAATAGAAGAATGGCGGAAAATTCCTCTGGATAAAGTTAGGAAGCTGTATGATTCCATTCCTAGACGTATTAAAGCTCTATGTGAGGCTAAAGAAGGACTAACTCCATATAAAATTAATTTTCTTTGAATTTAACAAGTGTTTCAATTATTTTGTCCAAACCCTGTTTTTGTTTCTGACAAAATTTTTCTATGTCTTAATACGTTGCTTAGTTTCTGAAGGCATCTTTCGTAAATCGTATGCCACTTATGATTTTGTGTTCCAGATAGTTTAATTTCCGTACCTGTTTGCTTTTGACGTCCCCAATATGTAGTTCACACCTTGAAATGTCTCTTTTGCTAACGAGTATGATTTCTGTTTGATTATTTAGTAATTAACAGTTAGAAGCTGTAAAAATCGATAGAAACGCAAACAGCAGAAAAATTATTGAACAGAGACTATGTCTTCGATGAAAATCGACTTTATTTTTATTTTTGCGGTATACAATTTCTGTGTGTCTGTGTTAAGGTGAACGGCAAAGAGCATAGGGTGATTAGCGGTTGTCAGATGCAGTAGTCAGGTTTTCATTTGATTTTTTTTTTATTGTTCACTTATTTTCAACATTTTATGTAAAGAGAAGAGATTACAATAGATATATAAAATAAATGGAAAAGTGATTTCCGACTGTGAGACCGGATTCGATTCTCACAGTGGTCGATTTTGAATTCTTTATGTTATCGGTCTGCGTGGGCGATTCCAGCGTGCACCACCATTAGAAAATGCCTGAAAAACTAATCCACATGTTGACCCCAGCCTTGTGAGTGATGCTTACGCTATCACGAAGTCACAAGTCATCGTGGCCGAGGGTTTGGACGTACTCGCTTCGGTCAAACTTGTTCTCGTCAGATAATGTGCTCTCTCCCAGAAACTGTAAGGTCCGCTCAGCAGAGTTGTGGTATAAACTAAAGGTGGGCTCCGTGGTTGTTGAACAAAACACACATGTGCCTGACCAGGCGTCTGCAACAAGGATTGGCTAACCACCCTAACAGATAGGCGTACTTGGATACGAGCGTTTTAATTTTTTCTTTTTTGGAATTAAATTATGAAGAAATTGTTTTTACATGTGGATGATTTTACATCCACATCTAAAAAGAGGCAAAAAATAATGAAATAAAAACTAAGAAAAAGTCAACACTCAATAACATCAAATAGGAATACGGCCACAATACGCTGACCGTGTTTGGAAAATAAAACATTTCTATAACCCTAGATATATACATACATAAAAAATACATACGTTCAGTTGTAAGTAAAAATGAAATTATCCTTGATAATGGCTAAAATATATCTGAAAGCACTCGGACATACAGAACATTCGCACAATTTCTACAGAATTTATGTCCAGAAAAGAGGAAAATTATAAGAATACAAGGTTTAAAATCTACCTGGAGAACTTCTGGAACATTTATAATGTACGTATATAAACTTTATCGAAATTACGTGTCTTAGACGCTCAAAATATATTAAAAACTTTTTTTAAATATATAAAACATTAGGCAAACAAAAACACTAGAAAACAAGACAATTTACAAAAGTGAATAAATAAAGAAACGCAAATATGAAAAATATGTTAATTTTCGAAAAATAGCAGAAACGAAAAATGAAAATATAAATCGAGATTTAAAACTAAAATACTTGGAGATTACGAATTTATTATTTTACGAAGGGCTTTATCTATGTAAAATATGTGTGTGTGTGTTTTTTTTTTGTCAGTGGAAAGTGTCATGATGCCATTTCTAACCTTAGGTCTCTGGGCGGGACCCGGAAAGAATTGTGTACACGCCAGAAATCAAAATAAATAAAAACAATAATAATAATACGTTTCTAAAAAAACAATTTCCAAAACTCTCAAATTATAAGGACGTACAAATCGAAGTAACAAAAATGGGGAAACATAGAATTACGATTGTCCCTGTTGCGACAGGCGCATTGGGTATAATCAAGAAGGGTCCATGAGAGTAAAATTTCTGGAAACATCAGCATCTCAGGTGTACATACGATTTCTTTGTGTGGAATTGCACATAACAACCCCAAAACCCACTCCATCTAAACGAATCATCCCAAATGTGCATAGATAACTCTCCTACAGTTAACCTTTTTACTTATAGACACCGAGAGCGAATTTGCTAATTACGCACTTAAAATTAATCTCTGGCAAGATGATGTTACATACAACAACAACAACAACAATAATAATAATAATAATAACAATAACAATAATAATAACAATAACAATAATAATAATAATACTCCCTCTCTTCCGAAATAGTTGTTCCATAGCCGGAAATCTCATGTGGAATATACTAATTCTTAGTCGAATTGTTTGCCGTTTACATTAACAGGTTAGCATTGATGTTCCTGAAGTATTTGTATTAGCTTATTCAGGTAGAATAATTTGAAGCGCAAATTATATCACTTTTTCACCACATTAAAATTGTATTTTTTTTTTTCAGACCACCCGCTGGCAAGAGATTATGATGGGAGAAGAGAAGCCAATTGGCAGAAATGTTAAACGAAATTGCAAGAAGCACAAATTGACAAATAATGAACGTAGTGCTGTGTTGCAAGCTCAGCTGGAAAGATCCACAGATCGTGTCCTGAAGTGTGGTGCAATAAAACAGGTTGCAGATGAATTAAACGTAGCTGCAGAACGTCTGGGTTTGCAAATTGAATTAGTTTGCCAGCCTCCAAACAGTCCTGATCTCAATGTCCTTGATCTGGGTTATTTTAATGCAATTCAATCAATTCAGCACCAGCAAGCTCCAAATAATGTTGACCAGCTTATTGAAGCAGTGGAAGAAAGCTTCAATAAACTTCAGAAGTCGAAGCTTAACAATACTTTTCTAAGTTTGCAGTTAGCAATGGAACAAGTTATTTTAATTGACAGCGATAACAACTATAAACTCCGACACATGTCTAAAGAGAAGCTTGAAAGAGAAGGAAAACTTGAAGTACCCATTTCTATTTCTGATGAGTTGCAACAAAAACTGCTTTTGTTAAAGTAAAACTTCCCCAGTTATTTTTGTTATCAATTTAACTGTTTATGTATATCAGTTTCGATATATTTCACACTTATTTATATGGCAATTCACTAATATTACTCATTTGCTGTTGAGTATGGGAATAAATTATTATTTTTTTTTTTAGTGTGTTTTTATCTACTGGAACAATTATTTTGGAACAACATGAAAATTCTTTTGGTACAACTATTTCGGAACGGAGGGAGTAAATACTAATATAGAAAAACCTCAGTAGTTATGGAAAAAGTTGAAAGAAGTAACAATAATACATAAATTCAAATACGTATCATAATAATCATAATATATATAATAAATGAAATAAAATAAATAATAATTGCAGAGTATATTAAATTATTATATTACTTTTAAAGCAATATTTCCTTTTATCAGTTAAACTTAAAATCCGTTAAATTTTTGGATCTTCGACAAAACGCGTCGTCTTTCCTTGACTTTAGAACGCCAATTTCCGAAAAAGAAAAAAAAATACACTAAAATATTATATGCAAGAAAGAGTGATCAAAGGAAGTGAATTAACCCCCCACACTTCTATCTAAGAACCAAGTCTTAAAGAGAAAGAGTAAAAAAGAAAGAAAAAGAAATGAAAAGAATTAACCAAAGACGCAAAATCTGGAGGCACCAAAGCGTTTTGAAATGATAGCAGATGAAGTAACTGATTGGATTATTAAAGAAAAATTAAAAACACGGTTCGAAATTCCACGAAGGTTACCAAGTACGAAGAAAAACACCTGAAGAAGGCCGAAACGTTGTGGAGGCAACAAACAAAATGAGTGCTTTTTAAAATTTTATGAGTCTATAAAGGGCATTAATTATAGGATGATTAGATAGAAAGAGCATATTAAAAAACATTTAAGATTTCTGTTGTCAACTGGGGCAAGAAATAACTTGTTAAGTTTAACACTTGCAAAAAAATAAAACTGCACTCTTTTTATCGCTTTCGGTTGTAACCTAGGGAAGGTTAATGAATAAAATATTCACACAAAGGTTGGTAATGAACTATAATACTTAGGACAAGAACAACACATATAAGATTCGCCAGCGGCGCGTAGAAGAAGTAGTCAACTGCTAAAAGTGAGTCAAGTGAATTCCACAATGAATCTCAAACTACAAACAGCAGACGGTATCTACCAACTGTCAGATGCGGCACAAGGCCGAATTTAATGTGGGGTTCCCGAGCCCGTAGGCTCTGCCAAAAATTATATAATTATAATTATATTTTTTATACATACTTTCTTAGTTACATTTATTTCAAAATACGTAACGGCGGCAAACCTGCATGCATCTATTCATTTATTGATTTACTATCAAGTCATGTGACACATTTTTTTTCAACCATACAGATTACGTCTGACACATCCACAGAGCCTCTTCATCTATCAAGTCGCCAAATATTCGAGATATGCGTTTATTAAAAAAAAAGTTGTAGTGTAAAGAATTGTATGAACATATGTTGTGTTACGTATATTTAAATTTATTTAATAATATTGTTATAATGTTTTATGAATGTGTTTTAATTTTCATATACATAATAGTTGGAATATAATATGCCAGTGTTGGTTTATATATATTGATATAAGAATGCGTATCGATACAAAAACTGAATTCCATGATAAAATGCCGTAAAAAACACCAGAAAAATAATTTAAGAAGACCTTGTTTAATTATAATGACATTTAGCACCGCACTCAGTAGGGCTTCAAAGTACAATAGGCTCTTAAATTGCTTGGGGTATTATGTATGATTTAAGCTGTATCTTAGGAACAGACAACCATACATACAAGATTGGAGTTTTATTATACCGGGCGTAACAGCAAAATTGTCCAAATCGTGTTACATCATAACTGTCCATCCCACAAAATGTTTAATATCTAAAAAAAAAAACACTAAACTAATTGAGTTTCTCTTTTCCATTTTTTCAGATAAGACATTTAGCCATCTTGATACCATTTGTCGTAAGAATCACTGAAAAACCCTTTGAGTTATTCAGCTAGAAAAGATAACAAGTTAAAATCGTTTTGTGTCAGTCCCACTGTCTTCTCCACGGAGCAATAGTGAGAGGAAAAAGATCATTCAGGCCTTCAGTAATAGTACCAACATTCATACACTGGCTTCCATCTTCAAAGTCCATTTAAGAACAATCAAGAGAACGGTGAATGAGTTTTAAAAAGATGGAACTGTAGAGAGAAAAACTTGATCAGGAGCTCATAACAGGAAGAGGAATCATCATTTCAACTTAGACCTAAAGCGATCAATTAGAAAAGATCAAACTCAATCCATACGACGTTTGGCATGTGGGAGAGGACTTTCACCTATGACAGTCCAAATAACAGTGAAAAAAGACCTGAAAATTAAATCGTACGTGAAACTTGTGAGAAGCCTGTTTATTTATTTTTGAAAAATAATAATGAAGCGTTCAATATGCTCCTAAATTGCTTGGGGTATTGTGAATGATTTAAGCTGTATCTTTGGAACAGGCAAACATACATACAAGATTGGAGTTTTATTATACCGGGCGTAACAGCAAAATTGTCCAAATCGTGTTACATCATAATTGTACCACCATTAATAAAGGTAATTTAGATTAACCAGAAAAACGCCTTGGACAGAAGTGTCTTTCTTTTTAAATTTGGATTTTTAATGTAACTATAACATCAGAGATATTTCGATTTCATTTTTGCCTTGAAAAAGTCGGAAGACGAAACGCATCGGCAAAATTTAAGATTTTTCCAATTGTCATTTTATACCATATATATATATATATATATATATATATATATATATATATATATATGTACATTAGCATTCCCGTTATATACACTTGCATTCCCGTTTCTTTCTTTTTTCTTTTCTTCACCCTTCTTTTTTCTTCTTCTTTCTTCACCATATCCCCTACCTTTCCATTACCCTCAACATCATGTTTTTCGACCATCATGCTCCTGTTTATCTATTTTTGAAAAATAATAATGTAGCGTTCCATATTCTCCTAAATTGCTTGGGGTATTGTGAATGATTTAAGCTGTATCTTGAGAACAGACAAACATACACACAAGATAAGAGTTTTATTATACCGGGCGTAACATCAGAATTGTCCAAATCGTGTTACGTCATAATTGTCCATCCCACAAAAGGTTTAATATCTAAAAAAAATAAAGACACTAAACTAATGGAGTTTCTTTTCTCCGGGTCTTCAGTTAGTAAGATGTTTAGCCATCTTGATACCATTTGTCGTGAGAATCACCCTTTGAGTTATTCAGCTAGAAAGAGAACAGGTTAAAATCTTTTCGTGTCAGCCCCACTGTCTTCCCAATTGAGCAATGGTGAGAGGAAAAAGATCATACAGACCTTCAGTAATGGTACCAGCATTCATACTCTGGCTTTCATCTTCAAAGTTCATTCAAGAACGATCAGTGTATATCCATTTCAATCTGTTCATATCTATCTATCTATCTATCTATCTATCTATCTATCTATCTATCTCGGTCAGTTCATTTCTTTCAATCTATCTATCTATTTATCTCTCTCTCTCTCTCTCTCTCTCCATATATATATATATATATATATATATATATATATATATATATATATATATATGTTGCTTTATATCTATCTATCTATCTATCTCAGCTCATTATCTATCTATCTATCTATCTAAGTAATATCTATCTATCTATCTCGGTCAGTTCATTTCTATCTATCTGTCAGTCGCTTTATATCTATCTCAGCTCATATCTATCTATCTATCTATCTATCTATCTATCTATCTAAGTCTATTCATATCTATCTATGTATCTATCTATGTATCTATCTCGGTCAGTTCATATATATCTATCTATCTCGGTCAGTTCATTTCTATCTATCTATCTATCTATCTATCTATCTATCTATTCATGCCTACCTATCTACCTATCCACGTTAACGCCTGTCTACATAGCTTGAGCCCTAATATCTCTATTCTTTGTTAATTGTTGCACACGCAACCTTTCCTAATAAATCCCATTCTACTTGATTCGTTCAACACGAATAATCGAATGGCAGTATAGCGCTCCTTTCACTACCGACGAGCCGTGTATCTTGCCAGGCCCCTCACGCCTTCCTCTCCCTCTCATCCGACCCCATAGCGGCACTGATGCTAAGCAGACTGGTACCAATTGACAGGATATTGATCTCGGCCGGCCGTTTCCTTTTCATTATCGATCCGTAAAGAGCGTCAGATTCGGGGAGTGGTAAGGCCAGGCCAGGGTTCCGCTTACCGGCAACACTTTGGCCCACTACTCTCGATTTCGTCGACTTCGAAGCTTATTCTGCCTCAATGACTGCAAATCTTCTATCCCGTTTCCTCGTTGATTCGAGCTTCATTCCTCGGCATGAACAACCCCCCTCCCACCGACAAAGACCAGGCAGGTTCGAATGGCGATCATTTTAAAGTAGATAGATACATAGTTGCCCTGGAAAGAAACAGCCAACTTTTCGTTGGAAAGATATCATTGGAATATACTCGTTCATAAAACGAGTAACTCCTTTGCTAATATTAATTGTAACTAATAATGACTAATTTTGACTATGGCTTGGACTTGTCCAAATAGCATATGTACCGACGCCGAGAATGGTCAGCACGGAGAGCTAGCCGTGAACGAGCCTTATATCCTTACTACAGAATTCGATACGACTACGTTGACTCCAAGCGATATTATATTTCATGATTATGTCATCTTCATTCAGTGGAATGAAGACATAAAAACTAGAAATACACGTGAAAGTTAGAAAAGTTAGATCTATTTTTGACAGGGAATAAAAAGAAAAGTCAACAAACCGAAACTACCAGATTATTTAAGAATGGCGATAAATTTTTCTTTAAAAGCTTTAAGGCAGGAAAGGAAGAATTATTCAATGTCTTGTAGTATGATGTACATTGTCGAAGGTGGACAATTTCAACAGACATAAATCAATTGGGGTCTAGATATACACAGAATAAGCAACCAGTACAATGTAATTCACCGATGGACATACCTTTGAAGTACCTATTCCTAAAACTGATATTACAATATAACGCCAGGGTAAGCAAAAATGTAATCCGACTGAAATGTTGGAAGTGAACCCATGTTGGAAAAAATATCAACTAAAGAAAGTGCATATCTAAGAGGATGGGGAGATGAACACACCTCTTGGGAATATGACTTGGATTCGTCCAAATCACATATATACTGACACCAAGAGCAAGCCTTATATCCTTACTACAGAACTGAGTAAGACTATGTCGACTCCAAGTGACATTATATTTCATGATTGTATTATCTTCATTCAAAGTGAAGTACAGATCATAAAACCTTGTATAAAGTAATTGAACTTGTTATTATAATTCGGGATATAAAACCTGATAACCACAATGTATTATTCATTTTATACTTTCGCCGTAATCATGTAAATAACAATCTTAGAATTTTCCAAGATTCTATACAATACTCCATATTATATTCAATTTGTATATGTTGTTCAAATTTCCTAAACTTTTCGGTAGCACCATGGATAAATAAAACTTACAGCAGAACTTTTCCAGGTAAGGATAATCAGGTTTTATTAACCTTTATCACTCTGTATGTGTCTTCATTTGCTGTACAAAAAGTTTATCCTGCTACTGAAGTTGAAGAATAGTGTTTGAATTTAATAGTTGTGTTGACATATCCTGCTATGACAACAGAATGAAGACATAAAAGCTAGAAATACACGTGAAAATGTCATCGTTTTCCTATTTTTTTACATTTTCTGAGAAATCTGAAATTAATGCTTGAATAAGCACCTTTCGAATCCCAGGATTATAAAATCTTCGCGGCGTTAAATATTTTAGCTAAGTCAGTCAATTATGTGCCATGCGTGATACACGCTTAGGCGATCATGTATCTTCCGATACATGACTGACGAGGCAGATTTTTTTTCTCGCAATAGGTTGCCATTTCTTTCTGCGGTAGACCAGTTGCCATCCAAAGCTAGAGAACACGGCCTGTCCTGCTATTTACCCATAGCTGGGGGGAGAAGAAGAGTATTCATACCTTTCCCAAGAATCAGTCAGTTATGTGTCATGCGTGATTCACACTTAGGCAATCATTTATCTTTTGATACATGACTGACGAGGCAGATTTTTCCAGCAGTAGGTTTCCATTTCTTTCTGCGGTAGACCGGTTGCCATCCAAGGCTATAGAACCAGGTCTGTCCTGCTATTTACCCATAGCTGGCGGGAGAAGAAGAGTATTCATACCTTTCCCAAAGATATTAGCACGTTAGTGAATGTAATGGATTCGGGTGGAATTCGAACTCGGCTCTCCGATCCCTCAATCCGAGCCACCGTAACAATCATATGAATCCAGGGCATTATTTACAGAAATAAGAGGGTGCTGGTGAAAAGATTGAAATATTGAAAACGTTCTACATCTCACTGAAGTAGACATTTAGCTTAAAAAAGGAGGAGTAGTGTCGTTGATTTTTATGGTTAGAATAAGCGAACTTATTCATGCCTCGGGAAGTCAGTTAGATAAAGAACTATATTCTTTTCAACAAACGTTTGCAACACAAATCGAGGCATCTTTTCAAACTCTCTCTCTCTCTCTCTCACACTCCCTCTCTACCACTCGTCCTCTCTTTTAAGGTAAGTAAATAAAAGACAATGTTTTACAGATTGGCTCCTCACCAAAATGACGAGTAAGATTACGATTTTTTTAATCGTATTTATCCCAAACAAGGCAGTAAAGCCACTAAGACACGAGTGGTTACTGGGTGTGAAAAAATTAGCAAACAGAATAATTACTAAGGATCGCTAACAACAGAAGAGTAATCAAGAAGACAGTAGATAACGGTTGGCATTGCATTTATAGTTTTGAAGATCAAAGTTAACTGGAAAGCATTAAGCCAAAAGAGAGTATATCCTTGCTTGAACCGGCTTCTAATGCTCTGGATGGAGCGTCTTGGGGATAGTTGTCGTGGCTCGTGGGGGCACAGTCCTATGGATAAAAGAGAAACTCGGATGAGTTCCACCGCGGAATATGTGATCGAGCGGCGCTATATCGAGTCTGATTCGCTACCTCTTCGTCACCGAGGCCCGTTGGTACAGTTGGTATGACGTCTGCCTGATAACGTTACTGCCCGGGTTTAAAATTCTCTGTAGTAGATGCGCACTGCTGATGAGTCCCAAATATAGGACGAAACGGCCGTCCAGTGCTTTCTGCATTCTGTTGAGGTTTCTGCTAGACTCGATGAATTACTTAATTATAATTATCTCAAATCCTCCTAAATTCTATCACACATATATGTATATAGTAAGACATGTCCCACTGAATAATTTAGGCAAGTTCTGTCTAATTATTTTCATAGACAAGCTTCTTAGTATCATTTTTCATGAAAATAATAAACATAAACTAAAAATTCTTGAAGCTATCTATATAAAAAAATTGAAATGTTAATACCTTAAAAAAAATGAATTATGAATACTGAACAAATGTTTTAAAATGTTTATAGTGGATAGTTTAAAATATCGAGCTTTTAATTCGGTCAGTTATGTTTCATGCGTGATACACGCTTAGGCGAGCATGTATTTTTCGAATCTGCCTCATCAGTCACGTATCTTTCGAGGCAGATTTTTTTTCCCGCAGTAAGTTGACATTTCTTTCTGCGGTAGACCAGTTGTCATCCAAGGCTACACCAACGGGTTTGTCCTGCTATTTACCGATAGCTGGTGTGAGAAGAAAAGTATTTATACCTTTCCCAAGGATATTAGCACGTAAGTGAATTTAATGGATTCGACTGGAATTTGAACTCAGCTCTCTGATTTCTCAATCCGAGCCGCTAGCCATTACTCCACTGTGGACATTTCAAAACGTAATTGCCTCACCTGGCGTTTACATCGTGAAATTTTAATCACAAAGTGCATAACCTTAGCGTTAAAAATTTAACTTGTTAGATTATTTTGTGTACTGCTGTAACTAGTGAGCCAACCCAAATGACTTGACTCACTTTATAGTTCCCCGAAAGAAGGTTAACCAATCAGGAGACGTAAAATATTCAATCCGTCGTGTATAAAGGCGGCCATTTTGTTTACTCTCTCCGAATACCCAGTTCCAACCTGTCAAAACGAATGAACAGAAGGAAAAACTACTGAACTACGCTCTGCTACTTTATCGGGATATCCACAGCTAACCTGAACTACGCTTCCTTACTGTCTTCGAAATATTCACTGCCGACCTCTGGATTCTATACTCAAAGACTACCGTCATCATGAAGAACATAACTTTCAGATGAACACAACAATTTGGTCTTCAAAAAGACAACACACTGATGGTGACATTGTGTTAATGCTGAAAGTACTTAGAATAAATGAATTTGTATCAACATGGTAATTTTCTCTCTGAAACGATTTTTTTGCAAAACGTTCCATAGCTACAACGGATAAATTTATTTTTTTTAAAATAATTACAGAACGGGTTCGCGCGGGTTTTTAGAAATCACCATCACAACGGAATACAGATTTTATCGAAGTCGCAATAGGTTTACCTTTGGAATTTACCCCTGAAGATAATCTTGGATACGTTCGAAAGTACTTGGGTTAGAAAAAATTACGGCACCTTCCTTGATGTATTTTATCTTAGCATCAAGAAAATGATTAGACAACAGATTAGTGAACTACGATACTATATAAACCTGAGTTGAAATTTTGTTGTGGAGAAAATAAAATTCTTATAGACATCCCCTAGCACACACATTGCCTATGGAATATAAGAAAAGAAGCAAAAACTAGCGAAGAATCTACTTTGAGAGAAAGAATGGTAAAACAAAAACTAGTTCAAAGAAAGGTTGTAAAACGGCCAAGAGTTACTCAGAACAGCATACGACCTGAAGATGTGGAGAGCCGTTACAGAGAGAAGCATTATCACCCATTATTAACTTTTAAATCGTACTTCAAATACCTTATTCTCATTAACGTGTAGCCTCTAACAGGAGCGAACAGCATATCACCCGAAACAACACAGATAATAAAACATAACCTAGTAATTTTTTCTGCCTTCTTTTTCATTCATCTCACAGATCACATTCACCGTTACAATTTTAACCGTGCCCCTCTGCCTTGATCGGCTCTCGGGTGTGATATTGGTTAAACTTTACTGTCGAAAAAAGACAAATAAAGTGTAAAGACTAAATTATATCATCGCTTAGCCTGAAAGAAGGAAGGTCTATTTAGGTGAACGTTTTAATACGAGAGGCGAATAAAGTCTGCTAGGGTTGTGTCAAATTTTATATCGACTCCGTTTTTATTTTATTTTAGTCCTTTGTATTGTCTAAAAAGTTATTTACGTCTTACACTTAAATTGATTAGTGTCAGCTTCATTAAAAATTGATTGTTTCCAAAAAAACAAAGACCTAACAAAAACACAGGTGGAAGCAAGTCAGATAGATAGATAGATAGATAGATAGATAGATAGATAGATAGATAGATAGGATCAGAATGAGTTAGATAGATAGATAGATAGATAGATAGATAGATAGGATCAAAATGAGATAGATAGATAGATAGATATATAGATATATAGATAGATAGATAGATACGATCAAAATGAGATAGATAGATAGATAGATAGATAGATAGATAGATAGATAGATAAAACATACTGTGATAGATAAATAGATAGAATCAGAATGAAATAGATAGATAGATAGTGAACATACTGTGATAGGTAGATAGATAGATTAGAAAAAAATCTTTCACCCAATACAAGGCCCAAAAGCCACTCAAGGTAGAATGTTACTGAAGTAGCTTCCTGTGTGAGAGGTAAGTGGTGCAGTTTATGAGGATATGAAGGAAAGCCAACAGTTAAGCCTAGACTTGGTTGAGTTCAGATTGTAGCGGCCGAGAAAGTAGCTGGCGCGTGAGTCGGTCCCACAAAATAACTGTTCGAAAGACGAAGCTGTTCGGCTAGAGATTACTTTTTACTAATGGAATATGAATGGAATGAGGTAGGTTCATCTCTGTATATGAGGATTGGTTGGTCTTAGCTGTTGGGGTTAGAGTCGGTGGAACTGGGGAATGTAAATAGATAGATAGCAACAGAGGTAGATATCAAAAACTACATAAAAGTCGATGGGAGGCGGTTGGCTGTTAACACTGACAATTTCCGGCAACGGTTACGGCCAAGCCGTTCCCAAATGTAATGCCCCTTATTTCTTTGGATCTTGTCGGTACGGCTGAGAGGCAGGGGGCACGCAATCTGCTCAGGGCAAGGCCTCCATATAATACCATCACCCCGGCCTGCGCCCAGGAGAGGTTACACCAATTTCAGGAACCAAAGGACTTAATTTTGACCAAACATAGCGGTGCATTTATCTCACAGGATAAATGGATGCCTACTACTCTCTTTTTATATGTATAGTCTTTGATTGTTTTTTACGGCTTATCAACCTTTAGTAGTTTATTTAAAGCCAGAAAATATTTCGGGATTGTAAAAATTTTCTTGAGATTATAATGATTTACGCAATATATATTTAAGTAAAAAAATGACTGAATTTACCTCCCGAGATCAACGGACGCCTACTACATATATATATATATATATATATATATATATATATATATATATATATATATATATTGCGTGTATTTAGGCAGCATTTTTTCATTCATACATGCTTCATTAAATAATATCGACAAGTGTTGTCTATTAAATTTATGTACATGAATTTATGCTGGTAGGTTTTTTTGTACACTAAACTACAAGAGCGAATGCCGATAATATTACAAAATAGCAATTATAAAAAATCTAATACATCGTGCAGAAACTAATTCATCCACAAAACAGATTTTTTACAGGGAACTAAAAAAATATAAAACAAACACTTATTAATAATAGCTTTCTAAACTATTTAGTTGATGAACAAATAAGATGCTTTCTTAGAAATCTCAATACTAAGCAAATAGTACATAATACTGCTTCGACTAATCTCAAATATATTAATCACCTATATCGTAATCAAATGCATTCTAATTATAAACAAGATCAAAATATACTAAAAAAATTAGTAGATACTAATATATCTACAACAGATCCTAGCAAAAAAATTAAGTTAATCATATACTACACTAAATCTAGTATATCCAACTCAATTATTCGCAATGATTCTTCTCCCCCGGTTAGCGATTTGCAAAAAAAACTAACATAGTTTACAAATTCAAGTGCCCTTTGGGAGATTGTATCTCAAACGAATTAAATAATATTTATGTTGGTCACACCACAAACTCGCTTTCACGATGCTTGACGCTACATTTGAATGATAACTCTACCACCATTTTTAGGCATTTAAAACAACATTCTTGGCCGCATATACAATTCCGGAAAATCCTTATTGAAAACACAACTATACTTAAACATGAAAACAATAAACAAAAACTAAAAATTCTTAAAACAGTTGAAACCTAACATGAACAAAATAAACTATGAGATCTCCACAAATATTCTTAAATGCCTATAATTGGTAACAAAAGCCATTGGTTTATAGCAACGGCTTGCCATACTTAATACTTCTCGAATTCACTCTCGCGTGGTCATATGTGACGTCATGAGTTGCGGTGCGATTTTCGTATCCAGCGTCTTATATGCACCTGTTTATCGTTGCTTGGAAATCATCCATGTAAACAGAAACAGACTATCATCAATTTCTTGTTCGTGTATTGCTTAATATATTGTGTAATTCTCATCTTTGATAATGGCTTATGTAAGCCGAAAGCTTAGATTGGATTAAAAAATATGTATAAATATTGTGAGCTACCACGTAACCCACTTAGCATGATGGTTGTGTTCAAACGTGAAATGGTGTTGATATATATATATATATATATATATATATATATATATATATATATAGAGAGAGAGAGAGAGAGATAGATAGATAGATAGATAGATGGTCTATGTCCAAAAACGCTCTATCTTTGATGTTTACCACTGTTGCTCATAAGTATAACATATCTTAAAAATACATATTTTCTCTTCGTCTACCGGCATGCACACTCGAAACATTATTAAAGAAAATGCGCACTCTGGCAGGATTCGAACTTTCTCCACCTCTTTGCAGAAATCCCTGTGTCTCCTTTTCACGAATGACCGAGCTTTAAAGATAAACAAAAGCTTGTTTGAATGTGAAGTTCTTCGTGGCCGAGCGGTCAAAGCTCACCGGATAGGTCGGTGTTTTTTTTCTTGCGAAGGGGAGCGCAATTTCGACTCTTGTTGGACGGCACATATTCTTTGATCAGTTCAGTATTGCAATAATAAAAAATAAAATAAAATTTTAAATTAAATAAATAAATCGTATTATTTTTGTGTTTCTTTGTACCCAGTAGCCTTTACACATGACGTCACGCTAGATCATTTCAAACCTCCAGCTTCCCATAGAATACCAGGATGCAGATAATAGAATCCTAACTACCCCTCCCCTCAAACACCGTTTCTTGATAATGTCTGCATAAGTCAAAAGTACTTGAATAAAATATGAACTTGGGACAGTCAGTAACCGAGCAGTCAGTGCTAATCTAGTTAGACTTTTCTATATCCCATGGCTATCGTACTGGGATCATAGTGTAGTATCTTTTCCCGGATACTCGCTTGATCGCCTTTTGGCTGGGATTCGATCACTGATACATGCCTGGCACAGGGATTCGTCCCTGCGCTGGTAGTATCGCGGCTACGTCTAGCTATGACCAGCTTCGCCCACCGGCTTGGACAAGCCAGGACCAGCTAAGACCAGCCAAGACCACCGGTCCGAGTGGAAACGCTCGGGTCATACCCCTCCCCCGCCTCACGTTAAAAACCGACCTAGTGTCACAACCTGACTCAGTGGGGGGTCAAGTAGATACCAAGTGTAGTATCTGTTCACCTCATCCCTTACGGTAATACTAATATTAGACGTTTCCTTATGTTGAAGCATTTGGCATTCATTGACCGAGTAGACAGTTCTTATCTAGTTAGGCTTATCAGAAACATGAAAAAATACAATAAAAAATTAAACAGACAGACCGTGTCGGTTCTTTTTAGTGAAAACTTGTTTGGACACAATTACGTATACACATTACCATACGATGCCCACTTAGACATACAAGAATCATAATGAACTTACATATAGAATTATCGACAGTTTTAATGCATCTGATATCTGACTGACCAATGAGGAGTGAGCCAAACAAAATTGAAAATACCAGAGTTTCTGTCTGTTTTCTCTCAATCTCTTTAATAAAACAGAAACATGTTCAGGACCTGCGCGTCTTGCCCCCAAAATCCCCAACCTCTAGGTAGGAACGTTTGTTGGGGTCCCGTTGTGGTCTCTGCCATTTTTCAGCACTGTTTTATGGTCATCCGCCATTTAAAAAAAATATTTTAAAACTGACGTTACATTGTCAGTCATTAACTAATAGTATTCATTGTGTACTGCATAGCCGGTGAGGTGGGTAATACACAGGAACTCCCAACGAGTTTGGAGGCCCATCAACTATAATAATCGACAGGGCCGGTGCTTACTACCCCAAATCTCTCAACCGCGTGAGCGCCCTTGCCTACTGGGGAGAGAGGCAGATATGTTAATTTCAGTATTGCTTATATTTTTTAAATTGTAATTTTCTTTCTGATCAGTTCTTTTAAATCAATTAAGAGAGTAAAATCATTTTTTATTCCGTGATCATCCACTAAGGATAATATCTGATTTTTTTTTATATTAATAGTAATACTAGCGAGAAGTCTACGGCTAATAATTAAAATAAAATTTCTTGGCCCTATTTTTTTTCTGGAAAGATAAAACCAAGAAAATGATCGTTTAAAAAATAAAATGTCTAAAGATTTCAATATATGAAAAATTTTGTCTAAAACTGAAATACTGTTTTTAAAACAAATTTTTAAAACAATCCCATTTGTGTTGTGTTGGAATCTTTGTAAAAAACATTTTTCAGCGGAGATGCGTCGGCGATTAATCTTTATGGAAATGTAAAAAAATTGCGACTTAAACATTTCTTTCGAGTAAAATTTAGTCATGAAATTATTGGCGGTTATCACAAAAAAGAATAACATTTTCTCAGACTTTTATTTAAAATAACTATTCATTATAAAAGTAAATAATTAATGAATACGTACTGATATTTTCATTTAAATTAGATAATTCTCTGATTTTAGGTAATTTAAAAAAATAGCGCTGCCTCCCCCATCCTCACACACACGTACATTTATCCTTCAAGGATTTGTGGCCCCCAGGTGGGGAATGTTTGACATGTAATAATGAGGGAGGGCCTCATATAAAAGTTTCAGGAGTGGTGGCGAAAGCCTAGCTCTGGCTCTGAACATGTTAGATTGATAAAACCCAGTAAGATGAAAGAAAATTAATTTCAATTCAGCTTTTTTTGTTGTTTTTTTTTCTGCAACGACTTCGTATCTGATATTGTTTATCTAATTTTTAAATTTTATCTTAGACTTTATCTGTTTTTTTTTAAATTTTTACAAATTTTAAGTGTTCCATATTGTCTAAATGCTGATTTAGTAAGAACAGCAGACAAACTGAAATAGCCTTAGTAATTGTCTATATTTTTGGGATGAGGGGTTTTCACTATGGATTTCGTTAATCGGACTGACTTCCTCATCTTGGTTGCTTTCCTCACAACGTTTCGGCCGTCTGATCCTCCGGTGACACATGGCCGAGGCGACTAGGACGTTGAAACAGTGATTGCAAGTTCTCCCGATGTTCTGAGTTCAATCCCGAGCAAAGGCAGTGGCAGCGACAAACAAGAGCGGTGACAACGATAATAGAAGCACAGCAGCAGCAACGATGGCGTCAAGCAGTAGTAGCAGCAGCGATGGCCTTAATGGAACGAGAACATGGTACCCCCGTAACAATAAAGGGTTGGGTTCGAAATTCCAGACCGACGGTTCCCGAGTTCGAGATGCACCTGAAGAAGGCCGGAGGATCAGACGGCCGAAACGTTGTGAGGAAAGCAACCAAGATGAGGAAGTCAGTCCGATTAACGAAATCCATAGTGAAATAGCCTTGTCTTATATTAATCAGAGACGAATCATAAAGGAGGCTAAATTCTATTCGTTTATCCTTAAAACGCCGTTTTCTTGGTTATAATTTTGGCCGCAAAGGTTTCGATGGCACGCAAGTATTGTTTAGCTTAAATCTTTTTTATTTGGCGCTTAAATAATCCCTCTACAAGTTTCCGACTGTTATTTTGGTGCCTACTGTTTACACTCCGTTTATCGGACTCCCGTTGCAGATTTAAAATTAGCTCTTTTGTTTCTATTGATTAAATTGTTGACTATTTTTTTAATGTTTTTAAGATTCAATATTGTTAAGAAAATCTATTTTTAACGAATGAAACTTTTCCGCGTTCCGGGTCATTTGATGTAGTCGGATGACCTTACAAAGCGGAGGTTTGTATTCGTATTCTTTGCTTGCCGCTAAAATTAAGCGAGTTGAATGGAAAGGTCAGTTGTTGCCGAAACCTGCTTCAGTTCAGTCCGTTTACCACCCTTCGTTTACCTGTCATCTAAACTATACCACAAAAATCCAGTAACTCCCGACTGAATTTATTTTGAAGTACTTCTAGCTTCTTGCAGGTAAGTCTTTTGTTCCTCCTTCTTGCCACTGACCATATCACTAACATTCTAATAAAGCTTTTTACGCTTAATATAAAATGTTATTGGTTTTCTGTCGCTTCACTTTAAATGTCTTTATCTTATTTCCTTTGTCGCATACGTGACAATATATTAAGATTATATATATATATATATATATATATATATATATATATATATATATATATATATATATATATATATATATATATATATATATATATAACAGCAAAATTGTCCTATTGTTAGATTAAGCTTTGAGCCGTTGTAGCTTGGAAATGATTAAAGATATCTTAGTGGAATTCTCCGAGGTTTTTATAACACTGTTGGAATCTACTTTGAACAAAAAGAATGTATTTAGCTCTAAGTTTAAATGATGATCCCTCTTCCTGTTGTGACCTCCTGATCCAGTTTTCCTCTCTACTGTTCCCTTTTTTAACTTATTCACCATTCTCTTGTTGCTTCTTGAAAGGACTTTGAAGCCAGAGTATTTTGGTACCATTACTGAAGGCCTGAATGATGAATTTTCTCTCACCATTTCCCAGTTTGGAAGACATAGTGGGGCTGACACAACACGATTTCAACTTGTTCTCTTTCTAGCTGAATAACTCAAGGGTTTTTTCATGATTCTTACGACAAATGATGTCAACAGGGTTAAACATCTGAAAACCTGGAAAAAAGAAACTCAATTTCGCGTTTTTTCTTTTTTATTAGATATTAAACATTTTGTGAGATGGACAGTTATGCTGTTACACGTTTTGGACAATTTTTGCTGTTACTCACAGTATACATACACACACACACACACACACACACACACACACACACACATACATACATATATATATATATATATATATATATATATATATATATTACACGATTGTAATGAGAACGAAAAATATATAAATTCTAACGTTCACAGCATAAATTCAAAAGAGGGCTCAATACCTTTAGTAGAGCAATAATTATTTATTATAATTTTTTCATATATACAAAAACAATTTACTCACGACAGAGATGCAACTTTGTTTCGGTGCATATAATTACACTTCGACTGGTGAGAACCAAAATGCTTAGGAGCAATTCTGTTTGTAAGCAAGCCGCATATGAAATGTCACTTCCTTTTTCCACCTCTTAATTTATTAATTTACAAAACACTTTCATTGATTACAAAAACTAGTAGTGATAAGTCTTACCTAAATATACGCAATTCAGCTCTGGCTTACTTTTTAAAATAACCACAAAAAAAACATTCCCAGTTACTACTATAACTATCGTTTGAATTTTTCCCTCCTTTCTCTTTCATCATATAAATATCTCCTATTCTCACCTTTCATCACCCACCCCTCATTTTTAGAAGGCTTGGAAATGCTGTGCCTAAAGCCTTGACCGTTTTTGTCCAATATGGAATTTTTCAGATCTAGCCATTACATTAACATCTCAACCATCCTTTACCAAACTGCCAACAACAACCACCATTGTTTCTCTCCGTCACCTTTTTGCCTTTATGCATTTTTTATTTTATTTTATTTTTTTCAAAAAATGGAAAAAAGGAAGTGACATTTCATATGCGGCTTGCTTCCAAACAGAATTGTTAATAAGCATTTTGGTTCTCACCTGTCGAAATGCAATTGAAATACACTGAAACGAAGTTGCTTCTTTGTAGTGAGTAAATTGTTTTTGTCTATATAAAAAAATCATAATATATATATATATATATATATATATATATATATATATATATATATATATATATATAAAAGTGGACATGGAAGTCAGCACTTAGAGGCGACAGTCTGTTTCATGCTAGTGCAATCGTCAGGCGACTCTGACGATTGCACTAGCATGAAACAGACTGTCGCCTCTAAGTGCTGACTTCCATGTCCACTTTTATATTTACACACGCTCTATCTCTGATATTGAGCACTTTACCCCATAAATATAGCACACTTTAAGACTATATTTCTGTATATATATATATATATATAATATGGATAAAACAACTGAAAAGTTGCAAATTAAAAGAAAAAAATTGATGTTTTTTGTGCAAGCATTTATTTATATGTTTTTATATATTTGATATTTCAGACCGCCTCGGTCCTTTCTCAGAAATTAATTGAATAACTGTATTTGGGAGTTTGTTTACAATTAGCGTCCGTCGCGAGACGCGGACGTCACGTGATGTGGAATGCAACAGTGTTTGAATATTTCTAACGTAAATCTAACGATAGTATTTTAGATGTTGTTTAAAAAGTTTTTTTTAAACTATATCTAAAGAAATTGTTTAACTATTGAAATATTTATACAGATTTAAAATACCCAAGTCTTTGTTTAACCCTAGTTTATATGTGTCTAATTTTAAAATCCAGTATTTCTTTTTTTTTCTTCGTGTGTATGTTGAACTAAAACCTGAATCTATCAATAAACATTTACAGTTGTCTATATATATATATAGTACAGGTAATCGATCCGTTGGTATATAATCCGAGTGGATCCTAGTAATATTCATTATTAAAACTGATCCACAGAGAGCGCGATGAAATTATTATAACAGAGCATATGTTTTTTATTTTTTTACAGCAAAAAAAAAAAAATTACCTCAACACAGTATAATCTATTTCAAGCCGTTCTGTACGCGGCTGTCATCAGCCCCTAAGTGTCTGTCTCGGAGCATTGTTTTCAATTCATTTTCAATGTCAGTCCTCCTCTGGTAGACGCCTTGTTAATGAGAGTGGGTTTGTGTTAGCCATTGGTGCGGGCGTAAGGTATCTTCACCGGGGGTTGGAGCTTATTTATGGCTAGAAACTTTCGTTGTTTGTAGTTTAATATCAGTTGCTATTATGTGGCATTTCTTATACAGGCCCAAGTATGTGTTTTTTTTTCTGGGATTCACAGTAAATAGTTTTGTACAACATGTGTCCAATATTTATTTTATAAGCGATGGGGGATTTAAACTTAAACCTGTTAAGATTAATGTAAATTAGTTGAATTATAGATTTATAGATTGTGAGTAATACCAGAGCACCCAATGGAATAAATCATGCTGTCTAACATATTTATATGCGTATATATCTATATACATACATATATGTACATTTACATGTTCATACATATATGCCACTATACGTACACATACACCCCACATACATGCACATGTATTCATATGTAATTTGGAATTTATTTCTATATCTATATTTCGTGATTAGTTCTATCCGTTCTATCCGTTGAATTAATAGTTTGCATTGATCTTTATATTTTATTATCCTGATTTTTTCTTCTAAACATAGCTTTCACCTGTCCCTAAAACTATTGGTGGTGTTCGCGAAACCTAGAATTTTCGTATTTATTTGAATATTTATACCCTTTTCTTTCAATTCCCAAAATTTTTTCGAAAGGGTTGTTTGGTGTTTTAATTTTGGATTGGTGAATGTCTATGTGTATTGATTCTCTTTTGAAAATCTCCTGCAGAAATGCTGATGTAAATATTATAGTTTATTGTATTTTCTTTAAGGGTAATGGTTGCCTGGAATACTTCCCTAGTGGATCTGCATTTGCTCTCTACTGGGCAGTTTTGCTTAATTTTACAATTACAGGGTGTTTCCATATTAGATTTAGTTTTTCACATAGAATTTACTTAAAATGTAATTGTTATGGGAATTAATAATTTGGTAAATAGTGTCAGTGCAGGAGTAGCTAATTTTGATTGACTTCC
>OZ038501.1:57800254-57807754 GCA_964036315.1 Acanthosepion esculentum
TAACAACTAATCTGATTAACAGGAGCCGTAACAGCAAGAAATAAATAAATAAAAATAAAAAATAACCATCTCTTTTTTTCATAATTATTAATATGTAGTATGTATTATTCAAAGATAATACTTTAGTATAATAATGTTTTGTTTCGTGGGATAGCTCTTTTTGCAATTCCTTTTTCCAACGTGTTTCTTCTTGAATTCTAATCGCGTCTCTGTCTCTTGGCAACCCATCTAGGAGAAGGAAAACTCTGAACATAACCCCTCAACTCAAGGTGTTAATCGTACTGAGGAGTGAATGGCTGCTGCGTTATGAGATCGCGAACGATCCCCTACAGGTTTCGGAAATCTGTCTGTAAAAGTTCGTTACTCCATTTGCCGGGTAACTTTTTCCAACGTCTTTCATTTTGAATTCTAATCGCGTCTCTGTCTCTTGGTAACCCGTCTAAGAGAAGGAAAACTCCGAAGAAGAACCCACAACTCGCGCCGATTACCCAATGTACCTAGCAAATTTGAGTGGACTTTTGGACTCGTGCGTCACTCGTGGAAACAATATGAGAACTAAAGGCCAAACCCAAAAGTCTTGTATGGCTCTACCCTTTGAGAAACAGAGAGGCCGTACCCCAGGAAGGAACCTACCTGAGGTCGAATATTCTGCCATAGGAACAAACTGCTGCACAAATAAAAAAATTTCAGGTCCCCCACAACTGAGATAATCCAAATGATGGCCCTGCGAATTCTCCAACTAGATCCCAAACCATTCATTTAAAGAAAGAAAAGATAAAATGATCTCGTGAGTAGAAACTAGTTATAACTACATTCTATGAAGCGTTGCACCAACCTCAGACAAAACAACACTCGCCAAACATATGAGATGGAGAATCTGATCCTCAAATGTCGAATAGGGGGAAAGCAAGGCATCACATATCTGGCGGGATTAAGAAAGTGGATGACAAAACGTACTCTGGGGGAGGTGATAGAGGGACGAAACGTATTGAGAGCTACAAGGGATAGGGAGAAGTGGAGAGCCATGATCGCCTACGTCTTGAGGAGACAAAGCACATAAAAAGAAAAGTAAAAGATGAACAAAACAACAATAATATTTTTTAAATTAATTTACAACTAATCAGGATTAACAGGAGCCATAGCAACAACAGTAAAAAGTTATTTTTTTCATAATTATAAATATATAATTTATTATTATAAATATATAGTATATCATTTAAATTATACATATATAAAATAATATTCATAAGGGATTTGTTTTGGTCAGTAGGAGTAGATAGGCCCACCTATCGCCCAGCCCGAAATTCTTCCACATCTATTGAACAGGAGTAGATGTTCATCCTTTGTTTCTTGTTCAGGATATGGTTTACCTGTCACCTTTCTTTCTTCTACTAGGGCCACAGTGATTTAACTGTCTTAATTTTTTGTGATCGGTCGAACTAATGGCTAGGACGTTCCATTGTGAGGGTACCGGGTTGGTAGTGTGCTGGCTGCTGCTTCCGACTGATCGCTAGGAGCCCGAACTCTTTGGTAGCGCTTAGAGAGGCTGCTTTGATCAGCAGTCGATTAATATCTAACTATTTGTAGGCCCATGTCGCGCATGGGTAGGTGTTCTGGCATGTATTTCCGGTGGACAACCTTGGCGCCACCCTCTGTTCTCATACATTCTCTGGCTTGTTTGTATTACGTTTGACGAAAGATAGTGACAATTACGGTGGTCTTTTCTCTCTCTCCCCAAAACGAATTTCATGCAAAACACATCAAAAAGGAATACAATTAATTAGTATCAAAAAATTCATACCCCGTCTTTCTTTCAATAATATTCGTGGAATCCGTTCCAACTTTTCCAGCGTAGAATCTTTCCTCTTGGAACTGTCGCCAGATATCTTTGCTCTCTGTGAAACTAACTTAAATTCTTCCATTGCTACCAATGAATTCTTGGTTCCAGGCTATCTTCCCCTTTGCCGAAAAGATTCCAGCATTCACATGGATAGCTTTTGGTGTTTATATCCGGGAGAATCTGCCAATGGCCAGGAAATTGTCTCTCGAGCCTCCATTCCGCCATGTGTTTCCGTCTTTCTTTACTAAACTCTGTTAGCTGTCTCTTCTTCCTTTATTGCTCCCCCTCTTCCAGGACTGCTGTTTATTAGACATAATTGTTGAAGGTATAGAAAAGACATTTTTCTTCCACCCATCTGCGAACATCTTTGTCTTTGGTAACTTTAATGGTGAATGTAGATATTGTAATGTATGAAAGGGTCGTGAATCTGATAAGATAGTTAGTGATGACCAGCCTGAAACCCTCCCCTTCTTCGGCCTTGTGCCACAATTTTGTATTCTTACAAAATAAATCTTGGTAACTTTAATGTCAAACCACAATACATGGCATAAACATTTTAAAAGGACTGATTTTTGTCGGTGTTCAAAAATTAAATGTTTTCCATTACCCAATCCCTTAATTAAATGGTAGACTTCCCTGCTCGTTTCCCTAAAAAGACCGGGCAACACGCTTCTCGATTTATTTCTGACGTCCTCAACTTGCTCTTGCCGAGCTTAGCAAAACTGCCCTCTTGGTAATTCTGACCACTCTGTGGTAGCTATTGATATTTAGTTCAAATCCTCTATTAAACAGGAACCCCTTATTCCCAAGAACTCTTTCCGTTACCAGCATGCTGATTGGGACTCACACTATGATTTTCTGTGACGCTCTTTGTACTGACATCTTTAAAACTCCCAATTGAAAATTGCGCCACTGGGGTTTCTTCTTGGGTCAAAGCCGGCATGGGAAATACCAGGTGAAACCACAATCCTCTCTATGGTTTACAACAGCATGCTCGACCGCTATAGCACACATAAGCACTATTTCCGGCTAAACCAGCGTGACGGCTCTCGTCACAATAGGCGCTTATTCGTTGCTACTCACGATAAATGTAAAAAGGAGCAAAAACCCTGTTTGCCGAGAGTATGAGGCACCGCATAGCCTCTAACAACATTGGATCTCGCGATTACTGGCGGCTCTGTAATAGGGCATTAAATAAATATTAAGGTCTCTATTCCTCCCCTCTTCAGTCAATCTTCAGCTGAATGTCTTGCCTGTAAATTCTCCTGAAGCTCTACTCTTGACTCATCCGCAATATCCCTACCTAACCTCCCTCCCAGAACTAAGTCTCTGTTCAGTGATATGCATATAACCCCTTCTATGGTTTCTTCTAGCCTAGATCTCCACAAAGCATGTGGACTGAATGATATCACTGTAATAGTCATCAAGGAGTATGCCCCAGAACTGACTCTTGTTCTCTCTAAACTGTATAATAAACGCCTCGTTGCTCCCAGCTTCCCTGCCTGCCGGAAGTCTTCATGTGTTGTTCCAGTTTATAAGAACTCTAGTGAACCGTCCGACCCTTCCAACTATCAGCCTATTAGGCTTCTACGACTTTCTGGGAAACACCTAGAGGCCCTAATCAATGCTGAATTGGTTCATCATCTCTCATCAAGGGCCATTGCTGAGACAAGCTATATGGCTTTCGTTTCTCCAAGTCAATTGTTGATATACTGACGATATTTGCGGAAAGATAAAAACGGTGAAACCCGGGCTGTTGCATTGGACATCTCGAAAACCTTTGACATGATCTGGCATTCAGGACTTCTGCACAAACTGAAAAGTTACGGTGTCTCCGGACACTTTTTTGAACTGATTCAGTCATTCATATCAAATCGTTAAATGAGAGTTATCCTGAATGGCCACTCGTCTAGATCTTTTCGTATTAATGCAGGTGTCCCCCAGGGCGCCATTCTTGGTCCTATTGTGTTTTTCATTTTCATTAATGAGCTTCCTGATGTCATCAGCTCTCAGTTTGGTATCTACGCTGACAACACAACAATTTACTCCTGCCTGCAAGGCTTAACAGTCTGACAAGGTGAATATGGCAGCCGATGTCCAAAACGACCTCAAGTCCGTAGTTAACTGGGGCAAAAGATAGCTTGATAATTTTAACGCCTCCAAAACTAAACCTCTCTCCATTAATCATATGAGAGACCACTTGCTACGTTCCATCAGCATGAAAAGTGAAAGTGACTCGTTTCGCCTTCTGCTGCCTACGTTCTCTGCTGATATTAAGTGGAAAGATTATATTGAATCCATTGCTAGGTCAGCTGCTAAGAAAGTCGGTTGAATATGTCGGGTGTGGCATTTTTCTCTCCAAAATGTATCTTACATATCTATAAGTCTACCATTCGTCCATGCTTAGAATATTGTTGTCACATATGGTCCGGTGCCCCTGCTATTGACTTTGAACTCCTTGATAAGATCCAAAAAAGAATCTGCAATATTATTGGCCATGATCTGGTGGTTCGGCGTCAGTCATTTTCTCACCGCCGTAAGGTTGCCACTCTCTATCTTTTCTATAAATAATTTCATGGTAATTGTTCGAATGAGCTCTTCGTTGTGGTACCGAGAAATTTATAATTTAAGCGCAGCACAGGACTGGCGTCGAAAATTCATTAATTTACAGTTAATCTGGCTAGATGTAGCCGTAAATTCTATTATAACAGTTTTTTTTCTCTCGAACTTCTCGCTTGTGGAACTCCATTCCAGCTCCACGCTTTCCAGCCAACATTAATTTGCAAAATTTAAATGCAATGTCAATCGCTATCTACTGTCCATCTGAATACTCTCCTCTTTCTGCTCATCATTAATGTTTTTGTTCCTAATTCTCCCACACCCTGTAACCCTTGTGTTTTAGTGGCATTACTGCCTTGTTTGAGGTAATTCCGATTAAAAAAATTATCTATCTATCTATCTATCAGTTACCATTTAGTCATTCTGCAAATAAATCTATCGATTTAAATACCTTCTTTCTTTCATTTTATCTATCTATCTATCTATCTATCTGAATTTTCTTCCTATCTATCTATCTATCTATCTATCTATCTATCTATCTATCTATCTCTTCATATCTCTCGGTCTATCTATATATCTGAATTTTCTTCATATCTATCTATCTATCTATCTATCTATCTATCTATCTATCTATCTATCTATCTATCTATCTCTTCATATCTCTCGGTCTATCTATATATCTGAATTTTCTTCATATCTATCTATCTATCTATCTATCTATCTATCTATCTCTTCATATCTCTCGGTCTATCTATATATCTGAATTTTCTTCATATCTATCTATCTATCTATCTATCTATCTATCTATCTCTTCATATCTCTCGGTCTATCTATATATCTGAATTTTCTTCATATCTATCTATCTATCTATCTATCTATCTATCTATCTCTTCATATCTCTCGGTCTATCTATATATCTGAATTTTCTTCATATCTATCTATCTATCTATCTATCTATCTATCTATCTCTTCATATCTCTCGGTCTATCTATATATCTGAATTTTCTTCATATCTATCTATCTATCTATCTATCTATCTATCTATCTCTTCATATCTCTCGGTCTATCTATATATCTGAATTTTCTTCATATCTATCTATCTATCTATCTATCTATCTATCTATCTATCTCTTCATATCTCTCGGTCTATCTATATATCTGAATTTTCTTCATATCTATCTATCTATCTATCTATCTATCTATCTCTTCATATCTCTCGGTCTATCTATATATCTGAATTTTCTTCATATCTATCTATCTATCTATCTATCTATCTCTTCATATCTCTCGGTCTATCTATATATCTGAATTTTCTTCATATCTATCTATCTATCTATCTATCTATCTATCTCTTCATATCTCTCGGTCTATCTATATATCTGAATTTTCTTCATATCTATCTATCTATCTATCTATCTCTTCATATCTCTCGGTCTATCTATATATCTGAATTTTCTTCATATCTATCTATCTATCTATCTATCTATCTATCTCTTCATATCTCTCGGTCTATCTATATATCTGAATTTTCTTCATATCTATCTATCTATCTATCTATCTATCTATCTCTTCATATCTCTCGGTCTATCTATATATCTGAATTTTCTTCATATCTATCTATCTATCTATCTATCTATCTCTTCATATCTCTCGGTCTATCTATATATCTGAATTTTCTTCATATCTATCTATCTATCTATCTATCTATCTATCTCTTCATATCTCTCGGTCTATCTATATATCTGAATTTTCTTCATATCTATCTATCTATCTATCTATCTCTTCATATCTCTCGGTCTATCTATATATCTGAATTTTCTTCATATCTATCTATCTATCTATCTATCTATCTATCTCTTCATATCTCTCGGTCTATCTATATATCTGAATTTTCTTCATATCTATCTATCTATCTATCTATCTATCTCTTCATATCTCTCGGTCTATCTATATATCTGAATTTTCTTCATATCTATCTATCTATCTATCTATCTCTTCATATCTCTCGGTCTATCTATATATCTGAATTTTCTTCATATCTATCTATCTATCTATCTATCTATCTCTTCATATCTCTCGGTCTATCTATATATCTGAATTTTCTTCATATCTATCTATCTATCTATCTATCTATCTATCTATCTCTTCATATCTCTCGGTCTATCTATATATCTGAATTTTCTTCATATCTATCTATCTATCTATCTATCTATCTATCTATCTATCTCTTCATATCTCTCGGTCTATCTATATATCTGAATTTTCTTCATATCTATCTATCTATCTATCTATCTATCTCTTCATATCTCTCGGTCTATCTATATATCTGAATTTTCTTCATATCTATCTATCTATCTATCTATCTATCTCTTCATATCTCTCGGTCTATCTATATATCTGAATTTTCTTCATATCTATCTATCTATCTATCTATCTATCTCTTCATATCTCTCGGTCTATCTATATATCTGAATTTTCTTCATATCTATCTATCTATCTATCTATCTATCTATCTATCTCTTCATATCTCTCGGTCTATCTATATATCTGAATTTTCTTCATATCTATCTATCTATCTATCTATCTATCTCTTCATATCTCTCGGTCTATCTATATATCTGAATTTTCTTCATATCTATCTATCTATCTATCTATCTATCTATCTCTTCATATCTCTCGGTCTATCTATATATCTGAATTTTCTTCATATCTATCTATCTATCTATCTATCTATCTATCTATCTATCTATTCACATCTCTCGGTTTATCTATATATCTGAATTTATATTTTTTCAAGCTATACGGGTGTCATCCACTTTGGATTAGATTTTAAATGATTAACTATCAGCTCTTGGTCGCATTAGCTTGCTATTTAATATTTGCCTGCAAATAAATCCCAAAGAACGAGCCAAAGACAGTGGGAGGGGTATACGCAGGGCTGGATTTAGGACTTAACAGGCCTCTGGTCTAATAGATATTTAGGGATCGCCTCTCTACGCATCTTTAACCCACTACCACCACCACTGTATTTATATGGAAAAGATAGATTTTTAGATGATCCTTTTTTTTGTTTAAAACGTGAAATACTTCATCTAAAATGC
>OZ038501.1:57812754-57815254 GCA_964036315.1 Acanthosepion esculentum
TCGTAGAATACACGCGACCCGCTGTCGTATATATATATATATATATATATATATATATATATATATATATATATATATATATATATACACACGTATATATGTAGCGCATTTTTTCGTGTATAAAACGACTTGAGTATATATACCACCCCTGGTTTCTGAAGCTAAAAATAGGGAAGAAATTACATCTTTGAGTAAAATAGGACCCCGATGTGCAGCCATCTCTATGTAATTTTTGTTTAAAACGCCGTACCATATAATCTATTAAAATCTCAATGTCGTAAAGATATACCACTAAAATATTTAATTTTTCACGATATTAAAAAAAATAGAAATGAACAGGATGTTTATCTATTGCGTTTCTCTTTTTCTAATATCCGTTTCAAAACTTATTTTCGAATTTTCTGGGAAAGAATCTTTTCTGTAAGATTAATTTTGTCAAAACAGGACAGATTATGCATTCCCTTTATCGATTTCTTTTTATCAATGTCGATGAATTTCCTGTTTTTGAGACAAAAGTCGTTCAATTACGCCGATTTCCGAAGAACAAATAATGTCCGACATATCAAATACCTTTTGTAAACAACTGTTACCAACATCTACCGTCCATGGTATGACGATAAACTACATCCGGCAGCGAGGCCTCTGATCGGGAAGTTTTGAAGAGCGTGGGACCAGCTCTTAATCGTTGTTGTTTCCAGGTCCACACTGAGCCAGTGTAGTAGCACCCGTTAGGGTCCCAGCTGTGGGCAGATAGTAAACCCCCAAACTGGGGTCAAAACACTATAAAAGTGTAGAAATAGATTTTTATAGTGAAGGTGCCAGCAATAGCTTTTCGTTGTAAAAAAAAATTACCAGCAATACGTTTTTGAAAAAAAAATAGAAATATTACCAGTAATACATTTGACTCCCGACAAAAACACATGTTTGCAAAAAATACGTTAATGAGACCTGACCTACAAACTGACTTCTTACAAATAATACATATTCAGCTCATACGAACCTATCCTTAAAATCTTGTCGTAAAATCTATACTGTAAAACAACATAAACCAAACCAAACCAGTCAGCATCTACCTACGTTGTACTTTAGTATTTATTGTGTTGACTAAAAGTATTTGCAATCATGCTGTTTCAAATAAGATTTTTTAAACTGAGTAGAATTTTCTAATAACGTGTATTTATTTATATTACAAACTCACTTTTTAGTCCTTAATTTTCGTTAACATTTCTTGTATTATACATAACAGCATACTGAATATATATATATATATATATATATATATATATATATATAATATAGAAAAAACAACTGAAAAGTTGCAAATTAAAAAAAATTGAATGTTTTCTTTGTGAAAGTATTTATTTATATTTTTTATTATTTGATATTTCAGATCGGCCCCGATCTTTCGTCAGAAATCGCTATTTTTATAAGTTTGTTTATACATTAAGTTTATATACTAAGTTTATATATATATATATATATATATATATATATATATATATATATATATATATACTAAGTTTATAAAAAATAAAAAAAATACTGAATCAGAGAAATGAAATAGCTATTTTTTGCCGTCATTGTCAAAATCTTTCTTTAAATAATATTTAAAAAATAAAATTAAAAAATGGAAGCTGGTAATATACATCCTTATATTTGATGGAAAAAAATAATTTTAAATAATTTAAGTAATTATATTACATTTACTTGTTTTAAAAAGAAATATAGTCTATTAGTAATTAAGAGTAAAAAATATTTTTAAATTGTAGTTAAATAAAACGTATTCTAACCCAAACACCCTTAGAAAGAATCTTTAAGTATACAAGTAAGAAAAAACTGCAGAAAAACTTTTTGCCGTTAATATAAAAAAAAAAAACAGACGACATGCGTTTAACGGATGTCAGAATTCGTTGAAAAATGCAACCCTACCCTCCCTAAACTTAACTTCTTTTTCGATAACTCATAATTGATACAGCAATAGTAAATAAAAATGAACACGCTACCGCCCCTGTCTGAATGATTGGATTTCTCTGTATCCTTGGAAACAGGAAATTATGAGTTGTGTATGCGTTAAAAACTCAGTAAATTTTAAAATAAGTTACAGCAATATTCGCTTGAAGATGAAATGGAACTAATGATTTTAATTTAATTATATAATTAAATTTGAAGTTTTTAGCTTCCATTTTTGAAACATGGTTATTACTGGGTAGCGAAAAAACATTTTATATCAGTTAATTTATAATATATATATATATATATATATAGAGAGAGAGAGAGAGAGAGAGAAAGAGAGAGAGAGAGAGATAGTGGATTCTCCCGTTGTATTCGATGTATGAGGGTCAAGCAACTCACTTCCTAGGAACTGACAGCCCAGACACCAGCACATATAATTTGATTATAGTGATGAAGGCTTTGTGCAGAACCAACCACACTTTTTAAAGGCTGAATACAGTGCAGTATGACCGCAACCTCAAACAACCCTCCGCAGGTTTTGAATGCA
>OZ038501.1:57820254-57862754 GCA_964036315.1 Acanthosepion esculentum
TATATATATATATATATAAATTAATGTTTTGAGCGCTGAAATCTTACTCCTCGTTCTTTTTACATTTGATATATATATGTGTGTGTGTGTGTGTGTGTGTGTGTGTGTGTGTGTGTGTGTGTGTGTGTGTGTGTGTGTGTAATGAAAGAGTTAATTAATAAAAAAGAAAAAAGCCAACACTCAACAATATCAAGTATGAACACGGTCATAACGTGCTGACCGTGTTTGGAAAATAGAACATTCCTATAACTCTAGATACATACATAAACAATGCATATATTCTGTTAAAGTAAAATAAATTTCGTTCTTGATAATCGCTAGAAAGCGCTTGGAAAATATTCGGATAATTTTTATAAAATTTATATCCTGAAAAGAAAAAAAATATATGAACACATGAGAAATTCAACCACCTTGTCAGTCGTTTTCAAAGAAACTTGCACACACACAGACACACACACACACACACATATATATATATAGATAGATAGATAGATAGATAGATAGATAGATAGATAGATAGATAGATGGTATCTAGCAACTGTCCACTCAGTCACATGTGGCACAAGGCCAAATTTAACGTGAGATTCCGAGCCCTTAGTCTCGGCCAAAAATTACCCATAGAACGCGCATGAACGGGTTGGGTCTGTCTACCTCCCCGGACAAGACTCTGCCCTTCGGCATAGCCTCGTCCGGGTTCGACAGCACAGCTGAAAAGATTTCAACTTGACTAGATATAGATAGATAGATAGATAGATAGATAGATAGATAAGGAAGAAACTGAAGTAAATATGAAAAGATAGATAGATAGATAGATAGATAGATAGATAGATAGATAGATAGATAGATAGATAGGATTAATACAAATATGAAACTTTTCACTTAGGTGATGTTGTATTCAACATCCCGATTCCAGAATTTCGTAGACAGATTCTCCAGCAATCGCCCCGTCCACAGGAGATACTAGCATTTCACTGCTTATTACTTTGTTTTCACCACTTTTATATTAAGTTAAAAATTAATCTATGCACTTTTCTTTGGTGTGAGGTTGATTTTTTTCTTCTTTCGTTGTGTGTGTGCGCATGCGCGTGCATTCGCTTGTCATCGTGCATGCGCGCATGCGCTTACATGTAGAATGCTGTGGTTATTTCTCCTATTCTCCTTTTTATCTTGCCTCTTTATGCTCACTCACTATTGTGTTTTTTTATACTTTTTTCTCTGTTAGAAAGAGTGAGAGAGCGTGAGAATGAGAGAGAGAGAGAGAGAGAGAGAGAGGGGGGAGATCAGGAATTTCTTTTTTAACAAGAGAGATATTTTTTTTCATTTTAAGAAGTAAAATATTTCTTTTACTCTGAGAACGTTTAATTAAACGCTATTATTGTAAGTAACGTTAATTGTGTCAGCAATGAACAACACATTCAACATATTTCCGGAAAATATTTTTAAAAAAAGGAAAAAAAAAAAAAGATTTAATAAGCATATACATTTCCGGCAATTTACAATTTTCTTACACGTTCTTTTGTTGCCCACGGCGTAATTAGGACGAGCTTCGACATACAGCAGAATGGATACTTTTATCGAAGATAAGACGTAAAAAAGACAAACCAAAATAATATATATATATATATATATATATATATATATATATATATATATATATATATATATATATATATATATATTACATGAATCATTCATACAAAAAGCAGATAGCGACGTTAATGATATAAATGGCGAGAATACATCTTCGCAAACAAATTTATTAAGATACATTAACCCACGAACCTCTAGATGAATGTTATGATCCCTGTTTTTAATAAATTACAGTTGCATTAGGTCTTTTTATACAAGTACTTTCATCTGTTCATACAGACATCATCAGGTATGGAAATAGATTTGTTTTTTGCATCCAAGTAATAACGGGACAACGAAAGATTAGATGTGATTCGAAATATGTTTTTTTTTTTATGTGTTAACGGTAAGAAATTTTGGAACGTGCGGTCGCAACGCTGAGGTTAAATTGTTTTGTTTTTTTTAAATTTAAGAGTGTGCATTTTTTTTACTAATATGGTAATAGGAGAATTCTTTTGTTGTAGTAGTTTTTTCAGTAGATGTGTCATGAACTAAATTGTTCAATAAATAGAGGAATGTCGCAGTTATTATCCGAAAGTTGCACGTCGGATCAGTTCTTTTAATATCAAGTATGTGGCGCAGTTCAATTTATATTACATGAATCATTCATACAAAAAGCAGATAGTGAAGTTAATGATATATATATATATATATATATATATATATATATATATATATATATATATATTTAGTTGTATTGATGTGAGTTTGTGACCCTGGGTTTCACGTTATTTGCGATCGTCAGACAAACTGATTAATTTTAAAATTTTGGATTTATACATGGTGGCGTATATCGGTGTTTTTATGGAAGTGTGAGGAAAAACTGTCGTCGGGACGCCACTCATACGTACACGTTTTTTTATTCAGAGCTGTTCTTCTCCTAGACCATTGTCATCCAAGGCTATAGAACCCAGACCAGTGCTTTCTGCATTCTGTTGAGGTTTCTTCTAGACTCGATGAATTAATTATAATTATCTCAAATCCGCCTAATAATTTCTATCACTTGTATATCCTTGCTTGAACCGCTTTCTAATGATCCAGTTGGAGCGACTTGGGTTAGTAGTCGTGGCTCGTTGGGGCACAGTCCTATGGGTAAGGGAAAGTCGGATGAGTTCCACCACGGAGTTTGTGATCGATCAACGCTATATCGAGTCTAATTCGTTACCTCTTCGTCAGTGAGTCCCGTTGGTACAGTTGGTATGAAGTTTGCCTCGGTCCGGGTTTCAATTCTCGGTAGTGGATGCGCACTGCTGATGAGTCCCAAATATAGGACGAAACGGCCGTCCAGTGCTTTTGTATTCTGTTGAGGTTTCTGCTAGACTCGATGAATTACTTGTGATTATCTCAAATCCTCCTAATAATTTCTTTCACTAATGAATATATATATATATATATATATATATATATATATATATATATATATATATATATATATATATATATATATATATATGTTCCTTATAGGCATTATGAAAAATAAAAAATGTGTTTTCATTTCTTATTTTTTATTTTTCATAATGCCTATAAGGAACAAATTCTTTGTTTTCCTGGCTATATTATGGTTCTGTACCTCCAACAATTTATTTAAATATATATATATATATATATATATATATATATATATATATATATATATATATATATATATATATATACACGTTTTGAACAATAAACAATTACATTTTTTAGACACACTGGGTTGTATATTAATATTTTTTGGGGTTTTATTATTTCAATTACATTCTACAACAGACCTAATAAACAAAATTAAACATATACTGACAGTACCAGAAAATTCAACTATATTAACCATGGACGTAAGATCACTTTATTCAAACATCAAACACATCGAAGGACTAACCGCCCTTAAAGAAGCACTTACTAAAAGAACAAAACAAGACCCCCCCAACAGAAGTAATCATAAATCTTATGTAACATATTCTTACAATGAATGCTTTCTATTTCAATGGAAAACGCTACCTGCAAGTAAGTGGATGTGCCGTGGGTACCATTGCAGCTCCATTATATGCCACAATCTTCATTGGAAAATTTGAGGTGATTCATATTTATCCCTTCATCGGTAACGTCTGCATATTCTATGCAAGATATATCGATGATATCTTCTTCATACACTCGAGGATAAACTCACTGAATTCCTTATGACCCTAAACAACGTACGCGATTCCATTAAGTTCGACCACGAAAAATTAACAAGATCGGTAACATTTTTAGACACCCGCATCTACATCGATAAAAGCAGAAAACTACAAACGACACTTACACACTAAAATCACCGACACCCACAACTATCTACACTTTAAGTCTTCGCATCCAAAACACCTCAAGGAGAACCTTTGCTATTCACAAGCACTTAGAGCCAGAAGTAAATGTTCTAACAATGAAGAACTAAGTAAACATACTAAAAGATCTCGAGCGTCAATTCACAACACGTGGTTATAAACAACACCTAATCAGGGAACAAATAAATAAAGCAATTTCCACACCCAGAGAAGACACCCTAATGTATAAAATTAAAAATAAATCCAGACGAATCCCTCTAGTAACCACTTTCAACACCACTCTTCCTGCACTATCTCAGATAATCAAAAGTCGCTGGGAAATACTACATCTCAAACCAGACCTAAAAACTTTGTTTGAGGAACCGGCCTTCTGGCATATCGTAGACCTTAGAACCTTAATAGGTAGTAACCAAATTTCAGATGATAGGTAACACGTAATAGACCAAGAATAAAAACAACAGTATTTTCTCAACCATGAAACCACAAAAGAAGTTTACGCTGTAACCACAGACATACTAATTGGTTCACTAGCTCAGTCACTAAATCTACTTTCAAAATCTACCAGAACTCTAACTGTAGAAGTTATAGGATAATTTACTTCTTAGAATGCTCACTATGCCAGAAACAATGTATGGGGAAATCTGAATGGTCTTTTTAATACAGAATTCATAATTATCGGAATCAGATCAAGTCGGCTCCGCACGAAAGATTATTACCTGTAGAACAATATCTCCGCCTAGAAAAACATGATTTTGAAATAGTTACCTCCACTTGCTCACTGAAAAACAGTATAATATAGGTATGTCCAATATTTCGCTAAAAAGTGGCATACCTTGACGACAAAAGGTCCCCAAATTAATAAAACAATTTTTAACGTTTAAATATTTATGTTGTTATTAAAGAGGAAAGACCAAAGTATTTTCTGAATATTTTTTCAGATTTTTTAATCCTTCCTATAAATGTTAAAAATTTTATTAAAAAATCTTGTTTTTTTTCGAGTCAAAAAATTTCGTAAAATCGAACTTATCGACATTTCTGTCAGAAAGATCATAGTTTGTTAGTTAAAAAATCATGAAAAATCAATTACACCTTTTTCTTTTGTTATCTTAGGAAATTTAGAATGATTAAAGTATACTTAATGTAATTTGAAAGAAACATTACTTACATTTTTAGCAGAAAATTTTTTAAGAGAGATATTTCCAACCAGGGTGGTCTATTTTCACAGGCTTTGATTGATGTACGTCAATATATTCACAACTTACGGCACGGAAATTTATTGGATGGTAGCACAGAAGTGATATAATTCGTTCTAATTTTAAGTGAATCTGGTTAGTAGATTTTTTTTTAAAAATTCACTTTCAAATTTTTTTTTTTTACCTTACGTTTGAGGAAGAATTCTGCACTGAAAATAACATTTAAATTATGAAAGAAAATCAAATTTTACAAGTAAAAATAAAACAGTAAAAAAAATTCATTTTTTTAAATTGAGGTTTATTATTTCAGTCATGAAATATTTTTCTGAGAATATAAAAATTACATGAAACACCATTAATTGAAACGGGTTAACTTAATGAAATGAGATTTTATTTCTTTTTTATTAAGGCAGATTTTTTTCTATTTATTAATAATTATATGGCAGTAATTTTAATATGAGTTTTATTTTATTTATTAATAAAATTAACATGCTATGTTGGTTTTGTTTTGACTCAACAAGTATTTTTTAGTTTGAGTAGTAGCGAGCTAACTCCAGAAAATTTAAACTCCAAAAATCGTTTTAATTGATAATTTGTCGTGTGGATAATAATTCCAAAGTAATGTACAATGAATTTATGCATTCGATTTCAAACTTGAAAATTTGGGTGGACTTCCAGGGGCGTTTTTTTTTTGTAATTGTAAATAGTCGATATTTTCTTTTATCCCACTATTCGATTATATTTGAATAGAAAAAGAAAAAAATTGAAAATAATACGACGATATTCAGAAAACTTGACAAGCGTTGTTTTGTTGGTACTGAACGAATCAAAGCCATTTCTGAAGTAAAAAAAAAACTTGCTTCTATCAAAGGAAACTACTCATGTGACATTATTTCAACAATGTGCATCCGTACTTTCGTTGTAGACGATTTTAAATACAATTTTGGAATATTAAAAATTATTTTTAAAATAATTATGGTTGTCAGATTTTAATAAGCTTTCGAATTTATGATCTTTAAAAAGTAGAGAACATAATATATCATTTCCATAAGGTTGCAGAAAGAACTTAATGTATAAATATATAACAACCTTTTGTCATATTGTGTATTTAAAATTGAAAAAAAAAGAAAATTAATGTAAAAATTCATTGTTCATCAAAAAATTTTTTTCTTTCAGATAATAATTACCTTTGTATATATTATTCAGAAAAGCCATTAAAAACTTTCTTAATTAAATATTGTCTTAGTTTTATTGGGTTTTGTATTTTTACAATTGAGGTAAAAGTTTGGACAATTTCGGACATTTTTTTAACAAAAAAATCGATGATTTAGATTTTTCAGAGTTTTGTGCATTTAATTAAAAAAAGAATTCAGGTTGCAAATAAATTTTTTTTTGTGTTTTCATAAAATTAAGTTCGAGGTGGGTAACAGATATAAAAAAAAATATTTATACCATGACTTTCAAAGAGACAAACATTTCTAAAATAAGTTCATTCATTTCTGAATAAGTTCTGAAGTTTTCATTAAAATCCAACAAGTAGTTAATTTTTACAAGAATTTCGAAATTAATGTGTCTTTCAACTGACAAAAAAACAACTAAAAAAAAACGCTAAAATGGTCAAAATTGGACATACCTAGTATAATATCATGAAAAAAGGCCACAAACTTAATAAAAACAAAATTTTATCGTCAAAATATTTGTGCTATTATTAAGAGGAAAGACCAAAGTATTTTTTAAAATTATTTTTACAAATTTGTTAAACCATTGTAACACATTCAAAATTTTGGTTAAAAATCTTGTTTTTTTTGTTTGTTTTTTTTTTTTACGTCAGCGCGAGATGTCATTTTTACAGTGTGTGTGTATTGTGCTTTTTTCCTGTGAAAAACATCAATTTTGAAATTCATGCAAAAATCAAATAATTGTCGAATTTATATGAAACTTTCAGAACTTAATCACAAATGAATGAAATTAATTTTGAAATTTTTTGTTTTAGAAGATCTTGGAGAAAAGTATTTTTGTTTTTACATATGCTATCTATCCCCTACTTACTTAATTTCATGTAATTTCGCGAAATTGATTTTTCTATGCAGATTTTTTTTTTATTATGTAAAATTTGGACTCCTTGGACAATCTAAATCACCCAATTTTCTTTTTCAAACTTTTACTATTTATACTGAAAATCTGCTCCGAATGATAAAATAAAGAATGTAATCAAATGACATTATTTAATTAGAAAAGCTTTTAATTGATTTGATAAATAACTTCTATTAAGGACACTATTGTCTGAAGAAATAAATTTTTTTCGATGAATAATGAATTTTTACGAGAATTTTTTCATTTTTTTAAATTTTATATATATAAACACGGCTATCCACTAAAAATAAAAATTTGAAGTAATAGCAATGTCGGATTAAAAATAAATCCATTAATTCTTGAGAAATTTTTTCAGATAGATAGATAGATAGATCTGAACAGAATGAGATAGATAGATAGATAGATAGATAGATAGATAGATAGATAGATAGATAGATAGATAGATAGATAGATAGATAGATAGATAGATATGAAAATCAACAGAAGTAAGAAAATCAAGGAAGCAGTGGTTAAAGCGTGAAGAAATAAAAGAATACAAAGGGAAAATGTAGAAAGGAGAAAAGCAAAAAGAGGGAAATAATGAAGAAGGAGAAAAGAAAGAGAAAGAGAAAAGAAAGAATGAAAAAGAGAAAGAAATAGAATAGGTAGAATTAAGAAAGAGAATAAAAAGAGGAAAAAAGAGACAAGAACGAAGAAAGAGAAAAGAAAGAGGAAAAAGAGAAAAGAAAGAAAAGAAAGAAGAATAAAGAAAGAGAAAAAGAGAAAAGAAAAAATGAAATGAAAAGAAACAGATATGCAAGTGAAAACAAAGAGAAAAGAAAGAATGAGGAAAGGGAAAAGAAAGAGAAAAGTAAGAGTGAAAAAGGAGAAAAGGAAGAGGATAAAAAGACTAAAGAAAGAAAAAAAGAATGACGAAAGAGAAAAGAAAAAGACAAGAAAACATTAAAAAGAAAAAGGGAAAAAGAAAGAGGAAAGAAGAAAGTAGTAAGAGAAAAGAAAGAGGAAATAGGAATGAGGAAAGAGAAAAGAAAATGAAAAGAAAGAGAAAAAGAATGACGAGAGAGAAAAGAAAGAGAGAAGATAGAGAAAAGAAAGAAAAAAGGAAAAAATAGAAATGAAAGAGAATAGAAAGTGGAAAAACAATGAGGAAAGAAAAGAAAGAGAAAAGAAAGAATGATGAAAGAGGTAAGAAAGGAAAAAGAAAGAAAGAAAAAGAAAGAGAAAAGAAAGAATGAAGAAAGTAAGAAAGGAAAAAGAAAGGAAGAAGCAAGAAATAGAAATGAAAGAGAAAAAAAGAGAAATGAAAGAATGAGGAAAGAGAAAATAAAAAGACAAGAAAGAGAAAAAAAGGAAGAATGAAGAAAGAGAATAGAAAGAAAAATGAAAGAGGAAAGAAAGAATGAAGAGAAAAGAAAGAGTTCAAACGGAAGAAAGAAATCGAAGAAAGGAAAAACAAAAGCAGATGAAAAAACATCAAAGAATGAAAACGGAAGAACGACAATAACAAGCTTACTGTCTTCACTTTCATAAAACTTTTGATAATTTAACGGGGCCGGGTGAAGGCTTTATTTAATAATTTTGCTTCCTTTTGGAGTCTGAGACAACCTTTTTAAGAATGCCTGCATGTAACTACTTAACTATTAATATATAAATAAATTTTATCCGTAAGTTTCAAAAGTTATTATTAATATCGTTATTTTTTTTTTAAATCGAATCTCTAGCAATTTTTATTATAGCAGACGAAGAAAAAAAAAATGGCAAACATAGTAGAGGAAAGAGGAAAGAAAGGACTATCAATTTTAAGAAGACAGAATGTATGGCTGTTAACCCAATATGTGAGCTACGAATTGGCGATATCCAAATCTAGCAAGCCCGAAAAAAACTGAGAATTGTTTTAACAGAAGACAGAAAATTTAACACCGAAATCTGAAGATGCTTTAAAATAGCAAAAAATGTCTTCCAAAAGCTAAACAGAGTATTGACAAACATTAAAATTTCATTAGAGACAAAGAAAAGAGTACTGAACTGCAAAGATAATATAATTCCTCCTATATGAGAGTAATATTCTTCCTCCTATATGAGAGTAAGATCATTCCTCCTATATGAGAGTAATATTATTCCTCCTATATGAGAGTAATATCATTCCTCCTATATGAGTGTAATATTATTCCCCCTATATGAGAGTAATATCATTCCTCCTATAGGAGAGTAATAGCATTCCTCCTATATGAGAGTAATATCATCCCTCCTATATATTATTCCTTCTATATGAGACTAATATCATTCCTCCTATATGAGAGTAATATCATCCCTCCTATATATTATTCCTTCTATATGAGACTAATATCATTCCTCCTATATGAGAGTAATATCATCCCTCCTATATATTATTCCTTCTATATGAGACTAATATCATTCCTCCTATATGAGAGTAATATTATTCCTCCTATATGAGAGTAATATCATTCCTCCTATATGAGTGTAATATTATTCCCCCTATATGAGAGTAATATCATTCCTCCTATAGGAGACTAATATCATTCCTCCTATATGAGAGTAATATCATCCCTCCTATATATTATTCCTTCTATATGAGACTAATATCATTCCTCCTATATGAGAGTAATATCATCCCTCCTATATATTATTCCTTCTATATGAGACTAATATCATTCCTCCTATATGAGAGTAATATCATCCCTCCTATATATTATTCCTTCTATATGAGACTAATATCATTCCTCCTATATGAGAGTAATATTATTCCTCCTATATGAGAGTAATATCATTCCTCCTATATGAGAGTAACATCTTTACTCCTATATGAGAGTAATATTACTCCTCCTATATGAGAGTAATATCATTCCTCCTATATAACAGTAACATCTTTACTCCTATATGAGAGTAATATCATTCCTCCTGTATGAAGCTTGCCAATTTTCCCATAGACGAAGAGAAGGCTCGAGGTAACAGAAATGCTGTAATACAGACGGATGCTAAAAATATAATGAACTTGACATGTGACAAAGACGTTTTACAAAAAGCAGAATCAGAAAGGACAATTATTCTTTCTTTTTTACGTTTTATTTTTTACGGCGAGGTAAAACTCTTTACAAAGCCCAGGAGCCACTCGAGATAGAGGGTTACGTTTGGAAGCCACCTGTGTATATAGGAGTGGAAGAGAACGGTTCCTCCTAGTCTTGAACCGGTTAAGATTGTAGTAATCAAGGAAACATCCTGTTGGGAGTTGGTCCCACAGGGCAATGGTTCAGGGGAAGAAGCTGTTCGAGTGGAACTTACTTCTTACTTATGGGATACGGATAGAATGTGGGTGGTTTGATACTATGTAATTGGCATGGCGTGTTCTTGCTGTGAAGGTTTGCCTCGGAAGGACCAAGGAATGTAGTTCGCCCGAGCACTTTCCGTGGAAGTAGCGGCAGACCAGAGAGAAGCTTGTCATATCCCGCCTGTGAGAGAGAGAGATGTTACAGGTGGAGAATAGTTCGTCACCCACAAGGGCTCGAAAACGCTTTTGACTATATCAAGGCTGGAGAGTGTGGTTTGGAGCGCTCCCGCCCAAATGTGACAACAGTTCTCCATTTTTTAGCCTGATCTGGCTCTTGTAAAGGTAGAGGATAGCAGGAGGGGTCAAGTACTTAGTGGAGCGCTACAGGGAGCCGGTCATTTTACCTGCATCCTTAGCAATGTATTTTTAGATTCTGAAAGAGAGAGTTGGAAATTTTACGCCATATCAGGAGGAAAGACGGCTCAGAAATTTTGAAACTCACGGGAAATACTGAAAACATTCGAAGGGGAACATCGAAAGTTTTACCTAACGTGTCTGTGTAGATGGATGGCAAATCAGTAAGGAGGAGGGATAGTAAAAATAAAAAAAAACATTAAAAGCTACGACGCTGAAGAAAGCCATGATCTCCAACGTCCTGAAGGGACACGGCATATAGAAAAAAGAAATTTAATTTTGGGCTTATTACAAAAAGACTCGACTACAGGTAATATATTTGTAGAATTAATTTAAAAAAAAACGACCTAGTTTGCGTTAATGAACTTTCGAATCGAGCCAAAACATTAACCTGAAAACTCAAGTCATGTTCTTAAATAGCCCCATCACATCGAAACTGTCATGCGGATGCCATGCATAGCATCAAAGCCATTCAGAAATAGCTAAACTCTTAGTAGTACGCTATCGCATTCTCAAATGAATGGTTAAAATAACTTTGTGTAGGTCGGTGAAGACTATATTTCTTCAAATCGTGTGGACTTGCGCTACACAATCACAAGCAAAGACCTGTACCAAATAACAGAAACAACATCACTTGAGGACTACCAACAGAAGCAGCAACTAAAATGGATAGCACATGTAACACGAAGAAAAAATAATGACATTATCAAGATGATGACATTCCCCACTACTTCAGATAAAAGGTTAGGAAGGAAACCCCACCAATACGGGAAAGAGCCATAACAATTACTGGACTTGAGACAAATATTTTCCTGAAAGTTCAACCGACAGCAGCAGTGGCTGTCTTTATAAGGAAACATTTAAGATTATCAGTAGTATTTTTTGTGTAGAAACATGACCGACCTTCTCTTCACTAATTGTCGTCCATTTCCATGAGTAGGCCGTATGCATATAGGAAAAGTTGTCGCAAAATGAGTCGGGGCGTTGAGTCGCACGCGTTGCCGCATTAATATATGGTATTCGCTGATAGTGTATTTGTAATTTATACACCTCGTGTGATTGAAACACTCCTTTCGTCCTAGTGTTTTCCTTACAATATTATTAATCAGAAACTACGACATTATACAAGCGGTCTTGTATATATATATATATATATATATATATATATATATATATATATATATATATATATATAACATATATAACATATATAACATATATACATATGAACATTTTTTCAGAGTTAACCTGTAGAAAAAGACAATATTTATAAATGTAAAATCAATAGGAAAACTGTAATAGTTGCCGACGCGTTTCGTCCAATGTGGACTTTTTCAAGACTTTTTTTTGTTTTGTTATTATTAGTTACTTTGTTTAATAAATTCATTTCGTTTTTTTTGTCTTGAAAAAGTCCATATTGGACGAAACGCGTCGGCAACTAATACAGTTTTACTATTGTCTTTTACATTTATAAATATATCCATATATAACATATATACATATATACAGGGTGATTAAAAAGCATCTCTCCGTTTTAAAGTACTTATAATTTATTTATTAACCATGATTTTTACAAGAAATGGATATGAGCGGAAAGCGTTTGGCATGAGGTTTTATTTAAAATTCGATATGGGCACAAGATTTCGCTACCAGCTTCTCCAGATGCCGAAGAATCGCGTCAACTGATTTCACTAGGAACTCTTGTGGTATGGAAGACATAACTTCGTGTATTCACCCTTCAAGCTCTTTCAAAGTTTTGCTCTTGTATAGTAGACTTGCTCCTTCAACCAACCTCAAAGAAAAAATCACATGGTGTTAAGTAAGGACTGGCCACTTATATATAAAATAGTGAGTTACTTTACAATCACCCTGTATATAACAGCATTATACACTTCGCTGTCTTAACCTAATTTATTATTTAGCAAGTTATTTTTGATCAAGTATTTTAGAAGTATGTAAGTACATATGTTTATGTGCAAGTGTTCTTTCTAGTAATTTTTTTTAATTTCGTGAAAGTGAATATCTTATATTTAATTAAATTATAGACTGACTTACATTTAATTAAAGTCATAAATTGTATTACAATGAGGCAGTTTTTATGTAAAGTCAATGCAGTTAGCCCTTCAGTGACATTTTTACTTTGCAGATTAAAGGACGACGACACATGATTTTTCTTATCGCTTGAAATCAGCCCGATGTTTTTTGATGGACGATGACAGTATAATTCATTTGATAAGTGACGATGAATAGACGTGTCGGACAGAGAATGGTAGATGTTTCTTTAACGTACGGAGTAAAGTCTCGCTGCCAACACTGTAGTTTGAACACAGGCGATCCCATTTTGATTAGTAGATCATGTGATAGTAAAGGATATATATATATATGTATATATATATATATATATATATATTTATATATATATATATATGCCTGACTGGGAACATATTCAGTATTATTTTTTTCCACCCTCCTCCCTTATATGACTATTGGCTAATTTTTTTTAAAAATATATATATATATATATATATAGTTTAGGAAAAACTAGATAATCCGTATGGGTAGACCCAATGAGGATAGAATCCAGAGAGCTCAATGTAAATCAGAGCTAATAATTTAAATAAAAACAGACCACTTAAAGTGGTCTGTTTTTATTTAAATATATATATATATATATATATATATATATATATATATATATATATATATATATATATATATATATATATATATGTATTCATTACCGTCGAAAATTGCGGCCGTGCATTCGTTACACACACACACACACACACACACACATACACATACATCCTGCCTTTTATATATATATATATATATATATATATATATATATATATATATATGTATGTATGAAATATGCTCCCAAACTGTTTCCTGGTCTCTCTCTTTTCAAGTCCTCATTTTTTTTGCACTGACATTTGTTTTCATCTTTTATTCTCTTATGAGCACTCGGCAGACCTTTCCTGCACACCAACATGAATGAGAATAGTGATGCAATGTGGGCTTTTATGTATCAAGTTAGTGAAAAGCTGGGAGGGAGCCCCTGTTGTATGTTTACAAAATCATATTGAAAGACAAGCTTAGTTGCATCAGCCAAACCTTACCCAGGATATCTTATTCCATTAGTCTGTTCTTTCACGGGTCTTATATACCATGAAATACTGTTTCTATTGCTTATATGATATAGTGTATTAAGGAACAGAAACATTTCAGGAGAAACAAAGAAAAGAGTACAGAACTACTACATAATACCAGACCCTTCTACGTAGCAGTGAATGCTAGACAGTCTCTTCACAGATAAAGAGACTTGAAGCAACAGAAATGTGGTTATACTGATGGAGTATACCATGGGCCGAATATGTGAGCAATGACTACGTTTTAGAAATAAAAGGGAAGCAAATGAAGACGGTTATACTTAACATCAGGAAGAGACAGTTGAAATTGCTAGGAAACATAATGAGAAAAAAGCGCTTAGAAAATTCAATACTCACAGGCAAGGCGGGGGAAACAGAAAATCAGGGCACACTCTACCTAGGGAGAAAACTTATTAAGAGATACGAACGGAAGGATATTGTGAAGAGCCATGATCACTAAAGTCCTGTAGGGAAATTCATATAGAAGAAGATCTGTTTAAATTTCTGAGGCCAGTGGTTTTATGTTTCGCTGGTTGACGACTGTAGATCAATTTGGTTAGTCACAAGAAGCATGTCAATTCAAAATTTAGTAACCCAATTGATCCTCTTGGGAGCTTAATCTGGCTTTCTTTATTGAGAGATAAATTTATCTGCGTGTACACACACACACACACACACACACACACACACACACACACACACACACACACACACGCACGCACGCACATACACGCACACACACACACAAGAGAGTGTTTTTATTTTTTTTTATTATTTATTTATTCAAAATTTAGTAACCCAATTGATCCTCTTGGGAGCTTAATCTGGCTTTCTTTATTGAGAGATAAATTTATCTGCGTGTACACACACACACACACACACGCACACACACACACACACACACGCACACACACACACACACACACACACACACACACAAGAGAGTGTTTTTATGTTTTTTTATTATTTATCTATTCAAAATTTAGTAACCCAATTGATCCTCTTGGGAGCTTAATCTGGCTTTCTTTATTGAGAGATAAATTTCTCTGTGTGCACACACACACACACACGCACACACACACACACACACACACACACACACACAAGAGAGTGTTTTTTATTTTTTTTATTATTTATTTATTCAAAATTTAGTAACCCAATTGATCCTCTTGGGAGCTTAATCTGGCTTTCTTTATTGAGAGATAAATTTCTCTGCGTGCACACACACACACACACACACACACACGCACACACACAAGAGAGTGTTTTTATTTATTATTTTTATTTATTTATTCAAAATTTAGTAACCCAATTGATCCTCTTGGGAGCTTAATCTGGCTTTCTTTATTGAGAGATAAATTTCTCTGTGTGCACACACACACACACACACGCACACACACACACACACACACACACACACACACAAGAGAGTGTTTTTTATTTTTTTTATTATTTATTTATTCAAAATTTAGTAACCCAATTGATCCTCTTGGGAGCTTAATCTGGCTTTCTTTATTGAGAGATAAATTTCTCTGCGTGCACACACACACACACACACACGCACACACACACACACACACACACACACACAAGAGAGTGTTTTTATTTATTATTTTTATTTATTTATTCAAAATTTAGTAACCCAATTGATCCTCTTGGGAGCTTAATCTGGCTTTCTTTATTGAGAAATAAATTTCTCTGCGTGCACACACACACACACACACACACACACACACACACACACACACACACACACACACACACACACACACACACACACACAAGAGAGTGTTTTTATTTTTTTTTTTATTATTTATTTATTTTTGTTTTTAATCAATTCACTCCAGGCAAGGCGATAATGCCACTAAGACGCGAGGGGGGTTACTGGGCGTGAAAGAGAATGAAAAGACAATAGAAGGTTAAAAGAGCACATTTTGACGAGAGCAAATTGTCATAATAAAATGTCGAATAAAAAAGCATGTCTCATTTTTTTTTAACCATCTATAATAGTTTCCTCTTATTTAAAGTACAAAACAACTACTTTTGGAGCCAATTTAAAAAAAAAAAATTACCAGGAGTAGTCTCAAACTTTTGAAATGTAGTGTGTGTATGTATGTATGTATGTAGATATGTATCTGTTATGGTCCAGTATCCTAGCACCACTGTTATGGTCCAAGGTTAGGACCAAGGAAGAACAACACGAACACAAGAGTAGGAATTACAAAGATATAAAGAATAATAATACAAGATGTGAAAAAGGTTAGTATGACTGTCAGTCTGGTTTAGAGTGAACTACTATTGTCTTGACTCGTTCCACTTCCTCTCTATCTGTCTCTCTTGAGAGGCGCAGTCTTTATAGTGTCAGGAAGAGTTCATTGTCGTTACAGGTAAGATCCCGTAACAGTATGTATGTATACGAGTTATGGGCGCGTGGCCGTGTGCTTAGAACATTCGCTCCCTGACCATGAGCCCCGGATTAGAATCTTACCACTTGTCAGAGATTACCTGATGTTATCGGTCTGGAGGGGGACGATCACAGCGTGTGGCTTCTTTGGAAAGTGCCTGAAGACCATACCACGCGTTGACCCAAGCCTTGTGAGTGAAATTGGGTAGACGGAATACTTGGTGGCCGTGCTAGCACGAAGTCACAAGTCATCGTCACCGAGGGACTGAATGTGCTGGCCTTGTTCAAAATGTTGATCACGCTAGATAACACGCGCTCTCCCAGAAACTGTAACTAAGGTCTGGTCAACATACTTGTAGTGTAAACCACAGGTGGGCTCTGTGGGTGTTGCACAAACACAAATGTGCCTGAGCGAGCGTCTGAAGTAGGGATTGGCTAGCCGCCCTAGTAGGGTATCCTCGAATACGAGTGGGTAGCTATTACTCAGCTATAATTATGTATTAGTCAGTTATGCGCCATGCGTGATACACACTTAGGCGATCATGTATCTTTCGATACATGACTGACGATGCTGATTTTTTTCCCCGCGGTAGGTTGCCATTTCTTTATGCGGTAGACCAATTGACATCCAAGGCTGCAGAACCCGGTTTCTGTCCTGCTATTTTACAGCTGGGGAGGAAGAAGAGGATTCATATCTTTTCCAAGGGTATTAAGTGAATGTAATGGATTCGACTGGAATTCGAACTCGGCTTTCCGATTCCTCAAACCGAGCCGCTATCCATTACTTCACCGTAGGAGTATCATATCCCTGATGCTCAAGTGGGATGAGGAATCGTAACCTTACCTGACGTGACTTAACAACGCATAATAGTGAATTTTATGCCAAGTTAGTCTACAAGGGTTAGTAAGAACATTTAATCCAATACTACCTGCCCCATGTGCCGGTTACGGATGATTAAACCGGTTCTTTCACTAGGCTTTTCTGCTTAGTTGTGTTAGTGTTAGTAGACGCCAAGCAATATTAAAAACAAAAACTTCTTGTAGGATCAACGACTATCCAGATATATGGAGCCTCTTGACCAAGATAAGCTTTCGACTTGGAGGACATCGGATGTGGTTTAATCTGAAGAGGAATCTGGTGAGGTGTTTGTCTGCATAGCGACCGTACGACCACAGCAAGTCATAGGACAGGTGATGATTATGATGCTGACGAACAATACTGCCTCTCAAAAATTTGGACAAAATCATAAAAACGTTATGATTAAACTTTTTCCTAAGAGAAAAGAAATGATCCTGAGATTCTAAGGATGGCGTCCTTAATTAGATGGAGGTGCTGGTAACTGTATTACGATTATGTGGGCGTGCACCAGCCTCAGACGTGCAACTAGCAGGTAATTAGACAAATTGCTAAGTTTTCGGAAGTTAACTCCCAGGGTAGTGACGGCCTGCTCTATATTTGCCAGACGGGGAATTTGCAACCAGATCCGTCATCGACCAAACTTCACAATTCTCATGTAACACCTGACTCTCCATTGCTCACTCTTCTTTCAACTTTTCTTCTTTCATTTCAGTTCATCGAGTTTTCTTTCTTCTACGACCTTCTCTTATATCAGTTTAACTCTTCTTTCTTTGTCATCATTTCTTTCGTTCTTTTTTCTTTCGTTCGTTCTTTTTTCTTTCTTTCGTTCTTTCTTACTTTCTTTTTGTTTCGTTCTTTTTTCTTTCGTTCTATCGTCCTTTATTTCTTTATTTCTTTCGTTCTTTCTTTTTTCTTTCTTTCTTTCTTTCTTTCGTTCTTTTCTTTCTTTCGTTCTTTCGTTCTTTCTTTCTTTCGTTCCTTCATTCGTTCTTTCATTCTTTCGTTCTTTTTCTTTCTTTCTTTCTTTCTTTCGTTCTATCGTCCTTTCTTTCTTTCTTTTTTCGTTCTTTCTTATTTCTTTCTTTCGTTCTTTTTTCTTTCTTTCTTTCTTTCTTTCTTTCTTTCTTTCTTTCGTCCTTTCGTCCTTTCTTTCGTTCTATCGTTCTTTATTTCTTTCTTTTTCTTTCTTTCGTTCTTTCGTTCTTTGTTTCTTTCGTTCCTTCTTTCGTTCTTTCATTCTTTCGTTCTTTTTTCTTTCTTTCTTTCTTTCTTTCTTTCTTTCTTTCTTTCGTTCTATCGTCCTTTACTTCTTTGTTTTTTTATTCTTTCTTTTTTCTTTTTCTTTCTTTCTTTCGTTCTTTTTCTTTCTTTCGTTCTTTCGTTCTTTCTTTCGTTCCTTCTTTCTTTCTTTCATTCTTTCGTTCTTTTTTCTTTGTTTATTTCTTTCGTCCTTTCTTTCTTTCGTTCTTTTTCTTTCTTTGCTTCTTTCGTTCTTTCTTTCTGTCGTTCCTTCTTTCGTTCTTTCATTCTTACGGTTTTTCTTTCTTTCGTTCTTTCTTTCGTTCTTTCTTTCTTTCGTTCGTTCTTTCTTTCTTTTACTTTCTTTCTTATTTATACACTACGGTTCAAAAGTTTGAAGCCACCCCCAGAATTAACATGTAATGAACTTGACAGAAGCATGAAAAAAAGAGTTAAAGTCATTGAAAAAAAAAAGAATGGAATCAATTATCAAACTTATACTTTGAGAAACTTTTGCAACGAATGCCGGAAATTTGTCGTGCAATAATCAATGCCAAAGGAGAATATTTTGACGAGAACAAAATTTAATCTTAAAATACTTTTTTTCTTTTTGTCATAATATAATTTATAATTAAAATCATTTCTCAATTTTTTACAATGTATAATAATTTTCTCTTATTTAAATTACAAAACAACTACTTTTGGGGCCAATTTAAACAATTACCAGGCGTCCTCAAACTTTTGATCTGTAGTGTAGATACATACATACATACATACATATACACGCAAATATAATGGCCGGCTACTATCATTTTCCAACAACACTCGTCTGCTATGGAAGCTAATACCTGCTCAGTCACATTTGTGTTTGTCCAAACCCACAAAGCCCTCCTGCGGTTTATACAGCAACTATTTTGAGCAGACATTAGTTACTGTTTCTGTGAAACAGCGCATAATCTGTCATGTTCAGTGGTTTTACCAAACCCAGGCCGCTCAAACCCCTCGGTTACAGTGACTTATCACTTCGTGCATATATACATACATACATACATACATATATATATATATATATGTATATATATATATATATATATATATATATATATATATATATATATATATATATATATATGTATATATATATATGTATATATATATATATGTATATATATATATATATATGTATATATACATATATATATATATATACATATATATATATACATATATATATATATATATATATATATATGTATATATACATATATATACATATATATATATATATATGTATATATATATATATATATATATATAGGAAAAAAGATGCAGAGGATTCAAGAAGGCAGAAGATGGCAATTGAGGTTGCATTTAAAGTTTTGAAGATTGTAGCCATCAGAGAAGCAAGGGACGCAAGGGAGTTCCGCAGGTGAGAAGTACGAGAAAAAACTGTTGGAGCAGAAATCGCGGTTACACGCTTAAATTCATGTAGTCGGGGCACCAGGGAAAAAAAGCTCGTCAGAGCAGTTGCCATGAAAATATTTGTAGAAAAGAGAAAGAGAAGCTACGTGACGTTGGTAAAAAAAAAAACTGACTGAAGTCGAGATGCCTGGACTTCAGGATCGATTACATTGCATATCCTTCTTTGCTTTGGATTTTGTCAAGAGTCTCGAGATGTACAGCAAGAGCATCAGACCATCTATGGCAACAGTTTTCAGTGCACGGATAAATAGTAGATTTGTAAATATATATATATATATAATATTACATTATGAAATTATTTTAAGACATTTTTTAGGTTTATAGGTTCTTGAAATTTTAACTCTTTTTCCCTTATCCCTCTTTTTTCTTTTCTTTTATTATCATTTCACCCCAAGCAGGGCGCGAATTCCACTATTACGCAGGGTGTTACAGAGAGCGAGAGTGAGAGAAAAGACTGGGTATTAGGTGGGGGGAGTGAGCAAAGGATAACAGATGAATGGTGTTCAAAATGGTGATTCACATTTCATTTAAATCTTTGAAGATTTTAGTTTTCAAGGAAGCAAGTAAACGGTAGGGAGTTCCACTGTTGGGAAGTGCGAGAAAAGAAACTGTTATAGTCGAAGTGGCGGTTACATTTTACTATTTTAACAGTAAAAGGGTGAGACCTACATGGTAATCTAGTAGCACGCTTAAATTCATGTAGCCGCGGCACCAGGGAAAAAAGCTCGTCGGAGCAGTTGCCATGAAAATATTTGTAGAAAAGAGAAAGAGAAGCCAAGTCACGTTGGTAAAAAAAAAAAGTGACTGAAGTCGAGATGCCTGGTCAGGATCGATTACATTGCAGATCCTTCTTTGCTTTGGATTTTACCAAGAATCTCGAGATGTGCAGCAAGACCATCAGACCAGATATGGCAACAGTTTTCAGTGCACGGATAAATAGTAGATTTGTAAACGTGCAAAGTGAACTCTGACGAGAAAAACCTTCTGGTACGATACTGAACCAAATTTCCTTGCAGTAGATGCAGCTATTGATTCAATGCACGTTGTTCCACTTCAAGTCAGTTAAAACGTGAGGCCAAGAAATTGTAATTTTAATCTGATGAGTCGAGTGTTAAAAACTTTCCCGTTGTAATAAACTATATTTTATAACCGTGTTTTCGATGATGCGTTAACTTTTTCTTTGGTATATATCATATTGCTCTGTATGCTATACATTGAGCTCTCTTTATGGACCCATCTTTTAATATATTATATTAAAAAAACTAACATGGATTATCTTTTCCATTTACGAATTTGATATTATCTATCTATCTATCTATCTATCTATCTATCTATCTATCTATCTAACTGATTAATAAGTTGGGTATCTGCAGAATTTTCATAATAATTCATGTCTAGGCCAAGAATCCTCAACGCCCACGCATGCAGAAAATCGCTGGATGACCATTTCGTCCATTTTGGGACTCATCAGCAGTGCCCATCCTGTACCGACTCTGAGAATCGAACCCGGGCCGTTACGATATGACGCAAGCATCATACTATTGTGCAAGCGGGCCACAGTTACTAGACACAATATAGTGCCGCTCAAATTGTATGAGGTTTGCGTCGGTAAAGGATGCGCGCCACATCTCGCAGAATAGGGCGATTATATGTATGATGTAAAGGAAGTATGGGAAAACATTGCAAATCGGCAAGATGAGATTGTTAAGAGTTTGATAATTAATTCCAACCTTACTGTCAGAACAGAATCATTATAAACCAATTACAAATCAGAAAGAATGGGATTGGCAGTGGTCGGGAATTACTACAAATATCACTGCCAAAATAAAGGTATCATATGTATAAGGTAAATGCTAACTGTTTTAGGAGGCACGGTGGAGTAATAGATAGCGGCTCGCATGGTGAATCGTAGAGCTGTGTTCAAATTCCAGTCGAATCCATTACATTCACTTATGCACTAATACCTTTGAGAAAGGTATGAATCCTCTTCTTCTCCTCCTAAGCTATGGGGAAATAGCATGACAGACTGGGTTCTATAGCCTTGGATGGCAACTGGTCTACCGCAGAAAGAAATAGCAACCTACTGCAGGAATAAATCTGCCTCGTCAGTCATGTACCGACAGATATATGATCTCCTAAGCATGTATCACGCATGGCACATAACTGATTGAACTGATTTACTATTGTAAATCATTTCAGATCTGGAAGGAATTATCAGTGGTCAGGAATTAATGCAAGAGTTGCTGGCATAATAGTTTTCTTATATGTATAATGTAAGTACATTGCTAATAATTCTACTATAAGAATGCATTGACAATAAGGAATAGAGAGATTTTTCATTATCAGGAATTATTACAGGCCTTTACTGGCAGAATAGAGTTATTGTATGTATAATATGAATGCATTGCTAATGGTTTTTTCCGATAGGAAAGTGATGTAATGGAATAACCTGTTACCCCCATGAATGACTACACTATAGGTAGTAACTATTTATAAGTAGCTGTAAGTCAACGGACTACAGAGATCAGTTGAGATCTTTTACTCAGCTCTTGGCTGTTGTCGAACTCTAGGCCTTCGGGGGAAGAAGAACCCAGACGCGGCTATTCCGAAGGGGGTGAGGTAGACAGACCCGAACACGTTTATGCGGTGCCTACGAGGAAATTTTGGCCGATCTTACGGGCTCGGATTGCCCCCACATTAAATTCAGCCTTGTGCCACATCCTACCTTGTGGAGAGGTTGGTAAATATTACTAGCTGGGATCTGTTGAATACGACTTAGACTTACACGAGAACTTCCGACCTTCCAATAGAAGCACTCACTACTGGATTGACTTGCGACGACCTTGTGCATAACTGTTACCTTTATTCTTATTGTACTGTTTTTTTCCAATAAACCTTTACTTATTCTATCCATCTTGTTTTTCAAGTATATAATCTCGGTCTTGTGCCACACCCTTCCTTGTGGGGAGGCAGGTAAATACCGACTTGCTGGTATCTGTTATTCAGATCTTGGCTTCTGTCGAACTCTCTGCTTACGGGCAGAGAGGAACCCGAACAAGGCTATGCCGACGGGCAGAGTCTCGTCCGTGGAGATAGACAGACTCGAACCCGTTTATGCGTGGTTTACCGGGAATTCTTGTCCGAGTCTACGGGCTCGGAGTGTCCCACATTAAATTCGGCATTGTGTCACATCCTACCCCGTGAGGAGGTTGGTAAATATTATTTCTAGCTGGGATCTGTTGAGTACGACTCAGACTTACACGAGAACTACCGACCTTCCAATAGTAGCAATCACAACTGGATTGACTTGCGACGACCTTGTGCATAACTGCTACCCTTATTCTTATTGTACAGTTTGTTTGTTTACAATAAACCTTTACTAATTTTACCCATCTTGTTTTTCAAGTATATATTCCTATTAGCACGGAATATAACAGAAAGAATTGCAAATCAGAAGGAAAAGGATTCTTAGTTTGTTTGACTCAGTGTTTATTCATGCCACCGGGTCTAGACTTTCTATATTCTGACCGATGACCTCGTTTGGATGGCGACCAGTTTGGGCATCAGTCAGTTTTCATACCGGCCATTGCTTCGCTTGGTCTTCGTTCATGAATTTTAAATGACGGAATATTTTAGCGTGTCGGAAAACAGATCGGGGCTTTTGAACTGTCGAAATTATGACAAGAGGTGTCAGTTTGTGTAACGCTTTAAAACGGAATCGGCGAATTATGTTTAAATATCCAATAAAGGACTGAAGGTAACTCCGCATATTTGTTGTTTTTTTTTTATCACACGCAGATAATTCTTGGAAGATTGTCTAACCTTGCATCCTCTTGCTATCAAACAACGAAACCAACGCCTTTATCCACTGTGCAAAGGCGTTGGTTAGATCCAGTGACAGGACCCAAAGAGTGTGAGTTCAATACCCGGTGAAGGCCTTGGAGAGGGGAATTAACAGGAGACAACTAATAACTGATATCCATTAAACATGGCACGTAGAACTAGAACAGTCTACCACCCCAGTGAGCGAAATAAAGGGTTCAATTCGACATTCCAACAACCTGAAGAAGGCCGGAGTGTACAACGGCTGAAACGTTGTAATAAATATGTCAATGATGAGGACAATAGTCCGAATAATGTAAATAGTGAAATATAAACTTATTTCTTACAAAGAATACATATTCTATTCGTCCTAAAACCAATCCTAAAAATTTTGTCGGCATTAAATAACCTACTGTGGTTGATATGCCGTTAAACAAAATAAAACAAACCGAACTAAACATGTGGCCTTTGGATTTTGGGCGTCATACTTTCAGACCAATCAAAACACTTCCTAGATATTTAAAATTTCGTATCTCTAATTTGTAATTTGCAGGATGGGCTGATACTTTTTTATTCTTATATTAGGCGAGCATAAAAAGAATAAAAAATTATTCAAAATAAAGCCAGTACAAAAACTGAAATATCTGGGAAATATTTTAACAGGGGACGGAAAATGCGACACTGAAATCTGAAGACGCATTGCTATAGGGAAAGAAGCCTTCTGAAAGCTAAGCAAAGTATTAAGAAACAGGAAAATTACGTTAGATTGAAAGTGAAAGGCACTGAACTGTTATATAATATCAATTCTCCTATATGGCAGCTAATGCTGGATAATCTCATGACAGATGAAGAAGATACCTGAAGCAACAAAGATGTTCCGTCCTCTGTTAAAATACTTCCTAGGTATTTTACTATTTCTTAATACTTTGCTTAACTTTCGGAAGGCATCTTTCCCTATACCAATGTGGTTCTCCAAAAGGATGCCGAAAATAACATGGACCGAACATGTGCAATGCTCCATTATGGCTGAGGGAAAGTCGTTAAATCCGAGATGTCAGGTCAAGACCAATAACATTACATATTCATTATGGATTTTATCAATAATCGTTAGCTACAACGAAGAAGCACCGTACCAGATGTGAGGTTAGCATTCAATGCTCGGACGAATGCTAGACTTGTAAAAATGCAAGAAAAATTCTGGAGAGAAAAATTGTCTACTAAGACACAGTAAATTGGCTAATCCTAGCCGCAAACCCAACGATTGGTTCTATGAACTACGAGCATATTTTAATCGGCAACTCCCTGAAAAGATAATATCTCGACTTACCTCATCTCTTCCCTCACTATTTCATATATTCATAGTCCAACCAGAAAAGTCTTTAAACTGGTCTTTTCAGATTTTTTTCGCACTTCTCCGAGCCCCCGACATCCATCTCCCAAGACAAACCAGAAATTAACTTCGCCGAAGTCCCCGTTCCATTACAGGAATCAGGAAATTGCTAGCCAGAGGCGTGTAATTTTGTTACAAACTGCGCGCCAAGGACCACTTGTTCGTTTCACTGTCGTTTCTCGGGGGGTCGAAAGTGTCTGTCAGTTTCAATGGGAGTCAAAATTGCCTAACGCGTCAAAGAAACACCTGCTCGATAGGTGTGCCCGCCACCTCTAATCCGAGTCATTGTCAGACAAAGACGAGTAGGGGTGAATTAACTTCCCAGGTCGAGCAGGAATTTAAATAAAAAATTATAAGTTGCAAGCTCCATAGTCTGCCGGGTGGGAATTGGCAAGTTGGAAGTTGAAAGTTCTTGGAAGAAGCTCCTCAATTTTCATAAGCCCTTTTCCGAGGAAGATTGAAATTAAAATGATGCAGAATATACAAACCATTGGTAACATACATACGCGCGTACGCACACGCACATATTCCCTATATCTCTGTCTCATAAGCAAGCACGCGTGCAGACACACACACACACATATACACCTTGAAGCAAATTAATTGAAACAATTCCGTTATTTACTTTTTTCGTATTTTTCCAATGAAACATGACCCAGTGTACATGTTAGTACTTTGTATGTCCATTCCATGAAGTCGTTCCTTGCAGATTGACCGCAAATTCTTGATTGGATTTAAATCCGAAGAGTTTCCGAGCCAGTCTATAGTATTTTGATTTGCTCACAGGTAAGGCTTGCCAGTGTGTTCGTGAAGCGTTACAATTTTCTTACGCGTCCTTGGAGTAACGTCTATTGTAGACAAAGACCCTAGGCCAACTAATCGACAGTCGAGACATTAGTGTCTGGGCGTGATATAAATCTGATGCAATCACGGATGACGCAATATTTTTCAAGGCCAAACAAATTTCATCATACACCCCGAAAATAGATTCATATTACTGCACACCACTGCAAATGACCCAATCTGGGCAAAAAATAGAAATCGATTAAACCCTGTCATCCCAGTAGGTCTAAACCTGACCGTATAGTGAAAGGAAACTAAAGCCGTTGTTTAATTTTCACAAAGGTATATATATATCGACGCTCTGCCTAAGTGAAACCTTGTTAGGTTTGTCTGGCTCATTAGTTTTGACTAGGTTTGCCCTACGTTTGTATCGAGCTCTTTAGTTAGTTGTTTACTCGTATCGGGGTTTTTTCTTTGGGCCTCGAACCTGTATCTGTGCGTTTATTTTCGACAGACTTTCATGTTCCTGGCTCTTTCTTTTTTTAAACCTTTTTTTCCCTTCGAGATTGATTTGGCTATTGTTAAATCAAGAATTCGAAGATTTTTCGACACGAGTATAGTTACCTATATATATATATATATATATATATATATATATATATATATATATATATACAAGGGGGTGCAAAAGTAGATGCGCACTAAACGTATTGTTTTGTTTATAGAAACATATCAATAATAAACATAAAGTTGGTTCTCGGTGTCGTACCGGAAAGTTTTTTTCTCGTTAGAGTCTACAGATCTACACATCTACAGATCTACCATTCGTCCGAGCATTGAATACCGTTACCATATCTCGTCTATTGCCCCTGTTGTTAATCTCGTGGTTTTCGACAAAATCTACAGAAATCGATCCTGTCCAGGCAATTCGACTTCAGTCACTTCCCTCTCCACCCTGACGTGGCGTGGCTTCCCTCTGTCTTTTCTACAAACATTTTCATGGCAACTGCTCTGACGAGTTTTTCTTTTTGCCAACGTGAATTTAAGCGTGCTACGAGATTGGTATCTAGGTACCACACCTTTACTGTTGAAATAGTTAAATATAACCACCAATTCTACTACAAGGCTTCCTTGTTTTAGCGCTTCCCGACAGTGGAACTCCCTTCCTCTTACTTGCTTCCATGATAACTAAAAGTGTGTGTGTGTGTGTGTGTGTGTGTGTGTGTGTGTGTGTGTGTGTGTGTGTGTGACCTGGGCAACCTCTAGCGAGCATGTTGAGCCTCTGGGACATTTTCATAAAAAATGCCTGCGTTAGACGCAGAAAATAATTATGCTATATCAGTCTCTAAACTGTTGTGCTGAAGCGATCAATAATCCTGAGCCTCGATTCCACAGTGCTAAAGGGGAGAGTAATGTAGGCTGATTACTTAGTACCTTTAGAGATCAACCACCTTACAAAATGGACACTGTACGGTGAACTGGTGGAAGGCAAAAGATACAAGGACTGCCTCAAAGACACACTTAAGAAAGTCCACTCAAACACCAGAGTTTGGGAGGATCTTGCGTCGGAAAGGTCTACCTGGAAGACACAGTACGACTAGTATTAACGGCTTTAAGAAAGTTAGGATTGAACAGGCAGAGCTAAAACGGTGTACGCGTTATAGGGAAAAACGTAAACCTCCCGGAAAAGATATTAAAAACACTCTCACCTATGCAGAATTTTAGCGCCATACGCCTTTCAAAGACGAGATTGATTAGTCACATATGTCAGGATAAGAACACGATGATGTTCATCCTGATTTCACTTTTAATCTATGCAACAAAGTGCGCAGGGCAGCGAGTAGATTTACACAGCATTACAAGTCACCACATCATGATTTTTGCACTGGTTTAAAATGCGGGTCACTCGCTGGGTGAATGGGTCAATATAGATATCATCAAAGGCATGGAAATTAACAGTTAATTCATGATGGTAAGGGACACGAGTTCATTTTCCGTCATATAGAGTAGTGAAAATTTCGCTTGATCAACACGGGATTGAATAAAATATGTGTTTATTTGGTGACATTTTGGGAAGTGTATGGACTTTGAAAAAAAAAACAACAAATCTATTTGATATACCCTAAGAGATGGATATAAAATGAATGAGATTATCGGAATAAACACTCCGACTCGTATTCAAAACAACACACAAAATACATCTTAAAAAATGAAAACATAAAGAGTAATTAACAACACCTGACAAATAATCACCTTGAAAATGAATAAAGATGTCTCCGAAAATGTTTCAAACAATAGACAATATGGACAATTTTTACGTTCCCTTACTTCCACCAAACGAAAAAATGTAAGAACGCTGGAAAAATTAAATAAAAATATTGATTAAATCTTCCTTGTCTATCATATTTAGCGAAATATGTTTAAAAGAAAGGTTGCTAGCAATATATATATATATATATATATATATATATATATATATATATATATATATATATATATATATATATAGATGTATTGATAATATTAGTGGTCAATATATATATATATATATATATATATATATATATATATATATATATATAGATAGATAGATACATACATACACACATACATAGATAAATTTCCAAGAGGATAGAATCCAGGTAGAACTCAATGTCCAAGACAGAGTAAAAATATAATATAAAAGGCTCAAACACTAATATTCCATTGTTATAATTTATTACATTGGAATCGTAATCACGATCCAATTCATCAGCCTTCAAATTCAAAAACTGAATCTGTAGGTCTGATGAATTTGATCTTGATTACTATTCCAATGTAATAAATTATAACAATGGAATATTAGTGTCTAAGCCTTTTACATTTTATATATATATATATATATATATATATATATATATATATATATATATATATATTGGGTTGGTGCATAATTATCAGGTGTTATTGTAGGCGAGTTGTTTGTTCATAAAAAACTGCCGTTTTGTTTAATTTTTAAATAAAAATATTATTTTTATTTCCAGGTTATAAAAATGTTTAATTGTTATGTTTCTTTTTTCATAATAAATATTGTTTAAAAACGCCTGATAATAATGTCAGTCAATTGTGCGCCATGCGGGATACACGCTTAGGCGATCATGTACCTTTCGATACATGACTGACTAGGCGGATTTTTCCCGCACTAGGGGGGTGGGGAAGAGGACCCATGCCTTTCCCAAGGTAAGTAAATGAATGTAATGGATTCGACTGGAATTCGAACTTGGCTCTCCAATTCCTCAATCCGAGCTGTTATCCATTACTCCACCGAAATGTTTTAATGTGTTTTCTGTTTATTCGTTATTTTTATGGATACGACTTCATCTGAGAAAATGCTTTGTTTTAATTAAACAGTATTAATTACATTTACCGGCCTGAATTTTCGAGAAATTTCGTAGAAAATATGCGATCTCTCATAGGAATCGAACCTGCATCCCATACGGAAACCATCATATAGCCTGATGTTCTGTTAACCATTCAGTCATAGAAAAATTTCTTTAGCAAAGTTCAAATTACTACTTATAAACATACATCCTCGACGATTTTTCTCGATATATCATTTCTTGTACACTCGGGCCGGTAAATGTAATTAATACTGTTTAATTAAACAGAGTATTAACTGAAATAAGTTTACCGGCCTGAATGTCCGAGAAATTTTCATAGAAAATATGCGTCTTCCGACAGAAATCAAACCTGTATCCTATAAGGAACCGTCATATAGCCTGACGTGCTTTTACTGATTTCGCCACAGAGGATCGTTCGGCTAGCAAGATCGATTTTAATGTCTTTAAATTTTAATCTTCCATGAATCTCTCACGTACCTTCATATCTGCTCATGGTGTATCCAAATGTAAACAAATCACGTCACCCATTATGAAATGGACAAAGACATTTTTGTGTTTATACATTTCTTTTTATAGATACAAATATTTAAGTAAAGGCTCTGTTTAAACAGTATTAACAACATTTACCGGCCTGCATGTCCGAGAAATTGTCATGGAAAATATGCGTCCTCCGACAGGAATCGAACCTGTATCCTATACAGAACCTATAGTTCCGTATAGGATACTGGTTCGATTCATATAGCCTCATAAACAGTCATATAGACTGACCTATAGGAATATATATATATATATATATATATATATATATATATATATATATATATATATATATATATATATATATATATATATATATATATATATATATTAAAGTAATGTATATTTAAGCTGCACAGAATGCAGCCTTATAGAAAAATAGTACAATCATCAATCATCGTTTGAGCTGGAAAGTTACAAACATTGTACAAAACGAGCTAGCCATGTGTGGGAGCTAAGAGAAAAAAATGAAAAAAGCCCTAATGTCTATTGGATTATTTTTAAAACAAGGCAAGCCATATAGCATTAGTAATGACATGTGAAGATTATGTCAGGAAGAAAAGCTGGCCATTATGTAGCGAGACATCTTTCTAAATGAGAGGCCTGAGATAATGGCAGCTTGGAAAACACGCAAAGAAGTATCTGTTGGAAAAATATGAACCCGAATACGAGTAGAAAAATTGTTTTTCCTCCACCTTCTTCCTCTAGCCTTCTTCCCTCCCACATATTTTACCTTTTTTTCTTCCCATTACATTTCCGTGTAATAATATAAGTGCATAACGTAATAGTAATGCAATTGACCCTTTTCACTGCCTGAAGAAACATTTATTGGTATAAACCGCGGTAGCAGAAAAAGTTGGTGTTTATAATATATATATATATATATATATATATATATATATATATATATATATATATATATATATATACAAGTATAGGATTAGTGTAGATGGAATAAATTCCAATAACCAAAAATACTATTCTTAAAAGTGTGCACAATGCAAAGTAGAGCAAATATTTATTCAAACATATATATATATATATATATATAAATTGGAGAGCCAATTTAGAATTCCAGTCGAATCCATTACATTCATTTACTTACCTTGGAAAAGGTATGGGTCCTCTTCCCCACCCCCCTACTGCGGGAAAAATCCGCCTAGTCAGTCATGTATCGAAAGATACATGATCGCCTAAGCGTGTATCCCGCATGGCGCACAATTGACTGACTCGGTCTCAGTCACTTTCACATCGCCGTAAAGTTGCCTCCCTGTGCCTTTTTTGTAAATACTTTTCTTTTATTGTTCGGATGAGCTCTTCGCCATGCTACCTCGACATTATGAATTTAAGCGCAGTATTAAGACTGACAACAAGGTTTTATCAATTCACAGTTGAATTGGCTAGATGTAACCGTAAATTCTATGCTAACAGTTTCTTTTCTCGGACTTCTCCCTTGTGGATCACTCTTCCAGCTCCATACTTTCTAGGCAGCTTTGACTTTCAAAAATTTAAACGAAATGTCAATCAGTATCCGTCTATATTTCTGAGAGGAGGTATTATGTACACTATATACATTGTTCAGAATATTATCCTCATCTTTGTTGCCATATTTATCACAACGTTTCGGCCGTTGTACGCCACGGCCTTCTTCAGGTGGTTGGAATGTCGAACTGAACCCTTTATTTCACTTGCTGGGGTAGACTGTTCTAGTTCCACGTGTCATGTCTAATGGATGTCAGTTATCAGTTATCTCTTGTTAATTGCCGTCTCCAAGTTCTCCACCGCCTTAACATGACACGTGGAACTAGAACAGTCTACCCCAGCGAGAGAAATAAAGGGTTCAGTTCAACATTCCAACCATCTGAAGAAGGCCGGAGCGTACAACGCCCGAAACGTTGTGATAAATATGACAACAAAGATGAGGATGATAGTCCGAACAATGTAAATAGTGCAATGTCAATCGTTATCTTCTGGTTTTACTGATTAGTATTTTATTGTTTTCGTTCCTTAATAATGTTTCTGCTTTCTAATTCTTCCATAACAAGTAGCGCCCCTTGTGTCTTAGTGGATTTATTGCCTTGCTTGGGGTGATTTCGATTTGGCTGATGGCATTTGTTTACATTAGTAAAAACAATACGCTAGATTTAGTTGTGTAACTCTACCGAGTGAAGATAGCTCTGGCTGACACCTAATCAGTTGAGTTTCAATCCTGGCTTGAGGCATTCGGATGTCTAGTCGCACTGAGGAGCTGTGATACAGCGAAACAGTACTGTCTGTGAATGACATATATATATATATATATATATATATATATATATATATATATATATATATATATATATATCTTTATTCGGATTGATTATTGTATATATATATATATATATATATATATATATATATATATATATATATCTTTATTCGGATTGATTATTGTATATGTATATATATATATATATATATATATATATATATATATATATATATATATATATATATATATATATGTGTGATATTGCGTCGTCTCCGGTGAGATCTGGTCTTGCCAGCAGTATTGAAAAAGCAGTTTTTTGGCAACGTGGCTTGCAATGAAGGCTAATAGTGCTCAAAGCTCCAACTGATTGGTCGTCCGATATGAAAGGGAAATTAAATTTGTTTCTTTTGCTTTTGAAGGCGGGGAACGTGTCTGCATTTCATTTTCTTTTACTTTTCTTTCTTTACCCTTATTTTTCGTTTTACTTCCATCTTTTCTCTTTTTTTCAATAATTTATCTTTTTTTCATTCTTACATTCTCTTCCCCCCCTCTCTCTCTCTCTCTCTTTGTCTCAAGTCTGTATACAGATTTCCTTGATTCAATATTTTTTTCTTATTCACAATTCTCCCTCTGTTCTACCCAATCGACTCCTTTACTATATTTCTTTCTTTCTTTCTTTCTTTCTTTCCTATAAATTTGTTCTCTTTATTTCTTCCCTTTCTTTTTTTTCTTTCTTTCTTATACTCTTGATCTCATTTCTTCTCCCCTTTCTTTCTTCCTCTTTCTTTCTTCCTCTTTCTTTCTTTCTCAAGTCTATCTTTTTTGTGTATAATTATTTTTTCACATATTCTTCTTTTAAATTTGACCCATTTCTCATATTATTTTAAGCGATATAGCGCTTCTTTCTTTCTTTCTTTCTTTATTTATTTATTTTGTTCGTTCTTTCTCTCATAGGTTTGTTTTTTGCTTGTTTTTTTCTTTTATAATAATCCGAGTAAAAAATTCTCTTTTTTTTTTGTATTTTTTTTCTTTCTTTCTTTCTTTCTGTCTTTCTTTCTTTCTTTCTTTCTTTTTTTATTTATTTATTTATTTATTTCTATTCCTCATAGGTCGTTTTATAGTAATCTGAGTAAAAAAATATTTCTCTTTTTTTTTTTAAGTATAATTCTTTGTTTCTTTCTGCTATTTCCGACATTATTTTACGCGATATGGGTTGTCCTTTTTGTTTCTTTCGTTGTTTCCTTGTCTTTCTTTCTTCCTTTCTTTTCCATTCAAGCCTTCCTTTTTCCATATATTTCCATCTTCTTCTTTTTCCAGATATACTCTTCCCGAATCTTCTGCCTCCCATTTACCCGTACAGCCATTGGTAACCATCCAGTGATGATTTATTGACGTTGTGTTAAAGTGAGCCTAAATTTACGGAGTTTTAAAAAAATTCTTTTTTCCCTGTCCTTCTATTCAAATCAATGTTTGCGAACAAAAAACTGGTTGAATAATTTACCGAATATCTTTCATGAGGCGACTACGTTTTCTTCTCTTTATGACAGTGTGCACTCTCATTAATTCTTGTCATAAACAATAATCCTTGAAAAATCTATTCGTCAGTTGGTGCAAAAATCACATATTAAATTGACTCATAAACAATTTCTCTTGTTGTGCATCAACTTCATGCTTTAAAAAAAAAGAATTACATTAACATTTATTCAATTCTTACAGTGATTTGTTCCTATCGTTGAGGAAGTAGCGCTATATGATTTTTCACTTTGTAAAAGCTTACAAAGAGGCTATTCAATGACTAATATATATTAGGTCATACTTAATAAAAACAAAAAAAAAAACCAGATAAATGTGTATACAACACCATAATACTGCTGGGCACAGATTATAAGACAAAATGTTTTAAATTTGCATTGTTTAGTGAAAATTGCACTAAAACTACTGCACTGTATAATACATCATAATATAGCTAAATTATTCAGGATAATTTTCCTTTGAAGGAAACATTGCACCCGATGTGTACACAGGAATATACATATACAATATATATACAAATATTAAATATATGTGATAAATATATATAATAAATATAATACAATATATAATAAATAATTAATATATACAAATATATAAATACTGACACCAAAAATTCGATTCATTGCTTTTACCACTTTTTGAGTATTTAGTTTTAAAAGTCGTCTGAAAAAAATGTACAGAAATACCTAATTTCCGCAGGCTTTTGCCTACAAACTGACTTCAAAACTTTACTATTTCAAGAATAAATCCAAATAAAGTTACTATATTTCGCAATAGATACATTGAATGGAAAATATATTAAAACCTGAATTCTAATTCCAAGCAAACTTTACAATGCTTTACTATATTCGATAGGTAAAAACTGTATAAAATATTATAAAAGCTTACAAAGAGGCTATTCAATGAATAATATACAGTGTAACCCGGATATAAGAAAGTTGTCTGGGCCGTAGAAGAAGTCTCTTATATCCGGGTTTGGTTTATTTTGTTTAGGTAAGTATGGCTCTAATTTGGGACCAGAGAAAATCTCTCTTATACCCGGGTGTCTCTTATATCCAGGTCTCTTATATCCGGGTTACACTGTATATTAGATCATACTTAATAAAAATAAAAAAATAAAAAAACAAATAAAAGTGTATATAAAACCATAATACTGCTGGGCAAAAATTATAAGACAAAATGTTTTAAATTTACATTGTTTATTGAAAATTCGCACTAAAACAACTGTACTGTATATTACACCATAATCTCTAGCTATAAAAGGCAGGATGTGTGTGTGTGTGTGTGTGTGTGTGTGTGTGTGTGTGTGTGTGTGTGTGTGTAACGAATGCACGGCCGCAATTTTTGACGGATTTGCACCAAAATTTACATGCACATACTCCAAGTTAGTAGAAAAGCCAAAACCGACATTGCATTTCCCAACTCCCATCGATAGTGTGGAAATAATCGATTTTTCATGCTTCTACGGCAGTTTTTATGTAGTTTGCGGCCATTTTCTACTGGCCAGAGGGAGAGCCTATACCTGGCTGCCACGAATAGGCAGAAAGATTCTATTGGCCAGCGTGAGAGCCAACAGCTGACTGACACGAATGTTAACTAGCATGCTAGCATGCAAAAACAATCGATAGCTGCATTCGTCACAAGTGGGAAAATTTTAAATCTGCATGGCACTTTACTCCAATTAGCTCATTCGCTTGCTTAAACTCGACGTTGATTCTGATTCCGCAGAACTGGGTTGGGTGTGAAAAAGTATTTGTTGTTAACATTCTTTTTTCATTCGGTTTTTCCAGTCACGAGGACCTTTTAAAACTGATCGTTTTGTGTTCATTTTGTTTAGTTCTTTTTTTGTAACAGATTTAATGTTGAGTATAGAGCTTAGAAAAAAATTGCAGTGTGAGATAGGCAAGAAGTAAGACATGTAGCAACATCAGCACGGCAAAGGGCACTCCTTTCAAGGCAAGGAAGGGCAAAAATATTTTAAGTCAAGTGATAGCGATTGCTGTAGGAGTCGTACGATTTTCGAATCAAGCACGGGCAACGCCGGGCCATGCGGCTAGTATGTTTATATATATATATATATATATATATATATATGTGTATGTGTGTGTGTGTGTGTGTGTGTGTGTGTGTGTGTGTGTGTGTGTGTGCGTGTATACTTGTACATGTATGGGTGTATATGTTTATATATGTATATATGGAGTTTTATGTTGTTTTGTATTTAGATATATTCTATTTTGTTGTGGATGTTTTTCTCGTCCTACTTACTTAGAAATTGAAGATATAAGTAGAGAGTGTGTCATGAAAAGGCACTAGAGAAAAAGACAGAGAGAGCAAAAGAAAAAGAAGGAAGTGAAAAGAAAAAAAAGGAAAATAAAGGTATCTTTATGTTTCCTTCGTTTCTCTTTTCCCTTCCTTCCTTCCTTCCTTCCTTCTTTATCTTTTGCTCCCTTTGTTTCTTTTCTCTATTCCCTTTTGAGGATACACTCTCTCCTTCACTGTGCACATCCGGTATAAATAGGTCAACATGTCTGGTCCCTACGACTTCAAACATATCTCCTTGAATAGAAGGTATATTTCCGTATATTTCCTTCTCCCTGTCTTCGCTTTCCCTTGTTATCTTCGTCTTCTCCATCTTTTCCCTCCTTCCATTTTGAATACGTTCTCCACATTTTTTCTTTTTATCGCTAATTTTGTATTAACATAAATTATGTAGATAAATGTTTTCATGCATGGTAAAATTTCTATCCATTTATTTTGTGAAAATATTTGGTCTGATGAGTTAAAACCGCAGTATCGGTTTTAATGAAAGAAAATATTACCATGATCTTTTAAAGTCTCCATTTTCAAAACAATATATATATATATATATATATATATATATATATATATATATATTGATTAATTAAATTTATCGAGTCTAGAAGAAACCTCAACAGAATGCACTGGCCAACCGTTTCATCCTATATTTGGGAATCAGCAGCAGTGCGCATCCACTACCGAGAATTGAAACCCGGACAGTTACGGTATCAGGTAAACGTCATACCAACGGGCCTTGGTGACTGCTGATGAGACACAAATATAGCACGAAACGGCCGTCCAGCGCTTTCTAAATTCTGTTGAGGTTTCTTTTAGACTCGATGTATTTAATTAATTATGATTATCACAAATTCTCCTTAATTTCTATCATATATATATATATATATATATATATATATATATATATATATATATATATATATATATATATATATGTTAAACTGTCTATCTACATATTTCATACAGTGACTGTCTGTTTATCTATCTTAAACTGTATCTATCTATTTCATACTGCAAGTGTCTGTTCATCCATCTATCTCAGACCGTGTCTATCTGCCTATCAAGCTAACTTGCAAGCAAGCTGTTGCAGTCTGTTCATTTCTTACTATCTATCTATCTATTATCTATCTATCTCTATTTATATATACATCTATATATACATATATATATATATATGTATGTATGTATGTATTCTTTTTAAATGCATACTCATTCTCTTCTAATTTTCACAAGAACTTCACTCATCCTCATAATTTGTGAAACATCGATTTTATCCCTTTTCTTATTTTATTCGCATTCGATTTCTCCTCGCCTTGTCACACAACTCGTCGCACAAGTGACACTTAACGTGCAAAGAGTAAATAAACATTATAAAATTCTAGATCAAACAATGAGACACACATTTACAGTCGGATTTTATTCGATCTGATGGCCATCAAAAACCAGCGATGTTTATCAATGCAAATATTTTTATAATTTTTATAAAAAAACATAAGAATTTATCATTATAACAATGCAACAACACTTAGTAAATAAAGTGTAAGAAAGTTTTACAAATTTTAGGAGCTATTCACATTAAAACAACCAATAACTAACAAAACTCTTATCATTTAGGAATACACTGTTTAAAAATGTGTTTACATTTGGAAAACCCATTTAAAGCCACATTCCGGTGAGAGCACAAAAATTTTAAATTCAAAAATTGCATCACATTCACGTGACATATAACTTCCCTTCCCAGAGTTTGTATCGCTGAAAATAATCTGATATAGGATATACAACTATAATCCTTTCTGGTAGACTCACTTGGCATATGTCAGAAAAAAAGTTTAATACAGAACATGACATAGAAATACAACAATTACAGTTAGAAAAGAGAATGTGATGGAATACAACACAGCTAGATTAAAAATATTACAAGGAACTATTTATAATTTCAGATTGGTGCAAAAGTAAAGTCCGATTTCAAGGTCTGTATTAAAAATTAAAAAGTCCATGATTATGAAAATATTTATTCGTTAACATAACTTCCTTTGCCTTCTAGAACATCATTCCATTGTCAACAAGCCTATAAATGCCACATCGGTAAAAATTCCTTAGGATTTAACGTAAATATATAAATCCAACTCATTTTCAACCTCTTCTCTTTATGTCAACCTAAGACCATCCAAATAAATCTGTAGTCTCTGGAACAAGTGATAAGAAGAAGGAGGGAGGCCAGGAGACTATGGTGGATGAAGTAATATTTCCCAACAAAGCTCTCACAAAAGATTTTTAGTCAGCCGAGCCGTGTGACGACGAGGATTATCGTGATTGATGATGGCATCCTATATGTTCACTAAGGAAGGTCGCTTTTGGTTCAAATCTGTTTTCAAACAGTTGATCACAGTACAGATTAGCCTGTAATTATTTGATTGTTGTTTTAACAGTTCGTAATGGACAATTCCTTCAATATCTCACCATGCACTCAACATGATCTTCTTTCAATGAAGTCCTCTTCTTGGTTGTTTAACTTCCTCCTCGAGTGATCCACGATCGGTGGCGTTTAACGTCATGGTCAAGTATTCACTTCTCATCACCTGTAACAAACCTACCTAAAAAATGGTGCCTGAAGGTGTCGTGAAAGCAATGATTCACAACAAACACGCTGTTGCAGATTCTCTGGAGGTAGAGCGTGTAGGACCAATTTCCCAACCAATGAAATCTTTCCGATCCTTTTTAATTGGCGTAGCACCGTTGTATAGTCTTCGTTAAATTGTTCTATAAGTTCCATAGAGGTAATGGCGGGATTGTCTGTGACAACAGCTCCCAATTCTTCGGTATCAACTTCTTTGGACAACCCTCTTTTTGATCGTCTTTCAGAAAAGGAAAAAGGTATAAATTACTTCTTGTGACATACCTTAACTATATTAACTATAACTATAACTATATATATATATATATATATATATATATATATATATATATATATATATATATATATATATATATATATATATATATACGTATATGTATATATATTGTATATGTATATAACTATATAATAGATATATATATATTATTATATTATATATATATATATAACTCTATATTATATATATTATAGATACTATATATTATATATATATTATATATATATACAACTATATATTATATATATATTATATTATATATATATATCTATATATTATATATATTATATATATAACCATATATTATATATATATTACTATATATTATATATATTATATTATATATATAACTATATATTATATCTATTGTATATACTAAATATTATATATATTATATATATACAACTATATATGATATATATATTATATATATAGCTATATATTATATTATATTATATTATATATATATAACTATATATTATATATATATAATATTATATATATAACTCTATGTTATATATATTATATATACTATATATTATATATTATATATACAACTATATATCATATATATATTATATTATACATATAGCTATATATTATATATATTATATTATATATACATATATATATATAATTATATATATTATATATATATTATATTATATATATATAACTATATATTAACTCTAATGGAAAGCTCAAATGTCATAAATACCATATAAAACTTTCTTCTAAAAATATTACTTTTGAATTAAACTGATAAGTTAAAGTAAATAAGTAAGAAAAAATTGATAATAATTGGGAAACACGCCATCTAAAAGTTATTTAAATTTACGCAAGCCATATACGGTACATACATGTGATATAACAGAGCTAAATTTTAAAAAATAATACCGCCTTCACGTGACATCGAATAGATTGAAAAATAAATATATCTAACGCATCACATTAAAAAAAAAGAAGCTATAATCTATTCACAGGACTTTAATTTTTGGCAATAAAGCACGTAACATGTAAAAAAGATTTTAATGCCAACATACGGAAATTGACGGGAGAAATATATTAAAGATAGAAAAGTTGCAATTTGTTCATTTTATATTTCAAAGTTTACACAAAAAATACACAGTATTTCAACTCTCTCTATCTCTATCTGTTTGTCTGTCTGTCTGTCTGTCTCTCTCTCTCTCTCTCTCTTTCACACACACACACACATACGACATAAAAGAACAGTTAGAAATACGAAATCGAAGCTTGATATGAAAACTGGTGAACAAAATATCATCGACTAGACAAGATATGTTAAAACAGAGAATCGATCTGGGGCCGGAAATTTCATTTTTCTCAAATAAAAATAACTGAAGTCCACTTTTGTTCGTTGAGTGAATACAGCAATCTTTAACGTTTCGCGCAGGACTGTATATATATATATATATATATATATATATATATATATATGTGTGTGTGTGTGTGTGTGTGTGTGTGTGTATGTGTGTGTGTGTGTGTCTGTGTGTTCGTATATGTATGTATATTAATACAAATATAAAATTTGTCACGTAGCTGTCAGCATCCCGACTCCTGAGTTTCTTCGTTCACTTGTCAGGGATATATATATATATATATATATATACATATATATATATATATATACATATATACATATACATATATACATATATATATATATATATATATATATACATATATATATATATATTTTAGAATTGGACATAGTCCGACAATTTATTTAAAGACATTTATATTATCTTTAACGTTCTTTTTATAGATACAAGTATTTAAGCAAATGCTCTGTTTTATAATAAACAGTATTAAATAACATTTACCGGCCTGAATGTCCGAGAAATTTTCATAGAAAATTATCGCTCTCCGACAGGAATCGAACCTGTATCCTATACGGAACCATCATTTCTATGAAAATTTCTCGGACATTCAGGCCGGTAAATGTTATTTAATACTGTTTATTATAAAACAGAGCATTTGCTTAAATACTTGTATCTATAAAAAGAACGTTAAACATAATATATATATATATATGTGTGTGTGTGTGTGTGTGTGTGTGTGTGTAACGTTTTGTTATATTATATAGACAAGTTCTTTCTATCAATTGTTTAATTTCATTTTTCATATTTGTCAGTAAATTTTAATTTATCTTTTTTTTTCATATTTGTCAACAAATTTGCCGAAGTTTTATATTTAATATTATTCTACATTAATTTCTCCGGGAGTATTTTCGAATGTTGCCACATTCGTCTTCAAGGATTCTTCTGTCTGTTTACGCAACTTTTTTTTTTATATTAATATTCCGGCGTTCTCACTTCAGATGGAACGTATGATTATCGATAGACTCCAGTATAAACACGACCGACCTACAGACTTCGTATAAATCCGTATGAACAACTGTGATGAATGAGACATAATATTTCTATATTACACAATGAAGCATGAAGCGTAACTCATGCGTACGAGGGCTTACGGATATATCACATTGAAACGCCGCTTTTCGTACGATTACCGGAACTGCTTGTAATTGGAAATCGCAGATCTGACTTATAATTCCAGTCTAGTTCGATCTATTCATTTATTTCCCTTGGGAAACGCGCGAATTCATCTCTCCTTCCACATGTTGTCGGTTAATATGACTTGTTTCATTCAAATCATTTTTTCTCTTAAAAAAACAAACTTAGAATCTAAAAATATTTCTGGCTTTTAATGAATTTCAAAAAGGTTGATAAGTCGTAAAAAACAAATCAATCCGATAAAGATGCTGGGATATGATTGGTTAATTGCACATCCCCAGAAACATTTCAGTAAGACGCACGTCAATATACGGCCTCCGATGGCGAAAGATCGCTTTATTTAATTATTATAAAATATATACCTTATTTAATGTTACCCGCTTCTCTTCTTTTATTACATCAGACTCCAGAATTTGCTGTCTTACTTTACATTATATAAAATTTTTCATCCATATATATATATATATATATATATATATATATATATATATATATATATATATATATATGCAGCTGCTCGGCCTGGTGGCCTGGATCAAAGTGTAGTATCTGTTCGCAGATCGCTCGCTTGGTCGGCCTTCTGGCTGAGAGCTTCACTCGATACTTGCCTGATGTAGGGATTCATCCCTGCGCTGGTGGTATCATGGCTACGACTGGCTTGGACCGGCTCCGGCCTGGACCAGCTATGACAAGGTGTGGATGACAAAAATATTGGCTCCAAAAAAATTAATTTCGGTTGAGCTCTTTGGTTTGAGGTGTGAGTTTGTAAACAGTGACAATTTAAGCTAATATAGCATGACTCTTCGGCAGAATTGAGTCACTGTCAGTCACTGTGTGTTTATCTAAATCTAAAAATAAACACGCTAAAATTCACCTTCATCCCTGGCTTGAGCCGACGGCTTAGTCGTAGAAGTTCCGACGGACGCCAATTCAGTGAGATTTCGATCCTAGCTAGAGGCAACCGGACGTCTAGTCACACTGATGATC
>OZ038501.1:57867754-57902754 GCA_964036315.1 Acanthosepion esculentum
TATAAACCTATAGACTCAAGTATAAACCAGACAAATATAAACCTATAGACTCAAGTATAAACCAGACAAATATAAACCTATAGACTCAAGTATAAATCAAACAAATATAAACCTATAGACTCAAGTATAAACCAGACAAATATAAACCTATAGACTCAAGTATAAATCAAACAAATATAAACCTATAGACTCAAGTATAAACCAGACAAATATAAACCTATAGACTCAAGTATAAATCAAACAAATATAAACCTATAGACTCAAGTATAAACCAAACAAATATAAACCTATAGACTCAAGTATAAACCAGACAAATATAAACCTATAGACTCAAGTATAAACCAGACAAATATAAACCTATAGACTCAAGTATAAATCAAACAAATATAAACCTATAGACTCAAGTATAAACCAGACAAATATAAACCTATAGACTCAAGTATAAACCAAACAAATATAAACTCAAGTATAAACTCGAGCAATGTTTATCGACCTACTCACATATAAGCCCGGCTGACCAGGAGACTCGAGTATAAATCGGACCAATGAACAACTATTGGGAACACTATTCCTCAAACGTAACCGAAATACACGAGGGTTTACGACCATATCACGTTGAAACACCGGTTCTCGTACGATCAACAAAGTTAAGCAACGTCAAGCCTGGTGAATAGTTAGATGTACGACCACTTGCAAATAGCAGTACTTTGGTTTAGTTTGTTGTGTTTTACGGCATATCAACCTCAATGGGTTATTTAATGCCGACAACTTTTTTCCTTGTAATATTTTGTTTTGTCAAAAATATATTTCTGGTAATATTTTTTCTTGAAAAATGTATAGCTGGTAATATTATTTTTAAAAATGTATTGCTGGTAATATCCTCTTTCTTCAAAAATTTATTTCTGGTAATAATTTTTCTTGAAAAATGTATAGCTGGTAATATTATTTTAAAAAATATATTGCTGGTAATATCCTCTTTCTCCAAAAATATATTTCTGGTAATATTTTTTCTTGAAAAATGTATAGCTGGTAATATTATTTAAATAAATTTATTGCTGGTAATATCCTCTTTCTTCAAAAATTTATTTCTGGTAATAATTTTTTACGAAGTACTTCGAGTATTAAAACCTATTTTTATACTTTTACAAAGCTTTTTATCTCAGCAATTAAGAGGTGGTTCCACGCTCCTCAGAATAGGCCTCGCTGTTGGGCGTAGTTTATCGTCTTACCCTGGACGCGGATGTAGTTTATCGTCATACCCAGGACAGCAAATACCAGTACTGTAAGCTTGGATGTGTAGCCGGTGTAATGGACAACTGCTTGGAATTGTAAATTGGAGAGCAGACTTGGAGTTCCGGACGTGTTCGTTATATTCAACTTAGCGCAAATACCCCTGTGGGACATATAAAGCTACCTCATTTTCTCCCAGCTGTGGATTATTTAGTAAGACGTGTATCATTAAAATCATTATTATCTAAAAAGAAATTTTTAGAATCTGAAAAATATTTTCTAGCTGTAAATGACAAGCAAAAGGTTGATAAGCCGTCAAAAACAAATCAATTAATCGTACATACGATCCAGAGCTAAAGATATTGAAAAAAAAATGATTGCTTTATTGTTCCACTCCGTTTTATTTATTTATTTTTATTATGGGACCATAAATTGTCACTGGAGACCATACCCACAGCTAATCTAACAGTTGAGTGTTTACAAGAGTCAAAGAAAAAAATGGATTATTACTGAAATATCTGGAAGCTGCACAATCAACGTTTTCCGGTCTCAACAGAGTTCAAAAGCGTATACACGGCCTTGTGAGAGATTAATTATTTACACACCATCAATAAACAAAAATATTATATATTTTCTGTTTACGCGTTATTTTTTATGGATACACTTATTTTAGTAAATGTTCTGTTCTTTTATTAAACAGTATTAATTACATTTACCGGCCTGAATGTTCAAGAAATTTTGTAGAAAATATGCGTTCTCCGACAGGAATCGAACCTGAATCCTTTAAGGAACCAACATTAATCTTGACGGGATACAACCGTTCAGACACATGGGATATTCTGGTTAAGCAAAGCACGAATTACTGCTTTTAAACGCAGACCTTCGTTGATCTTTCTCGATCAATCATATCTGCTCTGAATTTGTAACTTAACGTAAACAATGACAACATATCATAGGAAATGGATTAAATCTGACAAATATTTAATATATTTTCTGTGCATACGTTATTTTTCTACGGATACGCTTATTTGAGTAAATGCTCTGTTCTTTAATCAAGCCTGGGGTGCTATGAACGATCAGCCACAGAGATCTTCCAGTTAAGCAAAGCTCGAAATTCTGCTTTTTAAGTTTCATGATGGGTCCACATAAGATACAGGTTTGTATCTGTCGGAGAACGCATATATTCTACGAAATTTAACGAACATTTAGTCTGGTAAATGTAATTAATATTGTTTAATTAATCTCTGACGAAGCTTTAATAAATGTGAAACACGTTAGATTGATATACGTTTCCTACTTGTTCTTTATTTTATCATTATATATATATATATATATATATATATATATATATGCAAGACTCTTCTGTGAATCGAATCGAGTTCTCTCAGTCACTTTATGTTTATCTAAAAATAAATAGGCTTAAATTCACCTTCATCCCTGCCGTGCGTCAACGACGTAGGGATAGAATCCTAGACTGACGCGAATTCAGTCGGTTTTCGATCCTAGCTAGAGGCAACCGGACGTCTAGTCACACTGATGAGCTGTGATACAGCGAAACAGTCTATCTGTGGATAACAACATATATATATATATATATATATGTGTGTGTGTGTGTGTGTGTGTGTGAAATATACATACATGCATAATTTTATTAACGTTATTTTTAGTAGATACACGCGTTCGAGTCTACCCATACGGATTACCTAATTTTTCGTAAATTAATATATATATATATATATATATATATATATATATATATATATATATATATATATATATATATATATATATGTTGTGGTAGGATCCACCTAATTTGCATAGCGGAGTACCGACGATATAAATATGGTTGGTACCGGAAGACAGGCAGGCGAAAATCAAGAGATCCAACTAGAGACTCTGCCCGACTGCGGCTTACTCAACACATTCTCCAGGAACGGTCTTCCCAGGAATATACAAAAGACTATATGTAAATATTGTGTACACTTTCTTGTTTCAATACATTTTATTCTAACTACATTTTGTGTTTGCATTATTATTCCATGCATTAGTCAAGTTTCAACAATATATCAGATTCGTAAGTGGAAAGGTAATCCAAATGGTTCTTTTTAATATAAAATATTGAAAAGGTAGATCGTAGAAAGCTCAATGTATTGAATACAGAGCAATACGATATACATCAAGGAAAAGCTTAAGTCATCAGGAAAATACGGTAATAAATCATCATTTACTTTGACCAGTTAGTTTCAGGAATTATTACCGTATATATACTGTAAGCAGCAGATAATTATTCAAACACATATTGTTAAATATAACAGACAAAAATGTCTATTATGTTTGATAATGAGCCGTTCTAAGCTCCGTATAGTGGCTTTAGTTTCAGGAGAAAATAAAGACAAAAACGCATACAACCGCATTATGAATTTACGACCTGCGTCTGCTATTCTGCGACTGTCATCATCGCATAGCAAATTTCTATGCAAACCTAACACGATATCATCTTTGATGGTGAATATCTCTGTTGAAATGTTTATATAACCACCCTGATGATGGCCCAAATGAACTGAAACCTTAGATCAATGAACACCATAACAAAAAATATCCAAATGTTAAACAGTTTTTGTTTTTTTTCTTCCGAAACTAAAGCCACTATACGAAGCTTGGAACGGCTCATGATCAACCATAATAGACATTCGTTGTCTGTTATATTTAACAATATATGTTTGAATATATATATATATATATATATATATATATATATATATATATATATATATATGATGAAAATGTGGAAAAGACAAAGCAAAATCCGAATATATGAGTTTACTGTTTTTATTATGTTTTTGTTTTTGTTATTCTGTCGACGTCAGACGTTTCAGTCAAATAGACCTTCTTCGGGACATGGTTAATGGAGACATAATTATATTAGATTTAAGTTTGATGGAGAGACGATATATACAGGACTGGTCAGAAACAGAAAAACTGAAATTCTAAAGTCAAGTATTCTTTCTTAGAGTCGAGATTAATGCGTGACAAACGTACCGATAAGCTATAGTTTTAAATAGTCCCCCTCACCCTCCACTTAGGACACAATCTTCTTCCCTGTGCGCAGGTCTTCGTAGTTGCCGCCCACGCGACGCCAGCATATCCGACTCTAAGAAAGAATACTTGACTTTAGAATTTCAGTTTTTCTGTTTCTGACCAGTCCTGTATATATCGTCTCTCCATCAAACTTAAATCTAATATAATTATGTCTCCATTAACCATGTCCCGAAGAAGGTCTATTTGACCGAAACGTCTGACGTCGACAGAATAACAAAAACAAAAACATAATAAAAACAGTAAACTCATATATTCGGATTTTGCTTTGTCTTTTCCACATTTTCATCATACCGTCGGATCTACATCCACACATTTGCTTACATATATATATATATAAAGTCACTACACAGTTACTTATGTGAGAATTATCAAAGATCCTGTTTTGCAAAATAACAGAGAAATAGCGATGATCTCAAGAAATTTCTTCGGGGTGCATTTGCAGACTTAAGCCGTCAGAATCATTTGTGTCGTGACGACACAAATGATTCTGACGGCTTAAGTCTGCAAATGTCACATATGCCGATGCGTTCTCTCACGTGGTAGTGAATGCATTGAAACAGGTGTGGCTTGCAGCTCGAACAGGATTGGTAATTAATTTACTATTGTTTAGGATAGCATTTTATTGTTATTAACCAGAATTAACCAGAACCATTTTAATAATAAATTTCTGTTGACAGTTGATAAATTACTTTTTCTTAATTGCTATTTTAACTGTATAGTCATTTTATTGCCACCCTGCATATATATATATATATATATATATATATATATATATATATATATATATATATATATATATATATATATATATATATATATTCATACATGTTTCATTAAATAATATAGATAAGTGTTGTCTATATATTTTATGCAAGTTCTTTTCATATCGTCTGATAAGCTTAATAACATTATCATTAAACAATGAAAGAAAATCACAATATTGATACATATTTTTAATCCAATCTAAGCTTTCGGCTTACATAAGCCATTATCAAAGATGACAATTACACAATATATTAAGCAATACACGAACAAGAAATATATATATTTAAATTATTTTTAAAAAAATGATTCCTTCGCTACATAAGAGTTCTCATGTTTCAAAAACGAGACCCAAAACCCTCAGTATAATTATTAAAATTAAATTGAATTAAGGTATCAAGCCCTGTTTCATCCTCAAGCGAAATTTTAGGAATAACCAATCTAGAAATTTACGCATCTTTATAAGCATCTTCGTTAGCAAAATTAATTAATATGGAAACGGCTGAGGTGACCATTTATATAAGGGGTCGAACACTTAATTTTTATCCTCATCTCAGTCGCCTTCGGAAAGAGGTCAAGCCGAGGTAGGGCGGGATATTTCAAAGTGAACGATGGCATTCATGTACGCATATAGTCTGGTCAGTCATAGCGAAAGATAAGGTTTTGGCACCACGGTATGTCGTGAAGTGTCTAGAGAATTTTGTTTTATTTTATTTTATCTATTTATTTATTTTTTTATTTTTTTCCAAATGGCTGTTTCATATATAAACGCGTCGCACTGAACTACAATTTGATTTTTTGACGACTTCATAAAGTGTTTTTCAATTTTATGATTGGGTAAGCCTTTTATTAGACTATGAAATTTAATTTTTTTTTTAAGCTAATTATTTAATGCGAAAATTTGTTGATGTCAGCAAAAAACCGTTAACTCATGTCTACGGTTTAATAAATTTTCATTATTTAGAAACTTAGTAATGTGTAGTTTTTCATGTAGGACTTAAAGTGTATGGGTCATCTCAGGTTTTACAAGTTCTTGTTCTATTTATTATTTTCTATTTTACTTTTGGTGTTTTATTCATTTCTTTTAAATGCCAAAAATATTTGGATAGAGATGTCTGATTTCTATTTCTAATATTATTGAAGGAGCTTTTGTGTTGTCTCCATCTAATTTTAAATTCATTCTTCATTGACCCAATGTATATCCTATCAGTGTTAGGAACCTCAGTGGATGAGTTAGTGCATTGGTATACCACAGATTTTATGAGGCATTTATTTTCCAACGGGCAGTCTTCAGTGTTACTACAATCACATAATTTTTCATTATTTTTGTCTAATTTTAGTTTAGGATTTTTATTAATACTGTTTTGGCATGCGTGTTTTTCCAGGATGTTATTATTATGTTTTTTATGATTCTTTCTAGATTTTCAGTGCAACTGTAACTTAATTTTAAGGTGTTTTTTATTAAAGATCTCGCTAAGTCTGCTATTAGTAGGAAAGTGTTTTTCAATTAAAGCTATGAACTTATGTCCTAGCTTAGTACTAACCATTTGGTTGAACGGAGAAGTATACCAAATGATTTTCTTTTCCTGTTTTTCTTCCTGTTAGTGCTATTGTTTCTGTAACTTATGTCAGCGTTTTTGTATCCGCTATTTTTAGGGCTGTGTTATAAAAATTAGTGCGTTGTCGGAATATTTCCTTATTGGCGGAGTTCATGCTGATTCTTTTCTCTATTGATGTGGGTAAATGTTTAATTATAGATGGAGGTTGGTTTGACTTAGGGTGTACATACAAGAGATTAGTGTTAGGTTTTCCTACCTTACAGAAAACCTAACACTAATCCCTTGAAGGAATCGTATTTTTAAAAAAATAATTATAATTTAAGCTCTACTTCAGTATGGAGCACTGTTTTTAAAAAATAAAAACAAAAATACTAAAGAACTCCGGATTATTTACCTAACGTGTTCTTTCCTATTTTTCTACATACCTATATCTATATCTATATATATATATATATATATATATATATATATATATATATATATATATAAAGACATTATTTTATGTTTATACGTATTAACGACATTTACCAGCCCGAATGTCCTCGAGAAAATATATATATATCTATATATATATATATATATATACATACATATATATATATATATATATATATATATATATATATATATATATATATATATATATATATATATATAGTTGAATGGATATGAATTTGTCACCCTTCACACTTATGCGATCGTCAGAAAAATGAGGATCGCATAAGTGTGAAACTCAGGGTTACAGACTCATATCTATTCTACTATATATATTTGCTCTGTCAGTGATATTGAGCGCTTTTCAATAAGCACTGCATATATATATATATATATATATATATATATATATATATATATATTACACACACAAACACACATATATATATGTATGTGTGTGTGTATATATAATGCATTTATTAATGAAAACAAAGATATATTCTCTAATTGACTCATTTTTTTAAAATTTTTTTTTATGAAATCGCCAACGTCATCTTTTGTGCAATGGTAGAGAAATCTTAGAAATGTCTCTGAAATCTTCTAAGCTCTTTATACCCTATGCAGAATAGTAATTATTTTCATTTTTTGCTGATAATCATGATTAAATATAAAATGGACATTCGAGACAAACAAAGTGACTTTGTTCGACACTAAGTATCTTCATTGTTGAGACTCTGTTCTAGACTTTATCTTTGTCGTTTCTGCAATAAATCAATCGATTTGCAAATTAACCTTTGCTTTTTCAAAGTCTTTATTTCTAACCACGTTTGCAAGTGATTCAACTGAATTTTTGGAGCGTTGCTCGAGTGAATTCTAATAGACAGCTCATAGACATTTATTATTCCATTCTTTTCAAAGTCGTCTCTAGACACAAAAGCTCAGCCCTGCTTCTCCATTGCGTGCTATTGTGCTCCTTTCGGTTTCAAAGGGAGAGCAGTCGACATGGATACATTAGGTTGTGATCGCGTGGTTGGCGCAGCTCCGCTCGCGTGAAGGACTCTACCTATTCATTCTAGCTACTTGGTCGATTTCCAGTCTCGACTTTGTGTTAAGGCGATCTCTAATTTTCCATGGCCAATTCCCATATGGATGACGCCATGTTGCCACTTGTCAGAGCTGTCATCTCATAAGTCTAAGATTCTAAGAATCGGTATTTCTCATACAAATAATAGGGAGATTTACAGAGTTCAATTTATCAATATTGAGTTTTCACCTTCTTGAAAAAAAAAAAAAGAAAGGAAAAGGATCGTAGCACTAACGCGTTATCAAATATATACTTAACTTTTTTTAACAACGTAAATACGAAGGGTTACTGAAGAGTTATCTGCCCGAGCTATTATCAAAAATCTGTCAAAATTAACACACACACGCGCGTGCGCACACACATAAAATGACAGACAAAACTTACACCAATGTTAAATGTATATACAAAGGAAAAAATATAAGCATTAAATTGCTGATGCCCCCTGAAGAGTGGATGGACAGGTACGCTTACGAAACTCTAGAGTCGGATTACTGAATTTGACATCAATCACGTACATTATAATGAGGATTTGAGATAATCATAATTAAGTAATTCATCCTTCTCTCTATTTCCGCCGCTCAAATTTTCCACCTCTTTCTTTCCACCTGTAACTCTTTTCCCCCTCGCTCTTTCGACCTCTATTTCTTTCGACCGCTCTCTCTCACCACCGCTCTCTCTTACGCCTCTCTTTGTTCCATCTCTCTCTTTCCACCTCTCACTCTTTCCACCTCTCTCTTTCCACCTCACTTTCTTTCCATGGCTATAGAACAAAGTTTGTTCTGCTATTACCCCATAGCTGATGGCGTAGGGTGGGGAGGCGAGATAGATTCATTGATTTTTCCAAGGGTATTATTTGTAGGTAAGTGATTGTAATGAACGACTGTAATTCGAACTCGACTCTCCTATTCCTCAATTCGATATCAATAAATCAATCAACATATATATATATATATATATATATATATATATATATATATATATATATATATATATATATATATATATATATACTAGGTCATCCCATAAGTTCTGTCCGAATTTTAACTTTTTGTTAAAATGAATGAAATTTAAAGAGTATTTTACAATGTCTAATGAAGCTGAACATTATTTTTATGTTTAGATGCATTTAAACTGATCAAATTTTATTTCAGAGAACAATAAAATAAAATTTTGTTTGATTAAAACCCTGCTAACATGGAAGTACCCGAGAATCATTTGAGGCACATAATGCTTTATGAGTTCAAGAAAGGAAACTCAGCAGCCGAAGCGGCTAGAAACATTCACTCAGTTTATGGAGAGGAATGTGTGAATGAAAGAACTTGCAGAAGATGGTTTGCAAAATGCAGAGGTGGCGATTTCACCCTTGAAGATAATGATCGAACCGGACGTCTAGTTGAGTTTGATGAAAAGCTTCTTGAAGCAGCCCTTGAAGAAAATCCTGCTTTATCAGTTGAGGAATTGGCAGTGGTTCTCAGTTCAAACCATACAACTGTTCATCGTCATCTTCAACAACTTGGAAAAGTTCCTAAACTTGGAAAATGGGTGCCTCATGAATTGTCTGAAAACAACCTCAAATCTCGAGTTGATATCTGCTCTTCTCTCCATTCTCGCCAACTTGTTTCACCTTTTTTGGATAGACTTGTGACTGGCGACGAAAATGGATCTTTTATCGAAATGTTAAGCGTCGTAGACAGTGGCTTGGTAAAGGGGAAGGACCCCAGCCACAGCCGAGAAGGGAACTTCATGGGCAAAAGGTTCTTCTTTCAATCTGTTGAGATTGCCAAAGAATAATCCACTTTGAATTCTTATCACCTAATGCAACAATTAATGCTCAAATATACTGCCAGCAATTAGAGCGTTTGAACCAAGTTTTGAAGAAACAAAGATCTGCTCTAGTGAATCGAAAACGGGTGATGTTTCATCAGGACAATGCGCGACCACACAGCAAGAATCACGTCACAAAAGATCGAAGAACTTGGTTGGGAGAAAATTCCTCATCCACCTTATTCTCCCGATCTTGCTACTTCAGACTACCATTTGTTTCGTAGGTTACAGAATCATTTGGAAGAAACAGCTTTTGTAACACAGGAAGAGGTTAAAACTGACATTTGTGAGTTCTTTGAATCAAAGCCAAAAGAATTTTACAGTAATGGAATTAGTAAGCTTGTTAATAGATGGAAGGAAGTTATAGATAATCAGGGAAAATACATTGTTGATTGAATCTGTAATTAAATGTAACATTTCGTCACCTGTTTATATATATATATATATATATATATATATATATATATATATATATATATATATATATATATATATATATATATATATATATATCGGCTGTGACATCAAAATTGTCCAAATCGTGTAATAGCAAAATTTTCCAACTGTTAGATTAAGATTTGAACCCTTGTATCTTAGAAATGTTTAAAGATATCTTACTGGAATTCTCAGGGGTCTTTATAACTGTTGAGTCTTGACTCACTGTTGAATCTCGCCTATTGCATGGAATAATAATGCAACACAAAATGTACTTAGAACAAGAATGTATTATAACAAGAAAGTGTACACAATAAGTACATATAGTATTTCTGTATATTTCTGGGAAGACGTTCCTGGAGAATGTGTTGACTAGTCGCAGTCGATCAGAGTCTCTAGTTGGATCTCGTGATTCCTCCCCCCGTCTTCCGGTACCAACCATTATTTATATAGTTGGTGGTCACCTATGCAGATTAGGTGGATCCTACCACAACAATAACACTATTAGGCCCTGCTTTGAGCAATAAGAATGTATTTAGCTTTAAGGTGAAATGATAATCCCTCTTGTTATGACCTCTTGATCCAGTTTTTCCTCTTTACTGCTGCTTTTTTCAAAACTTATTCATCGTTCTCTTGATGTTTCTGATATATATATATATATATATATATATATATATATATATATATATATATATATGTAAAGATGGAAGCCAAAATATGAACGTTGATACCATTTCTGAAGGCCTGAATGATCTTTTTTCTACCCATCATTGCTCAGTTTTGAAGACAGTGGTTTTGGCACAAAACAATTGTGACGTGTTCTTTTTCTAGCTGAATAAACCAAAGGATTTTTCACTGATTCTTACGACAAATTGTGTAAAGATGGCTAAACGTCTTATCTGAAAACCTGGAAAAAAGAAACTCTGTTTAGTTGTTATTTTAGATATTAAACATTTTGTGGGATGGGCAATTATTCCATGCTGTTACATTATTTGGACAATTTTGCTGTTACACCAGGAATATATATATATATATATATATATATATATATATATATATATATATATATATATATATATATATATCAATTATGTGGTGCGAGTTGAATTTATATTACGCAAATCATTCATACGAAAAGCAGATAATGAAGTTAATGATATGGCAAGAATCACTCTCGTGAGAGTGATTCTTGCCATATCATTAAATTCATTATCTGTTTTTCGTATGACTGATTCGCGTAATATAAATTGAACCCGCACCACATAATTGATATTAAAATAACCGATCCCACGTGCGAATTCCTGATAATAACCGTCACATTACTCTATTTATTGAACAATTTAGTTCATGCCACCTTTACTAAAAATGAATTCTCATATTACTATATTAGTACAAGAACGCACAATTTTAAAATTTAAAAAAATTCAACCTCAGCGTCGTGACTGCACGCTCCAAAAGTATTCTTGCAGTTAACAATAACACATTTCTAAAAAAACACTTCTTTCGAATTACATTTTATCTTTCGATCTTTTGTTATTACCTGGATGTAAAAAACTTACCTATTTCCCTACCTGAGGATGATCGTATGAAACTATTGAAAGCTAAGCTAGTAGTAGAAAAAAAAAGACCTGATAAAACCGAGAGTGATTTTTGCCATATCATTAACTTCATTATCTGCTTTTCGTATGAATGATTCGCGTAATATATATATATATATATATATATATATATATATATGTATATATATATATATATATATATATATACATATTATAATAAAAAGAAAGGACAGTAAGATGTATATATATATAGTAGAAAAAAAAGACCTGATAAAACCGAGAGTGATTTTTGGCATATCATTAACTTCATTATCTGCTTTTCGTATGAATGATTCGCGTAATATATATATATATATATATATATATATATATATATATATATATATATATATATATATATATATGTATATATATATATATATATATATATACATATTATAATAAAAAGAAAGGACAGTAAGATGTATAATCCGGTGTGCTCATTGATTTGTTTTTATTTTTACAAAACAATGATTACTGTATATTTACAGAGCATCAATATTATAAATTACTGATTAAAACTCAGTAAATTTAAAAATAATTTATTCCAAAATTCGTTTGAAGATGAAACTAAACTAATGCTTTTAATTTAATTATATAATAAATTTGAAGTTTTTAGCTTCGGTTCTTGAAACATGGTAATTCCTGTGTAGCGAAGAAAGCATATTTTAAATCAGTTAATATATATATATATATATATATATATATATATTTTCTTTATTTTTTATGGATAAAATTATTTAAGTAAATGCTCTGTTCTATAATTAAACATTATTAATTACATTTACCAGCCTGAATATTCGTTAAATTTCGTAGAAAATAAGCGTTCTCCAACAGGAATCGAACCTGCATTCTCTGAGGAACCACAATTAAGCCTACCGTGCTATAACGGCACACAGCTGAAACTTAATATGAGAGTGATCTTTTCCGTTAGTTGAACAGGAATTAATCAAACAGCTTAGTATAGATCTTCTGAAAGTCTCTTGCCATTCTGTTCACTCACCCAGGGCGGGAAATTAATAATTTTCTTATGTTGCCGTCCTCATGCGTTTTTAAGGGTCGACAGGGCGCTAAATTCTGAATATATTTTCAGAGAGTGCACCTGAAGGCGCTTGTTGACATTAGTGTCATTTGTAATAAAATGTTCTGCAAGCTACGTTGATGTCACATTATAGTACCTGACATCATACCCATGTCCATTGAATGTTGTACAATCCTCATAAATCAGGTCTTAAATTAAGCACATTTTAGTTGTATGCCTTCACGCTGGCGGCCTTTCACTTTTCATTAGGACGGTCGTGTTTTGTTTTGTTTTTTTCAATACAAGACATGCAACATTTGTCCAAAAACTTATATTTTGTAGTTTTATATATTTTTATACTTGAAAAAAAAATTATTTAAATATAACTTGAAGAAGACAGACATTCTGCTAAAATATTGTTTAACATTGTCAAAGACTGTTTGTTGTTTCTGAAATCTTAACTGTTGATGCGACCTGTGCGGATACATTTTCGGCCGGTAATTTGATCAGGTCCGCGGTTGAGCCGGGGCTCCGTCGCCCGAGACGCAGAGAGGAAAAAAGTAGTTAAATATTCTACTCTAGCTGATAGATTTTTTTTTACAAAATGGCGTTCCTTCGGAGGATTGGCGCGATTGCGTCTCGATTAAGGAACGAGTCTCGCGAAACGGAGTGGCTCTTGCAGCGTGTCTCATTGGCGATGGTTTGAGGTAATGCTTTCTCCATCATTGCGGCTGGCAGAGGATAGAAAAAATTGTTTATTGTTACGTTGTTCTCGAATTGTCATCAATGGTCGACTGTTGAAAAATATTAGAAGAGTTACGCCATTTTGTTTAATAATGATAGTAATAAAAATTATTTATCTGTTTGTATACTAACAAAGAGAAGAATTCCTCATCAATTAGATTCCGTTTAGGGTGAGGTGTTGAAGACTGTCTCGACTCTATTCGTAATTTTTTTTGTGCGGAGTGGGGGTAAGATTATTAGATATTATAAACGGAAATATATTTTTGATATCAATGCACGCATAATAAAATAATAGATATTCCTTAAGTACTTCCCATATGAATATATATATACCTATAAAAAGACTATATTCAATTCAAAAATACGGTCTTAAGTAGGCGCTAGAGGGGGTCGTCAGTGATGCAATTTGACTTGGTGCATCAGGGAGTTTCGAGTCTTTCAACATCATACACCCCATCACCAAGTCGACCCAATCAGATTTTTGATTCTCCCTCTCAATCAAACGCTAACAGCTACTCTGGCCTTTTTAATGAATTAGACGAAGGAAGACCACGTTTTCCGCACACCCGATTGGATGTTTGTAACAACCAATCCGCTGCTCGGACTATCTTTTAAATGGTCCACAGTGAGGACTGGCATATTTTCTTTCTTTTTCGGTGGATAGCATATATATATATATATATATATATATATGTATATATATATATATATATATGAATGAAATATATCTGTAAAACGTCTATAAATAAATACAAAACGAAAACTTTTATTCACCAACGCGTTTCATTACCCGAGGAACTTTATCAAAGAAAAATTTCATGGGCACTGCAAATTATAATAATAATAATAATAATAATAATAATAATAATAATAATAATAATAATAATAATTTGAATATCTCGGCTTTGCAAGAGAAATGAAGTAATTGTGAAACATGAAAGTGACAAATGTAACCGTCGTTCCTCGGGTGCATTACTGAAAAGAGCCTTTACCTTGATAAAGACCTCCAGGGGACGAAACGCTGTGTTAAATAAAAGAGTTTTCCTTTTATATTTATTCCTGAAATCTTATGCATAAACATTTTATATATGAAAATTGTTCATGTGAATTTGCATATGAATTTTATATGTGAGAATATATATATAAATATATAAAATAATATCTTTTCCTAAATGCTGAAAGATTATATATATATATGTATGTATGTATGTATGTATGTATGTATGTATGTATATATATATATAATCTTTAAAAAACTTATAAAAAGAACGTATAAACATAAAAAATGTCTTAAAACACACACATATATATATATATATATATATATATATATATATATGAAGAAAAAAAAATATATATATGAAGAAAAATATATATATATGAAGAAATATATATATATATATATATATATATATATATATATATATATATATGAAGAAATATAGTCTTAAAGTGTGTTATATTTATGGGATAAAGTGCTCAATATCAGAGATAGAGCGTGTGTAAATATAAAAGTGAACATAGAAGTCAACACTTAGAGGCGAAAATCTGTTTCATGCTAGTGCAATCGTCAGGCAACTAGTGCTAGTTGCCTGACGATTGCACTAGCATGAAACAGACTGTCGCCTCTAAGTGTTGACTTCTATGTTCACTTATATATATATATATATATATATATATATATATATATATATATATATATATATATATATATATATATATATATATATATATGAGTTAAAGATCTAATATTGACCGGGATCCGAGAGGATCATAAGATAAAGAGAAAATACCAAACGTTTATCAATCTGTTGTATCACGCATGGCCCAAAACTGGATGGTTTTGATTAGCGCCATATCAATCTTTATCTAAATATTTTGTACGCAATTATATTTTATTTTGGGAGATAATAATAATTTAATTAATATATGCTTAGGCGATCATGTATTTTTCGATACATGACTGACGAGGCAATTTTTTTTCCATAGAAGATTGCCATTTTTTTCTGCAATAGACCAGTTGCCATCCAAGGCTATAGAACTCGGTCTGTCCTGCTATTTACTCATAGCTGGGAGGAGAAGAAGAGGAGGATTCACACCTTTCCCAAGGTTATTAGCATGTAAGTGAATGTAATGGATTCGGCTGGAATTCGAACTCGGCACTCCAGTTCCTCAAGCCAAGCCGCCATCCATTACTTCATCGTGCCTCCCCTAATCAAAACCAACTAAAATTCACTCTGAGTAATCCACTGTATCTTAGTGGCTTTGCCGCCTTGCATGATGTGAAATCATTTTTGACTCTAAAACTCCAGAGGAACCTACCAGTATAGTCGACGCAGAAACTATAATCATATAACATTAATAAAAATTGAAGAGAGTAGAAAACGAAAAAAAAAAAAAGGTTTTTAATGTTGACTGAGATTGGAATGTGAACGGTAAGGAGAAAAAAAAACGAAACACAAACTGAAAGAAAAACGATGCGAGGAGAAAGAAAAATAACATTATTGCTCTTCCTTCGTTCCATACTCCTAAATCACAGTTGCGATGGAAAAAGAAGCGTTATTTAATTTCCACCACATTATCCAATCATTTATCGATTATAAATCATCGTGTTACCCCGCAAAACAAATACTAACAAAAGAAAAATTAAAAATGTTTTTGAAAAATAGAGAAAAGTAAAAGAAAAGAAAAAAAAAGGAACCTTGCCGAAAGGAACACCTATTTAATGTTGCACATGCTCGCATTGCTAATAATTGCAGGCTTTCGGCCCCCGTCAAAAGCAAATGTAAAAGCGGGAAACAGAAAAGATAAATCTACTCGGGGATTGGCAGTGAATAAGACGCCATGTTGCAATACGGAGCAGTGGCTCTGAATAAGTACATTGGAGAGTCGTGTACGGAGATGTGGCTGTAAATCATCGTTCAATAAGAATGAGTTGTTATTAGAAAAAAAAAAGGGGGTGGAAAGCAAAAAAATTATCACGAAAATATACTGCTGCGTCTACTCTGGGAAGCGTCTTTGCGAAATAAAGGAGAAATGGCGTCGCCGAAGGTATCAGCTGGTGCAAACCCTATATATATATATATATATATATATATATATATATATATATATATAGATAGATAGATAGATATTTTTAGATTTACACATTTTTGGAAACGCCCACGTGAAGAAGTATTCATTTGCTTAGAAATATAATGATACATTATCGAATATATGCAACATCATTTTTTTTTAATGCTAAATAATATATATCTATAAATATAAATATAAATTCCAGTGCCCAGTACAACACTGTTACTTGTCAAAATCCAATGGACACATCACTACCTCCTGAAGTAGTCGTCTTACATGTCACCTTTCGAAGCAGAGTGCGATTAATAAATATTTATTAATTCATAATTTACAAGAACATTTAATTAAATATAACGGCTCGTCATTAAGGAAGCATTGCATATTAAATATTATTCTCGCGCTATCATTGTTACACTGTTTAGCAGTGGTGATAGGGTGTTAAAAGTTTTCTAAAAGTAAAAAGGCCCAGGTCAAGCAGCCACGCATAGCACGTAACCTTGAAGAAGCATGAAATACCCGCTGCACATACTCTACACAGCAATATTACTATATAGAAAACCGCACACAGAAATTCACCAAAAACGTCATCCTTGATAATGGCTATAAAACTATCCGAAAGCGCTCGGGATAATTATAATTATAAGCAATCCATACATTCCTTAAACCCTGAAAAACGAAACAAAATGTTAAAATGCAGGAAAAACTCAATAAAAGATTGATTAAATCTTCATTCTCGGCCGTTTGCTATGAAATATTTATAGATATATGCACGGACGTAAGGTACGGTGGGGTAATGGATAGCGGCTCGGATTGAGGAATCGGGGTTCGAATTCCAGTCGAATACATTACATTCGTTTCTTCTTCTCCCCCATCTCTATGGGTAAATAGCAGGACAGACCGGGTTCTATAGCCTTGGATGGCAACTGCTCCACCGCAGAAAGAAATGGCAACCTACTGCGGGAAAAGAAAGCTGCCTCGTCAGTCATGCATCAATCGATACATGATCGCCTAAGCGTGTATAACTGACTTACGCGCTAATACCCTTGGGAAAGATATGAATCCTCTTCTTCAGCTATGGGTAAATAGCAGGACAGACAGGCTTCTATAGCCTTGGATGGCAGCTGGTCCACCGCAAAATGAAATGGCAACTTTTTACTTCGGTAAAAGAAGTCTGCCTTGTCAGTCATGTATCTTTCGAAACATGATCGCCTAAGCGATCTCGCTCTGTCTTTTTTACAAATACTTTCACGGTAATTGCTCCGATGAGCTGCTTTCGCTGATTCCTAGGCCTCATGAATTTAAACGTCCTACGAGGCTGGCATCCCGTTCCCACCCCTTCACCGTTGAAACTGTTAGATGTAGACGTCTCTTCTACTCCAATAGCTTCATGTCTTGCACATCTCGCCTGTGGAACTCCTTTCCTTATTCCTGTTTCCCTGACAAATACAATCTCCAACTATTTAAGTGTAACGTCAATCGACATCTCCAGTCGCCTTGATCTATCCACTTCCTTTCTCCACATCCTTTCACCTTTCATTCCTATCTGCTCTCGCTCCAAATCTTCTGTAACCCCATTGCCTTGATCGATCCACTGTCTTTCTCCACATCCTCTCCTTTACCACTCCTATCTGCTCTTCCTCCAAACCTTCTGTAACCCCTTGCGTGCTAGTGGCTTCCAGCTTTGCTTGGGGTGATAAACTTTAAAAAAAGAAAAAGAAAAAGAAAGTAAGCTATGTAATGCGTGATTGATAATTAACCTTATGTGAATATAGCTTTACTTACAAAAATATTAGTGAGGTAAAAATGGCAATCTACTGCGGGAAAAAATCTGCCTCGAAAGTTACATGATCGCCTAAGCGTGTATCACGCATGGCACATAACTGAAGACATGTGTGTTTCTGAATGTTGGTATGTACGTGGACATGTGTGTGTGAACATAGATATGAAGCACGAGATAGATGTTTACAATGTAAGAGGCACCATGACAAGTAAGGTGATAATGTCACCAGGGCGCAAGTGAGGCCATTGGAAATGAAAGAGAAGGAAAATCATTTAGAGGGAGCCGGAAACCCAATCCTAATCAGAAAACGAGGGAAAGACCTCTAATTCTGTTTAAAAAAAAACCCAAAAAAAAACAGTGAAGAGTATAAACTGAACGATAGACGAACCTATATACTCATATCGAGGGAAAATAAAAATAAAAAAGATTTAGGCGGAGACGTTAGAATTACAGAGTTGAAGAAGACTTTAGAAGGGGCCAGAAACCAAATATTAAACAGGAAACAAGGGATAAACCTATACTTCCTTTCAAAAGACGAGAAATGATTTTAAACAGAATGATAGGCAAACCTATCGACTCCTATGAAGAAAAATGTAAATAAATAGTAAATAAGAGTCATACTTACAAAAATGTAAGGAAGCGAGTGTGGTTGTGGATGTGTGTGTGAGTGTGTGTAAATTTCAGGCATACCCTAACGTACCAACTTATCCTATCTTTCACCAATAACACTTATAAAAATAGAACTTTTCTTTCCAAATGTTTTTTTTAATTTAAAAGAGGTTAATAAAACTCCTACCATTATATGGAAAAAAAATTTAAAAAGCTAGAACTTGTAAATCCTTAAATAAACCTTGCTTCTTATTCTTACACGAGAAATTAGAAATTATTAGATTTGTTGATAAAAGTTCTCTATTAAAGCAAAGAAGTGAATTAACTGTAAATTGTAGGCAGAGCTTAACGTCCACCTTACAATATGATTGAACTTTTACTTTGATAGTACTATTTCATGTGGTCATATTTAGTACGTAAATTACGGTGCACCTTCTATGAATGATTATTTTATTTTGTTTCTTTGAATTTAATATAGCTATGTATTACAGATTTGGTCCTCATTATCAACATCTTGGATGAATATTACACATTTTTTAATTTCTTATTTTTAAACACTTAAGTTGCATCTACCAATTTCTTAAAGAAGCCTTTTTATTATCAACTACAAGATATATGTTACAGTTAGCTATACATTTGATTATCTTCCTACCCCTCCACTTAGTTTCTGATAAAATTCAACAAGTTACATTTGTTTCATAATTATGATACATGGTAGCCACCTGATTATAGTTTGTATTAATTTCTTGTCTGCCACTCATGACCTTGTCTAGGATTATATTTGAAGCCACATCTTACCATGATCTAAATTGTGCCCCGTTTTTTTCAATTTAGCGTAGGTCTGACACCTAAACCCACAAGCCTCATTTTAGTTTTGATTTGTTGTTATATGCATTTCAAATTTTAAAATATTTTTTTTTACTCACCAATTATTTACCATAGCCTGAGGAGGCAGAATTTGAGTGCTGAAACATGAAATCTATTGTGTAGCGATTTTAGCATGTTTTAATCTCATATAATAAATAATATTAAGCTCTACTCTCTATTGAGCCATTTAAAAAAAAAATTAAATGCTACAGTTGAATTATACTCCATTAGTTATTATCCCATACCTCTCTCTCTCCTCCCTCCATATATATATATATATATATATATATATTGGACTCTTCCGTCGGTTTCTACGTATGAGGATCTGACAGCTTAATTGATTCAGTTATGAAATTATGTGCGATAATCTTAAGTAGCACTTAAGAGCCGCTAGAGATTTACAAAGGAGGCCGCATATGGGGCAAGAATGAGGATTGTGGGATAGGATCGCTGTTAAATTGGCTGACCTTTTAGATCTTGCTCTCGATTCCAGATGATTCAGACAAGCAGATTGAAAACTACTGAGTCTACTAAAACACGTTGATCTCCATTCTACCCGTTCCAAGGCTAATCGCTCAAAGGGTGTTATGAGGTATATTGACAGCTGACAAGTATATATATATATATATATATATATATATATATATATATATATATATATACGCACACACACACACACACACACACACATATATATATGTATATATATATATATATAGCAAGTTATTTGGCATTTCGATGAGTTGCAATGTTTATCAAGCTTGTTCTGCTAGAGAAATTACGACTGAGTAGTGAGTTTGATCATCACAGGGTGCCCCACACTTTTGACCTTGTGCCACATCGAAGCTGCGCTTAGAACATCATTTGGGAACCTCGACGGGATGTAATGGTTAGCAAGATTGTCCTGCTGGAGCAATTACGACTGAGTAGTGAGTTCGATCCTTACTAGATGCCCCATACTGTCGACCTTGTGCCACATCGGAGCCACTCTTCGTAAATCATTATAGCTATGTGAGCGTTCTTGATTAACATGTTTTGCGGAACTATTTACCTAGAGTTGCGCGCATGCACTTGTGTGTGTCTATGTGCGTCGTTTTTGTCTGCATGTGTGTGTGCGTGTTTTGTGTGTGCATACATACATAAATGATGTAAGCAAATAAACTGAAACACCATTCTACTGCCATTCAAACGGAAAGATAGACGCTCTCATGTATGACAAGGGCATTTCACGCCTTATAAAATGGACAACCCAAGCGTAATGTTGCTGCTGCTGCTGCTGCTCCTGCTCTTGGTGGAGATGGTGAATAAAAACGGTCGAAAATTACGCAAGAAGCCACGGCCATTAATTATGGAAGCAAGCCAACAACAAGAAGAAGAACAACAACAACAAAGAAGAACAACAAAAACGCTCCGAGATTTTTTTTTCTTTTTCATTTTCTTTTGTTTTATTTTTTTTTTAACGCTTAATTGCTCTTCCGTTTGAAGCCGACGTATTTGCAACAATCAACCACTTTTCTTTATCTTGTATTTTTTTTCCCCCTTGTATTTAATATTCATTTGACTCGCCTTTTCCTATCAATCATTGGCAAATGAAATAACATCGCTTTTTCGGTAGGGTTCGTTCTCGTCTCGCCACCAAGCTATTCGAAGAAAACGGAAAAGTTATTTTTTTTCTAACAATTTGCTTCAGAAAATATCGTTTAAGTTTAACAGAGGTCATTATTGGATATTTATTTTGATTTCACTTCAGTGTCGTGTAGTGACACAAGGACAGGTTTAGCCCAACCAACCTACGCAATCAATATTTTCTTTTTAATCATTGGTTTACACGTGATGCGAAATTTGGTTGAAAATAAGTCAGATGAGTTTCTATGTCGGTAAAGACATTTTGTCGTCCTGGGTATGACGATAAACTACATACGCGTCCTGGGTAAGACGATAAAATACGTCCAACAGCAAGGCCTCTGATCAGGAGGTTTTGAGGAGTGTGGAACCACGTCTTAATTGCTGGTGTTCCTAGGTCCACCCTAACCCGAGGTGGTAGCACCTGTTAGGGTCCCAGCTATGGGCAAATAGTTAACCTAAACTTGTGTAAAAATAGGTTTTAATGCCAGAAATACTTTGTAATAAACAAAAGTTATTACCAGCCATAATTTATGAAGGAAAAATTATTATCAGCAATACTTTAAAAAATATATATCTGCAATACAAACAGTTATACATTCTTTAAAAAAAAATATGACCAGCTATAGATTTATTCAAAGAAAAATATTCCCAGAAATAGGTTTTTGAAGAAAAACATTACCAGTAATAAAAATTTCGTCGGCATTAAATAACCCATTGAGGTTGATATGCCGTAAACAAAACAAAACTAAACCAAAGTTATTTGGAGGATTATCAAAAACAGACTTAGATCTCTAATTTTTTATCATTTTTTTTAATGTATTTTCTTCTAAAATAGAATCGAGATATGCTCTAATTTTGAAAATAATTTTATTTTTCTTATTTTGTAACTTATGACTGTATAGAAAAACGTGCTAATATATCTCTTTACGGTGTTTAGTTCAAAAGTTATAGGGTATTTAGGTACGCAACTTTGAGCATGCGCAAAATTTAAGTGCGATTTTCACCAAAGTAGACGATAACCAGGTAGAAATTTATATTTACCTTAGGGTTTGTAGCGAATCACCAAAAATATAATCTTTCTACCTGTTTCAATTTCCAATTTCGTAAATTTTCGATACGCCCTAATATCTTTACTGCAGGAAGAACTTTTGCAAAATTAGTTATCTTCCAAACAGTAGGCCATCAAAGATTTAATAGTTTTCGTTTAGTATGATAGAAGATGAGAGGCATAATGCAAAATCAAGTAAGCCCCTAAGAGACAAGGAAGTTGCTTAGAGTGAAAGTATCCGAGAAAAGCTTAATTAAGTTTTCCTGTCTCTTTGAATGCCTTTTCCTTTTTATTGTCCTCCCTCCCCAATTGAGAACAAAAAGAAAAAAATATCCAAGAGGCAGTAGTATATGATGATTATTGAAGATTGTAGTTGACAGGCAAGCAATAATCAGGAATAGATGTCTACAGGTGATACGTCAGAGAAAAGAAACTATTAATAGAGAACTTACGGTTAAATCTAGCTATTCTAACAATAAAAGGGTGGGACCTAGCTGCCAGTCGAGTATTACGCTAACATCAGTGAAGTCATAGTGCCAACGAGGAAAGCTCATCAGTGCAATTACCATGAAAATGTTTATAGAAAAGGCACCGGGAAGCTACCGTTCGGAGGTAGGAAATTGACGGCAACCGAGATTCCAGATCAGGACCGATAATATTGCAGATTCCTGTTTGGATTTTATATATATAGATATATAACAGAATTGACATAATTTTTTAGTCGTATTTTTCTTGAAAAGTAGACATATTTCAAAGGGTCTATTGCTGTTAAGACGCCCGAGAAATCATAAAGAGATTGCATAAAAAAGCATCAGATTTAATTGGTTTTCTTGTTACATTTACGAATAAAATTCTACTGCTATGTAATAGCAAATCTCCTATATGGTAATGAATGCTGGACGATCTCCTCACAAATGAAGAGGAGACATCAAGCGACGGAGATGCTGTTCTACCGACGAATGCTAAGATGGACGGAGACACAAGTGGACAGATCATGTGAGCAACGAAGAATTTTAAAACAAACAGAAACCCCGAAAACACTGACACTTCCAATAATACGACGTTCTTAGAAAAGAAGGCAAAGAGTAATGCATGGCTATGTCATATCTAATCTGCTATATGACAATGAATGCCGGACAATCTCTTCAAAGATGAAGAAGAGACTTGAAGCGACAGAGACGTTCTTTGAACAAGTTAATCTCCAGACAAATAGCAACAGCAATGAATCTAATGATTATAATCAGAAGGAGCCGGCTGTAATTTCCAGGAAGCATAACGAGGAGAGAGGGCATGGAAAATTTAACACTCACAGGACACAGAAGCTAAGAGAAACAGGGACACGTTGAAAAATCTACTCAAGGAGCTTGTGTGAGTGGATGGGAGAACAAAAACAAAAAGGCGTGGTAAAAGGTCAAGAGTTAATTAAAACGGAAATTTTGGAGAGTAATGACCCCCCCCCCTTAAAAAAAGAATAAAATTAAAATTGATGGATGGATGTGCGGGTAGCGCAACGTTTATTGGCGCCGAAAATGGAGACGGAAGCCATTTTTTTTTATAGCATTCACCCAATCAAAAGATCCGCCAAGTTCAAGATCCACTCAAAGTAGAATGTTACTGAATGAGGTGTGTAATATGAATGCAAGGAGAAAAGAGGAAGGGAAGCTTATGAGGATATGGAGGATGGACAATGACTGACCGTTGACTTAAAGAGGTCATGACGGTAACATTCGGGCATGAATCCACGACGGAATCTGTTCCATGAAAGTCGCGTCTCTTGGGAACTTCCTCCTTACAAATGTAATATGTGAGCGTAAAAGGAATGAAGCTAGTTCGACTTCATGGACGGATCTTAGTTATAAGGGTCTTAACTAATGAGATTAAGAATGGAGGTCACCTGAACGTTTGCCATGGAAATAGCGGTTGTGCATGTTTTTGGGAAAAGTGGGTATTATTGTCTTTCCGCTTTAACTATGAATAAAATAGCAGGGAAGACTGTACCCTCTAGTTTGGTTGGCGACCAGTCTAATAGGAAGAAAAATCTAAATTCAAACTGGTTGGTCTAAGGGTTATCAATTTCACTATATAAATAATATAAGTATAATTTACTATATAATATATAAGTATAATATAATATAATAATATAAGTATAATATAATAATATAATATGTAATATATAGGTATAATATAATAATATAAGTGTAATATAATAATAATATAGTATAATATATGTATAATATATAATATATAAGTATAATATAATATAATAATATAAGTATGATATAAACATATATAATAATTATATTAGTATAATATAATATATAATATAATATATAAGTATAATATAATAATATAATATATAAGTATAATATAATAATATAATTATAATATAATAATAATATATAGTATAATATATGTATAATATATAATATAATATATAAGTATAATATAATATAATAAGTATAATATAACAAAGATATAATATAATAATAATATAAGTATAATATAATATATAATATAATATATAAGTATAATATAATATGATGATATAAGTATAATATAATAATAATATAATATAATAATAATAATATATAATATATAAAATTTAAATATAATATAATAATAATATAATATAATAATATGAATAATACAATATAAGAATATGTTTGTTACAAACATATTCTCCACAGCGAGAGTACAGCAGTGTGTAGACTTGCATTAATATCATATTGACATTTTTTTATCATATTGACATTTTTTATCATATTGACATTTTTTATCATATTGACATTTTTTTTCTCATATTGACATTTTTTATCATATTGACATTTTTTTATCATATTGACATTTTTTTATCATATTGACATTTTTTATCATATTGAAGCATTGTTGATTATTAAAGATAACTGAGCGGCTACGTGACGTCTGCCTTGTTTTACGGCAGCGAATGTTGAACGGTCTCCTCAAAGATGAAGAAGAGACTCGAGGCAACAGAGGTATGTTTCTACAGAAGGATGATAAGGATATCATGGACCGGACGTGTGAGGAACGACGAGTTTTGGAGAGGATGCAAAGAAGGAGGAATCTTATACGTAACATAAGGAAGAGGCAGATGAAAAAAGGAATCTGATACCCACAGGTCGAATAGAGGGAAAAGGAGACAAGGGAAAACAACGCATGACATACCTGGCGGGTTAAGCAAGTGGATGGCAGAATGTGGTCTGGAGGAGTTGGCAGAGGCACGAAACATATTGGGTGCCACAAGGGATAGGGGGAAATGGAGAGCCATGATCGCCTACGTCCTGAAGGAACATGGCACATAAAAAGAAAACAAGTATTCCTGTCATGCTAATTGAAGCTTTCTTTTATCGTAACTACGTTGTATCTCATCGATCGCAGCTGAGATTATAGAACTTTTGTGAACACCACGATCCTATCGTTAGATTTATAGCATGTGCTTCGTCAGGGCTACCTTCAAACTTGTCTTTCTCCTAGACAAGTTGCCAACCACGGTTAATCTACCCAGTCTTCTATGTTATTTAATCCATAACTGGAGGGTAAAAAGCGATGGATTCATATCTTTCCCAAGGGTATTTATGCGAAGGAGAATGTAACGAGCTCGTCTGTAATTCGAATTTCGTTTTGTTGCTATTTGATATTGTGTTTATGAACACTAATCGTATTACTTATATCCATAATTGTTGTAGCCTGTTAGGGGCCAGAAAGAAAGACACGGAAAGAAGAAGGTAGGTTGAACAAGTGTATTGAAATATATATGCAAAATAAGAGTCAGCAGATAGAAGTGTCCGTCCGAACTGTCAGGTTACTCTGCGTCCCGACTGCCTCCTTAGGAAGTCTCGCAGGTTAGTATTTATGAAGGAGGAAGAGTTCATTGTAATGTAGATAGGTCACCATAACAATATTGTCAGAAATTTATATTATAGTAAGCGTAGTCTACCATTACCAATATTATTAAACGACTTACAGTCGGCCATTACTAATTTATCAGATGAAATAGTGTCAACCTTTACGAATTTTGTCGGATGAAGTATTGTCGGCCATTACTAATTTTATTTGACGAAGTATTGTCGGCCATTGCTAATAAACGGTGTTCCGGTAACTTGGCCATATTTTAAATGTGAATTAAGTTAAAGCGTCTCATGATTTTTTTTCTTTTTCTTTCAGATTTAACAACTTAAGTCTTTGGCAATTTCAACCATGGAAAGATTAACAATCAAACAACGTGTTAAAGTTATCGAAGTCTATTACGAAAATGGACGTTCAAACAGAAATGCATCGATATTATTTTGGCCAACATAATCGACCATCCGAGAGTGCAATTGGAAACGATGTAAAGTGGAGAGGTTCATTTCCTGCGCGCGATGACGAATAGAGGGGTCTGGATTTTCGGACACATTCTCATGCACTGCAGCAATGTTTGCAGCTGAACGACGTAAACGAATATGCAATGGTGTGTTCACATCTGCCACCAACCCCAGTTTGAATTTACTAACAATTTTTCCAATTGCACTCTTGAAACCTTAACACTTTGTTTGATTGTTAATCTTTCCAGGGTTGAAATTTCCAAAAACTTGTTAAATCTGAAAGAAAAAGAAAAAAAATCATTAGACGCCTAAACTTAATTCACATTTAAAATCGGTCCAAGTTATTGGAACACCCTTTATTACTAATTTATTAAATGAAGTACAGGGTGGTCCAAAAGTCTTATCTCCCCTTACCAAAAAAAGTACTGAGAACAATAGAAGAACAAGTAATACAGTAATACAAAGCAGACATACTAGATTCAGTTTATTCACTTTCACTGATGCTGTCACACATCGAGAAGGTCTGTATGAACACCATCATTTTTGTGTCACAAAATTATGCGCTGCCCTGTCCTGTGATATCTTACGAAGTATCGGCTATTACTAATTTTATTTGACAAAGTATTGTCTGCCATTACTAATATTATTAAATGAAGTACGGTCGGCCATTACTAATTTGTTAGATGAAGTATTTTCGGCCATTACTAATTTTATTGAACGATGTATTGTCGGCCATTATTAATATTATTAAATGAGGAACTGTCGGTCATTACCAATATTATTAGAAGAAGTTTTGTCGTGCATTAATCATTATTAACCATTGATCTTCGAAATCGATTGTACAAAGAATATTGACATTATTATTACCATTTCTGTAGCCACAAAAGGTGTGAGGAATTTTCCATACAACCTAAAATACACTTTGTGCAAAATTTCAAATTTGTTGGATAAAATACGGAAAATATTATTTTTGCCTTTATTCTTGCTACAGTGAATACGTAATGATTTCTTTTCTTTTTTTTTTCTTCATTTAATGCGAGAGGAAAACCTGAGCTCTTTCGTGATAGATTCGAATGGTCGTATTATCCGCGGTTTCGATTTTTCTACACCCTCCCACACCGGCTTCACTTTCTTTAGCTCACCATTTTCAACTGTGATTTCTGGTTTCTTAGAAAGTTCAAGCAAAAAATACAAAAGAAAAAAATCTACTCTTCCCTATGCTAAGTAGATGGTGCTAACTTTGCGAAAATCCGATATCTTTAAGACGTTCGTCTCTTTTTACAACAGGCCAGATTTCCAACTTTGACGACCCGAATGTGAAAGCTTTTAGTAAATTACACGTCGTCATTATCGGGCGCCTAATCTTTCAACATACCCGGCTGAATATCTGGTTTGGTTTTAAATAGGTCTACCTCAGTTTGGGTTACAAGGTAGGTTTTAGTATCCCATTTTTTTTTTATCATTAGCTTATAGGAAGAACGACTGTAATATTTCGAAGAGCTGTATTGAGTTAACCAAAAAGATACAAAGATCCAATCTTTGCTAAGAAAAATAGAATGTTCTGGATGAACGGAATTATGAAATTAGCTTAAAGTTGGCAAAGGAGAACGGAACAAAACAGTAAATGTTTTTCAATAAAGTTAATATCGAATTTCTTTTTAGAGAATATATTTTATTTTTACTTAGTATAAGGTGATTAAAAAGTAACTCACTATTTTATGTACGAGTGGCCAGCCAGGAGTACTTACTTAACACGCTGTGACTTTTTTCTTTGGGGTTTCTAAAAGGAGCAAGTCTATTATAACAAAACAAGACTTTAAAAGAACTTAAAAGGGGAATACAAGAAGTTATGTCTTCCATGCCACAAGAGTTCCTGGTGAAATCAGTTGACGCGATGCCTGGGCGGCTCGAGAAGCTGGTAGCGAAATCTGGTGCCCATATCGAATTTTAAATAAAACCTCATGTTAAACGCTTTTCTCTCATATACATTTCTTATAAAAAGTGATAGTTAATAAATAAATTATAAATATTTTAAAATGCGAACTTACTTTTCAATCACCCTGTAAATCAAACAAACTTAGCTTATTTTATTTTACATATTGTTTATGGGAGACTATATGTTATATAAACCTCTATATAATCAGAATAATGTGTTGGGTAACTGAATGACAAAATGGAATCAATCTATATAGCGCTTTTCGATCATTAAAAGAATTTCATCAGACTAAAATAATATTGAAAAAACAAAAGTGATAAAAACAGAAGCAAAAGCTGTCTATTCTTCTGAGATGACGTATTTTAATTATTTACATTGTTCGGATTGTTGATGACCTTCAAAAGTTGTTCAACTCTTCACAGACACCTCTTCCGAGTAAAACCCCGATGACTAAGAACTGTGTGAACGCCAACCTGTGCAGCTGTGGTAAGCAATATAAAGAAGAAACAGGCTGCCTCCTTAAGGTAAAACTGCAAGAACATCGTAAAGCCGTAACACGAGGGAAAATAGAAAAATTAGGCATAGCTGACCACATGTGGAGGGAAAAGGGTGAGCACTGTCCTCTGGGAGGATGATGTTGAAATAATTGAGAACATCACTGTTCGTTACGAAAACATAAAGATGCCTTCCAAAAGCTAAGCATAGTATTAAGAAACAAGATTTTCATTAGAATCAAGGAAAAAAACCTACTGAACTGTGACGTGATCTGTCTACCTATAACTACAGAATGAACTCTTCCTAAAACTATGTATACTACGCCTCTCAAGAGAGAGGGACGTATCGAGTCGAGCCGTGACAGCCTTGCTGCGACTTGTTCCAGCAAGACGGTCGAACTCTCTGCCTCTGAGCAGAGAGTAACCCGGACGAGGTTCCGCCGAAGGGCAGAGACTCGTTCGGGGAGGTTGACCAACCCGATTCTGTTTTTACAGTTTCTACGGGTATTTTCTGGCCGAGCCTACGGGCTCGCAATACGCACGTAAAACTCGGCCTTGTGCCACATCTTTCACTCGTGGGGGGGACAGTAAATATCGAATCGAGCCGATAGTAGTTCACTCCAAACCAGACTGACAGTCATACTAACACCGTCTACATCTTATATTATTATTCCGTGTAATATATCTTCGTTATTTCTACTCTTGTTTTCGTGTTGTTCTTCCTTGCTCCTAACCTGGACCATAACACTATATGGCAGTGAATGCTGGACAATCTTCTCAAAAGTGAAGAAGAGACTTGAAGCAACAGAAATGTGGTTCTACAGAAGGGTGCTGAGGTGACCATGGAACGAAAATGTGATCTACATCGACATTTTAGAGAAATCGAAAACAAAAAAGAAACTTATACTTATACATAGGAAGAGACAGTTCAAACTTCTAGGGCACAAAATGAGGAAAGAGGGCTTGGAAAATCTGATACTCACAGGATAGATTGAAGGCAAGAGGGACAAAGATAAAAAACGCATAATATGAGATTGAGTAAATGGATGGTGAGACAAGTTTTAGAGGGAATCACAAAATGACAAAAGGAAAGGAAATTGTGGAGAGCCATGATTGCCTACCTCCTGAAGCACCACGACGCATACAGAAGAAGATTCTAACCATAAAATAGACTCCTTCACCCCTTCTTTTTATGTGACTGCAATCACCGAAGGCCTCAACGATTGGTCATAGTAAATTTGCTCTGAATGCGTCCGTCATATGTTAAGAAATAACTAACTTAAAATGTTTAATCTCTAGTTGTATTTTCCCCCTCTTTGGATTTTCTAATTTTATTATTATTATTATTATTATTATTATTATTATTATTATTATTATTATTATTATTTGTGTATGTTATGTTTCCTGCTTTGTATCCAGAAGAACCGGGTCCCAACTATGGTTCATAGGCCCTATAGGAGAATTGTCATTTAATTGATAGCACTTTTCTTAGTATATGGGATGTTCCTAGTAGGGCAATCTTCTGAGCAATTTGTATGTAGATGTTATCTCGGAGACTGTTTGTAAAATTGTCCAGTCCTTTTCTCACAAGGCCCAGTGCTCCGATTACTACTGGTACAGTCACAGTCTTCATTTCCCACATCCTGTTTATCTCTATCTTCGTGTCCTTGTATTTGGATGGTTTCTCGATAATTTTTCCATCCTATTCGCCATCTTCTTCTTCCCATTATTATTATTATTATTATTATTATTATTATTATTATTATTGAAACTTGACTAATGCATGGAATAATAATGCAAACACAAAATGTAGTTAGAATAAAATGTATTGAAACAAGAAAGTGTACACAATATTTACATATAGTCTTTTGTATATTCCTGGGAAGACCGTTCCTGGAGAATGTGTTGACTAAGTCGCAGTCGGGCAGAGTCTCTAGTTGGATCTCTTGATTTGCCTCCCTGGCTTCCGGTACCAACCATATTTATATCGTCGGTACTCCACTATGCAAATTAGGTGGATCCTACCACAACAATTATTATTCACTTCTGCTTGTTTCTTCTTCTTTATCCTCACCTTGTACATTATCTACTTCTCAATCTTATTCACTGCCATCGTCCTCTTCACATTATTATTATTATTATTATTATTATTATTTGTGTATGTTATGTTTCCTGTAGAGCCGGGTCCAAATTATAGTCCTTAGGCCCTATAGGAGAATTGTCATTTAATTGATAGCAATTTTCTTAGTATATAGGATCTTTCTAGTAGGGCGATCTTCTGGGCAACTTTTATGTTGATGCTAGCTGGGACACTGTTAGTAAATGTGTCCATTCCTTTTCTCACGAGTCCCAGAGCTACGATTACTATTGGTACAGTCTCAGTCTTCATTCCCCACATCCTGTTAATGTCGATCTCCAGGTCCTTGTATCTGGGCAATTTCTCGATAGTTTTCATGAAGGTTTTTCTCTCAGATGGTACTGCTATGTCAACAATAAGCATACAATTTCTGAATTTCTTGTCTTTTATTTTAATATCAGGTCTGTTGACATTTATTTCCCTGTCAGTTTGAATTGGCATGTTCCAGAGGATAGTTACATTGTTATTTTGGGTAACTGTGTCTGATTGGTCTTCATATGATCTCTCAGTGGTTTCGATTTTGTGCTTCTTGAATATCTTCCAGTGCACATATGTCGCTACCTTGTTAAGTCTGTGGCTATATTCATTTTTTGCTAGTTCATTATAATTATTAAAATTATTATTATTATTATTATTATTATTATTATTATTATTATTATTATTATTATTATTTCCTTTGATATCTGGCGTTTACACATTTCTTTCCGGGTCCCGCCCAGGGACCTAAGGTTAGAAATGGTATCATGACACTTTCCACTGAAAAAAAAAATATTATATAGATAAAGCCCTTCGTAAAGTGTGGGCTGTACTTGTCAGAATAATTTTTTGTATCTCTTTGAGGCATGGACTTCCAGGGATCCCTTCAATTAGTCTACTGGAATCTTTTCCAACCAATCCTAAGGCTCAAACTACAACAGGGATTGTTGATGTTCCCATGTGCCACATTTTTGAGATTTCTATTTCAAGTTCCTTGTATTTTCACAGCTTTTCGAATATCTTCAAAGATACATTGCAGTCTGCAGGGACTGCCATATCAATAAGGAAGCATTTTGTTTGTTTGTGATCTTTAATAACAATGTCTTAGCGGTTGGCTTTGATTGTTCTGTCAGTGTGTATTGTGTAGTCCCATAGAATTGTAACAGGTCCTATCTCCGTAACCGGGTCTGGGTGGTGTTCGTACCCGTTTCTTTCAGTTTCCTTCCCGTATTATTATTATTATTATTATTATTATTATTATTATTATTATTATTATTATTATTATTATTATTATTCCTTCTTGTCCAAACCTATTTGTTGCAAATGTACTTAAGTTATACATTTAATTTTTGATTATCTCAATAGATATTTGTCCACGGATAGCTGCATTTATTGTATTTGCAATCTTACTGGTAATTTCGGTGGCTGGAGCTAGAGATAGTAAAGAAAGACATTTAAATATATATGTAAATAAATTAGTAGGATTTTGTATACAATATAAAATAACGTCTTTGGTAACTCTTTTTAGTTAATTTTACGATTTTACGACACTCCTGGGTATGACGATAAACTACATCCGGCAGCCAAATGTTTGGAGGTTTTGATGAGGGTGGAGTTGCTGTTCTTCCCAGGTCCACCCTGACCCGAAGTGGTAGCACCTGTTAGAGTCTCAGTTATGGGCAAATGGTGAACCCCAAAATAACAAAAAAGAAAATTATGAAAGTATAAGAATACATTTTTATAGTAAAAATACCAGCAACATATATATTTTTAAGCAAAATGACCAGCAATACATTTTATAGTAGTATTATCAAAAATACATTTTATAGTAAAATGACCAACAATACATTTTATCCGCCGTTGAAGCCAAAAAACTATTCTTCAAAATATTTAGATTTCGGCGTTAAATAACCCATAAAGGTGTTAATATGCCGCTAAACAAAATCAACAACCAACAATACATATTTATAGTAGAATTACCAACAATACCTCTTCAAATCAAAATGACCAACAATATATTTTATCTGTAGTTGAAAGCATACAATTGCGTTCAACATATTTAGATTTCGGTATTAACTGACCCCTAGAGGTGTTGATATACCGTTAAACAAAATCAACCAACCAATCAAACAAATTGCTAAAGAAGCTGGAAAATGGTTGGCACACTTTTTCGCTCCAAGATTTATCTGATTTCTGTAACGTTTTATCTCTACAAGAGCCTGATTTTCATATGCCAACTAGAAACATTGGCCGTTGATCGGGCCAGTTGGCGACGTGTTTACGTAGACGCCCTTCAAACCACAGAAGGAAAGAATTTTTTTAAATCATTTCACCCCAAGCAAGGCCATAATGACATTAGGACGTAGGGGGTTACAGGGATTGAAAGAGAACGAGGGGACTTTAGTGAGGAGAAGTGAGGAAAAGGGCAATAAAGAGACATGGTTCAGGAAGACAGAAGATTGCGATTGACGTTGTATTTAAGATTTTGATATTACATTTAAATTTTTGAAGATCAAAGTTCAGTGGGAAGCAAGAAACAGGAAGAGAGTTCCACAAGCAAGAAGTGCGATAGAAGAAACTGTTAGCATATAACTTACGGTTACGTCTAGTCATTTCAAATGTAAAAGTACTGCGCTTAAAACTGTGTTCAAAATATTTAGATTTCGGCATTAAATAACCTCTAGAGGTTGATCTACTGTTAAACAAAATAAACTAATCAATCATGTTCAATCTGTGGGAGTAAAAGTTACACCAAATTAAGTGCATTAACAAGGAAATAGAAAAAGTTTAAAATGAAATATTACTTGCTTTTTTATATTAAGTTGCTTTTTATTATTGTTATGGTCCAGGTTAGGACCAAGGAAGAACAACACGAACACAAGAGTAGAAATAACGAAGATATTTTACACGGAATAATAATATAAGATGTGGAAGGTGTTAGTATAACTGTCAGTCTGGTTTGGAGTGAACTACTATCGGCTCGACTCGATTCGTCCCTCTCTCTTGAGAGACGTAGTATACATAGTGTTAGGAAGAGTTCATTCTGTAGTTATAGGTAAGGACCCATAACAATTATTAAGCTCCAAACTTATGGATTAGCCTAAGCATGTATTCATGAAGAAATTTTACAAATCGAAATGGGTGTTCTTACTAAATTAGCACTGAAACATTGTGGGATGCAAAAGCCTTGAAATAAATGAATGTATATATAAATAAATGAAAAGAAAAAGATTTGAAATTAGTTAAATCTCGTTTCTAAAATGATACGAATTAAAGTAAATTATTATTAACAAGACATTTTATAGCAAAATGACCAACAATACCTTTTATCTGCCGTTG
>OZ038501.1:57907754-57940254 GCA_964036315.1 Acanthosepion esculentum
AACAATGATGGAAAATCAGTCCTCATTTTCTTACAAAAAATGTGACACAGCAAGGCGGGGGTTTTTCGAAAGAAAAAAGTCAATATTCAATAATATCAACTATGAACACGGCCACAATGTGTTGACCGTATTTGGAAAATAAAATATTTCTATAACTCAAGATACATGCAGAAAACAATCTATGCATTAAAAGTAAAACTAAAATCATCCTTGACAATGGCCAAAAACTTTTGGACATACAGAAGATTCGGACAATTTGTACCTGGTATTCCGAAGCGGTCACCCATCTAGGTACTGACCAGGCTGTACGCTTCGGTGATCATACCGCTGTTTCAACCTGATGCGGTCGTACACCCGCACGCATAAGGAAAGCGGTTAGAATGAGTTCATTTCTAACTATTATTACCTTTGCGTAGTCAAATGTTGGAAAAAAATTCTTGGAAGAATAGTACCTTAATGGTACCTTAATGGATTCCTGCTACTCCAAGAATAACCTGGCGTTATTAAAATATCGATCAACTTCAGCCTAATATCGATCGGTTACAGATTCAGGTCAGCCAACCAGCCGATGGAATCAAAGACTCCTTGGGTCAGCGATGCGAAATAAAAACGTGGATTTCCCCCATCCCGTGCTTTTTGAAAGATCAAAAATACAAGATGTCGTGTTTAGGATAATTGTGCATCGCAATGATCTTCGTTTTTTTCTTCTGTTTCTTTTTACCGGATTATTAAATTATTATTATTATTATTATTATTATTATTATAATTAAATTATTATTATTAACATCATTGATGGCATTCGTTTCGGTATTCGCCATATTAAAAAAAAATTAATATCTAAAAAGTATTTTAACAGAGAATGTAAAATACGATATCAAAATCAGAAGGCTCAATGGAATAGCGAAAGAAGCCTTCCAAAACCTAAGCAACGTATTAAGAAACACGAAAATTTCGTTAGAAACAAAGAAAAGAGTACGGAACTATGTAATAACCGTCGTCTTATAAGACACTGAATGCTGAAGTTTTAGACAAAAAGGAAACAAAATAAGACGCTCGGAAAGAGACAACTGAAATTTCAAGAGCGCATAATGAGGATAGGGGGCTTAGAAAACTTGACACTCACAGGATATTTTAAAGGCAAGATTGAAAGAGGAAAGCAGCGTATCACTTAACTAACGTGCTTGCAGAAATGGTTGGCAGGTAAAGGATTAGGAGAGATAACAAAAAGCCAAAATTTATTGAGAGCTACAAAGGACACGAAATTATGGTGAACAATGATGGCTCAAGTCGAGAACATGGAAGAGGTTTCCTTTTTTTCTTTTCTGTTTTTTGTCTTTTCGTTTCGTGTGTAATTATTACTTTATTATTTAAAAATTAAAAGAACACACGAGAAATGTGTTTCTTGGAAAATAGAAATCCATGGAGGATATTTCAATATACTATTAACATCCTCATCAGAATAAGATTCGATTTCTACATGAAAATAGGAAAAAAACAATAAGTAAAATTACTTCAGATTTATTGCGCGTGCATGTATATATTTTAAAGAAATATCTGAGAAAAAAGTATATTCAACATTATTTTTATTTACTTCAGAGCTTATGTCACATCTAAAGGCTATCACTTCTCTGTATTATTATTATTATTATTATTATTATTATTATTATTATTATTATTATTATTATTTCCTTTGTTTTCTGGTGTATACTCATTTCTTTCTGGATCCCAACCAGAGACCTAAGGTCAACATTGGGATTGAAATGCGTTCTCTCGATCAATCTGACGCTGGAGGATGTTCCGAATATGTCAAGGCCGTGAGAGAGGAATGGGTCAGGTGGCTCACGTGGACTCAATGCCTTAAATGCATGCGATCAAGCAGCAGCAGTAGAAGTGTCATACGTTTTAAGCACTCCTGCACATCTTAAATATAATAAAAATATTATTATTATTATTCATTGGAATTCGCGGATTTTAATGGGAATCAAGTGGCATTAATTTTTCTCAATATTTAATTCACCTTATTATTATTATTATTCATTGGAATTCGCGGCTTTTAATGGGAATTGAAGGGGAATTAAGTGGCATTAATTTTTCTCAATATTTAATTCTCCTTATTATTATTATTATTATTATTATTATTATTATTATTATTATTCATTGAAATTCGCGGCTTTTAATGGGAATCAAGTGACATTAAGTTTTCTAAATATTTAATTCTCCTTATTATTATTATTATTATTATTATTATTTTGGCGTCGCACGTTGACGTATTCAATGGAAATTCTGTTCTTCAAGCATACTGTCAACAATATTCCTCACGACTTAAGAATTCATTGGAGAATCCTAGCAGAATCAAAGATCTAATTTTTCTGGAGATCTATATTCTTGGTTCCAATTCCTTAAATACTCTTTCCGACTTCTGTTGCTATTGTTGTTGTTATTATTATTATTATTGTTATTATTATTTTTTTGTTTTCTTTGATTTCGGGTCCTAACAAGGTGTGAAATGGCTTCATGACATTTTCCACTGATCCTTTTTGTAAAAAAAAAACAAACTCGGATCACACCCATTTTACACAGATAAAGCTCTCCTTAATATATGAGCTGTACGTGTGAGTACAATTTTTTGTATTTCTTTAAGGCATGGGCTACCAAGTATTCCTTCTATGTGTCTATCGGAACCTATCAAACCGAGGGCTGCAACTATCACTGGAATTATTGCCGTCCTAATGTTCCAGATTTTAGAGATTTCCATTTTTAAAGATCTTCAAAGGTACATTACAGGGATCATTATCAATGTTTTTATTTCCTTTGATTTGTGGTGTATACTTATTTCTTTCCGAGTCCCAACAAGAGACCTAAGGTCAGAAATGGCATCATGACATTTTCCACTGAGTAGTTCTGATAAAAGGTCACACATATCTTAGATAAAGCCCATCGTAAGGTATGGGATGTACTTGTGAGAACAATTTTTGTAGCTCTTTAGGGCATGGGCTACCAAGAATCCCTTCAGTCTATTGGAGTCTTTTCCAATCAACCCGAGTGCTCCAACTACAACAGGGATTATTGATGTTCCCATGTGCCACATTTTTGAGATTTCGATTTAAAGGTCGTTGTATTCTGATAGTTTTTTTGATCTTCAAAGCTGCCCGGCCCAGAGATTGAACACACAATTACTATATCACCAAATTCACGAACCAACGTTTTAATCGACCAGGACCTGCAGGTTATCCGGATTGATATTCACCTGATGAAGGCCAGAAGCACATCGGCCGAAACGTTAGGATAACAACAGCAAAGATGAAGAGAACATTTCGCATGTAAATAGCGTAAATAAAGAAACACAATAGATTAGCGTCTTTAACATAGATTTTAACATCTGTTTCTTTTTTTTTCTTCTTCTTCTTAGTCAGTACGTACTTATTTTTTTTATTCTGTCGAGCAAGCACGGACAGACCCGTGTCTATCACGTCAACCATCATGGCCCTGCATCCAGGCCCGGAATGTCATTAGGGAGACATTTTGTGTCATAACAATTCCAATGTAGGTGGTTGTTGTTCTATCATTCAATGTCAGTGTATTTGGTTGCTGGTCTACCAACCCGTCTTGCTCTATGGCTACGTATTCAGAGAAGTAGATAACTCAAAGTTTCTTGTTTTGCTCGTCAGGAATATGCTGCAAACAGCTTACTTGTAAAATGTATCTTTATCAAGGCTCACAGGATATCTGCTGAACGGAAACACAACTAAATGTAATTTTAAAAAAAAATTGAAAATTTCTCAATAAGAAATATTTTGTCGTGCCAAAAAAAGCAATTTTGATTCTTTTAAAGAAATCGGCGGCACCAGATGCAAGTAGTAATAAAAACACCGCAATCTCCCAAAATCAAGAGAAATCTTTGATTTTTCTATGAATAGTTTCTTAATGGATTTTTTTTTCTTCTTTCTTTTAGTTACTTCCCTACCAGCAACCGAAAATCATTGCCTTCGTGTGTGAAAAACTTTGTGAGGCTTATGCTATCACGCAAATAAACGAACACCAGGCTTTAATTGCCTCAAAAACGCCAGTCTTAGAATCAAACATGAGATCCTGACAAATCAGTACAGTGCTCTCGCCTGACGACAACGATTAACATATAGAGAAAGCAACGGCACTGACTTTGTTTACAAATCATTACAGGTTAAGCGAAGGATGTGGCAACCACAGAGCATTCATTTTCTGTCAAGTCGGAAGGCCATAACAAATTTCATAAATTCGATATTCCCAAGATCTTGTTTTTCTTGAATCCTATTCCGTTATTCTAGTTTTCGCCCTTCTCGCTAAAGCCTTCTCTTTCTCTTTCATTCCCTGCATCCTGGTGGCGTTATTGTCTTACTTGGAATGTAATTATTAAAGCAAATATATCGGGTGTAGAGATTGGGATTACTCATTGTACGATACTTTATTGCCGCCATATCTGGCCTGGTGCTCCTAATATACTGAGTGTAACATCAAAATTGTCCAAATCGTGTTACAGCATAACTAAGACCCCACAAAATGTTTAATATCTAAAAAGATCACTAACCTGTTTTTGCTGTTCCCCCTGGTTTATTTAGGTTCTTGACAAAATTCTAAGAAATGTCTGAAATGTAATCGATCCTGACCAGGCATCTAGAGTTCAGTTACTTTCTCACCGTCTTAACGTGGATTCTCTCTGTGTTTTCTACAAATATATCCATGGCAATTATTTTGATGAGCCTTTTTTTCCCTTTCTACCTCGACTGCATAAATTTATAGAGTTTCATTTTTCCAGATTTTCCGATAACACGTTTAACCATGCTGATACCATTTGTCGTAAGAATCACTGAAAAACCCTTTCAGTTATTCAGCTAGAAATAGAATAGTTTCAAATTGTTTTGTATTAGATTAGACCCACTGTCTTCCCAACTGAGCAATGGTGAGAGGAAAATGATCATTCAGGCTGTCAGTAATGATATCAGCATTCATACTCTGGCTTCCATCTTCAAAATCCATTCAGGAACCATCAAGAGAACGGTGAATAAGTTTAAAATGAGGGAACAGTAGAGAGGAAAACTGGATCATAAGATCATAAGAAGAAGAGTGTTAATCATTTCAGCACAGATCTAAAGAGATCTGTTAGAAAAGATCCAACTCAATCCATAAGACGTTTGGTACATGAGAGAGGAGTTTTAGCTATGTCAATCAAAAGAGCAGTGAAAAAAAGAATAGAAAATGAAATCGTACGTGAAACCTGTGAGGCATTTCGTTACTCCAGGACAGAAAGGTAGAATATTAGATAGGGCGAAGATCATCTTGAATAAGTTGGAAAATGTTCCTGGAATAATATATATATATATATATATATATATATATATATATATGCACATTTCATTAAAAACGACTGACAAGGTGCTTTTATTTATTTTTTTATATAATTTCTCGTGCGATCTAATAATGGACATAATATTTTGACCGTGTTTTGAAACAAAAAAAGGAAACATTTTATAAAACATACATACAACTATTCCCAATTCTACCAGTTGAAATATAATCCTTGAAAATGGCTAAATGTATAGCCGAAAGCGCTCGGATAAAAAGAACATTCGGACAGTTTTTTATATAATTTATCATCTGAAAAGAAAAACATTATTAGATCGCGCGAGAAATTATATAAAAAACTAAATAAAAGCACCTTGTCAGTCGTTTGTAATGAAATGTACATGAAAGAAGGTTTGCTGCCTAAATACACAAATATATATATATATATATATATATATATATATATATATATATATATATATATATATATATAAATATATGAATTTATTTCACTCCCACATGAGCTTCCGATCGTTAGCTGTGATTAATTAATGATGAACATTTTCATTTATGATCAATTTCATCACGATTCTTAAGTTTAATCTTGGAGTGTAATTATGCATTCTTATTGCTCGAAGTAGAGTTCAAAAGTCTTATAAAAACCTCGGAGAATTCCAGTAAGATATCTTTAATCATTTCTAAGATACAACGGTTCAAAGCTTAATCTAACAATTGGACAATTTTGCTGTTACACGATTTGGACAATTTTGATGTTACATCTGGTTGAAGATACACAGAGGAGTTCTATTGAACGACAATTAAAAACACATTCATGTCCACCTTCACGATACAGGAAAATACCTGCTGACAACACCAATATACCGGGTGTAACAGCAAAATTGTCCAAATCGCGTAACAGCTTGGGATAATTGTCCATACCAGAAAGTGTTTAATATCTGAAGTAACACTTAACTACTTGACTTTCTTCTTTTCGGGTTGTCAGATAAGACGTTTAGCCATCTTGACACTATTTGTCGTAAGAAGCACTGAAAAACACTTTGAGTTGTTCATCTAGAAAGAGAACAGGTTAAAATCATTTTGTGTCAACCACACTATATCTTCCCAATTAAGCATTGGTGAGAGGAAAAAGATCATTCAGGCCTTCAGTAAAGATACCAACATTCATACTCTGGCTTCTATCCTGAAAGTCCATTCGAGAACCATCAAGAGAACGATGAATAATTTTTTCAAAAAAGCAACAGTAGAGAGGAAAACTGGATCAGGGGGTCACAACAGCAAGAGGGATTATCATTTCAACTTAGAGCTAAATACATTCTTATCTTTCAAAGTAGAGTTCAATAGTGTTATAAAAACCGCGGTGAATTCCAGTAAGATATCTTTAATCATTTCTAAGATACAACAGTTCAATGCTTAATCTAACAAATGGACAATTTTGCTGTTCCCCACGGTTTATTTAAGTTCTTGACAAAATTCTAAGAAATGTCTGAAATGTAATCGATCCTGACCTGGCATCTAGAGTTCAGTTACTTTCTCACTGTCTTAACGTGGATTCTCTCTGTGTTTTCTACAAATATTTCCATGGCAATTGTTCTGATGAGCCTTTTTTTTTCTTTCTACCTCGACTGTATAAATTTAAGCGTGCTACTAGATTAGCACCTACGTCTCACCGTTTTACTGCTGGACTACATAGATGCAACCGTCAGTTCTATTCTAGTGGTTTCTTCTCTCGTACTTCCAGCATGTAAAGTTCCCTTCTTTCCTGCTACCATTAATATTAAAAAAAATATAAATGTAACGTCAAATCAACCATTCACCCTTGCATGGAGTATTGCTGTCATATATGATCTGGAGACCCTTCTGTTTGTCTCAAGATCCTTGATAAAATCCAAAGACGGATATGCAGGCCCTGATCTGGCATCTCGTCTGCAGCCGCTCTTTCATAGAGCCTCCCTCCGTCTTTTTTACAAATACTTTCACGGTAACTGCTCCGATGAGCTGCTTTCGCTGGTTCCCAGACTTCATGAATTTAAGCGTTCAACTAGGTTGGCAACTCGCTCTCACCCTTTCACTGTCTTTAAATGTATCCGTCTCTTCTACTCCAATAGCTTCATGTCTCGCACTTCTCGCCTGTGGAACTCCCTCCATATTTCTTGTTTTCCTGATAGATATAATCTACAACTATTCAAATGTAATGTCAACTGAAGTCTCCAGATGCCTTGATCTATCCCCTATCCTTCTCTTCATCCTTTCCTCTATCACTCCTCTTTGCTCTCGCCCCAACTCTGTAACCCCTTGCCTGCTAGTGGCTTCTCGCCTTGCTTGGGTCTTATGCTTAAAAAAAAAACATGCCATCTTCTGTCTTCTTGAACTATGTCCCATTATTGTCTCTCTTTTCCTCTCTAAAGTCTTCTCATTCATTTTCTCACACTTAGCTGCCTGGGTCTTAGTGGTCTTATCACTTTGCCTAGAGTAAAATGATTTTAAAAATGCCATGTAGTTATAACGTTTATATAATGGTAATATTCGCCGTTTACTTATAAGGTATTAATTTACCGAAAAGCCATTGCTACTGTCGTTTGAGTCTCTTTCTATTTATTTCAATATTACTGGAAATAGGTTTCTCAAGTCCAGTAACTGTTATCGCCGTTTCCAGTATTGACAGAGATTTCCTTTCTAACCTTTCGTTTGAAGTGATGTGGAACGTCAGAACTTTGATTATCTCATGATTTTCCCTTCGTGTTACATGCCAAATGCATTTTAGTTGTTGCTGGTGTTGAAGCTTCCGACCATATCAAGTTGTAACACCGGTTCTTGTCCGATCATAAAGTTAAGCAACCTTGAGTCTGACCAGTACTCAGATGGGTGGCCACTGGGAAATATCATCTGCTGTAAGCTACGTGATAGGCATAGCAGTGCTGGTTACAATCTTGCGGGTTGCACTAACAGAAGACGTCTATAGGTAGGGGCGCTTTTAAACATAAAGGTCGCCAGACCTACCTGGAGTTGAGAGCGTTGTTACTAAAAAGTCCTCAAGTGATGTGGTCTCTGTTATTTATTTATTTCTTTGTTTAACGGCACACCAACTCCTTATGGGTCATTTAATACCGAATTTTCTTGTGAACATTAGTAATTTCTTTTACAAAAATGTATTCTATTGCTAGTAATTTTTTTACAAAAATGGATTGCTGGTAATTTTTTACTATGAAAATGTATTACTGATATTTTACGATCAGTCAGTTATGTGCCATGCGTGATACACGCTTAGGCGATCATGTATTTTACGATATATGACTGACGAGGCAGATTTTTTCCCACTGTACGTTGCCATTTCTTTCTGTGGTAGCCCAGTTGCCATCCAAGGCTATAGAACCCAGTCTGTCCTGTTATTTACCCATAGATGGGGAAGAATAAGAGGATCCATACCTTTACCAAGTGTATTAGCATGTAAATTAATGTAATAGATGTGACTGCAATTCGAACTCGGCTCTCCATTACTCCACTGTGTCTCCAAATTTTACAATAAGTTCTTTTATACTTTCATAGTGTTTTGATCCCAGCTTGGGGGTTAACTATTTGTTCATAGCTGGGACCCTAACAAGTACTACCACCCTGAGTCAGGGGAACCTAAGAGCAACAGCAATTAGGACGTGTTTCAATGCTCCTCAAAACATCCCGATCAGAGGTCTTGCTGCCGGATGTAGTTTATCGTCATGCCCAGTACGGTCTATTATTTCGTCACAAACAAATAACGAGACCAAATGATAGACCGTCCTGGGTATAACGATAAACTAAATCCGGCGATTCTGTAACGCCAGTCCACGAAGAGTGATCTTCTCTAACTTACAGGTTTCTTGTCGCTAAGACCTACGAGCTTCTTTTAATACGGTTGTCTTGTGCGTCAATATTCTATGCTCAGCATAGTTAACTTCCTGTTTTATGTCGGCGCCACCACTGACATTCTTTGAGGCACAATTATGCATTTGTTGGTCATGAGGATACAATCTTTGTCAGCCCTGTGAAGCTCCTAGCACATTTGATGTTCTGATGTGACACCGAGTAGAAAACTTATTTCAGTAACTTTTAGAGTATATTTTGCGTTACCACAAAACAATTCCTCTTAGATCAAAGGTTCCAGATTGACATTAACTTTTATTTATACTGCTGGAATTTTCTGACGGGAGTCGCATAATATATAAGCCTTATTTGATTGGAGATTAATAAACAGGATATCTATGTTAACCACGTGAAGCTCCGAGCTATTTTGATGTGACACCGAGTACAAAGCTTACTTTGTCGTTGTAAAACAGATGATTTTATGATTGAGTTAATTTTAAAGCTGTTATCTGACATCTTTCTGTCGCCATATTTTTATTCTATTACGTTGTCTAATCTAGATATGAAGTTACTTGGCAACGAACAACTGCGACCAGACGGCAGATGTTCAACTTCTCTTCATTACGCCAATGCACAGAAATCTAAAGGCTATTGATCTGCGGTCAATTGGAATCATCTTAATTCAAGTACCTCGGTGTATGGATCAATTATGACAAACTTAGTATAGGAGAAAGGGGAATTGAACATAGAATAGGCTGCAGCAGAAGTAGGTTCGTCACAAAACATCGAGTAGAAAACTCGAGTCATGTTCTTAAATAGCCACGTCAGACTTTCATATGGATGCCATGCATGGCACTGAACCCGTCCAGAAATATCTAAACTGTCAGCTGTATACGCCATTTTCTAAGATCAAAGTTTAAAAATGGCTTTGAGTGAGTGAAGCAAATATTGGCAAATACGCGTATACTGGTTTTCTTTATAGAGCTTTGCTTGTGAATCTGTAGCGCCAGTCTACAATGTTCAAGTAAGAATAAATAAATAAGCGACATAAAGGTCAGGTTTGTTTGGTTTGGTTTGTTTTGTTTTACGACATATCAACACCTCAATGGGTTATTTAATGCCGACAAATTTTTTATTGCTGGTAATATTTTGTTTTGTCAAAAATCTATTTCTGATATTATTTTTTTCTTCGAAAAATCTGTTTCTGGTAATATATTTCTTCAAAATATCTATTTCTGGTAATATTTTTTCTTCAAAAAAACTATTTCTGGTAATATATTTTTCCTTCAAAAATGTATCGCTGGTAAAAAAATTTTTTTTCCTCAAAAACGTATTGTTGGTAATATTTTTTCTAAAAAATGTATTGCTGGTAATATATTTTTTTTCTTCAAAAATTTATTGCTCGTAATAATTTTTTTACAAAGTATTTCTGATATTAAAACCTATTTTTACACTTTCATAATGTTTTGACCCTAGTTTGGGGGCGTATTTTTAAACTGCCGTGATTTTCATTTCAGAAGTAATTTTTGCAGAAAAAATAATAGCAAAACCTAGCTAAAGCTCTGATTTCAGCTATTATAAAACATGCAGATGTGGAGTCGCCATTGATGAGTTTGATTTGCATCCTTTCTCCTTTCGTCGTAGTGCCGGCCGCTTTCCACGGCATGCAGCAATTAACGACATCATCAAAAGAGTTTTGGATGCAGCTGGGTTCCCTTCCCAAATCGAACCCGTAGGCTTCGGCCGTGGTGATGGAAAGCGGCCGGATGGCATTACCATCTTCCCTTTTAAAATGGGTAAGTCGTTGATTTGGGATGCGACCTGTGCGGATACATTTTCGTCGGTAATTTGATCAGATCCGCGGTTGAGCCGGGGTCCGTCGCCCGAGACGCAGAGATGAAAAAAATAGTTAAATATTCTTCTCTTGCTGAGTATCTTTTTTACTCCTGTGTCAGTGGAGATTTCAGGGGTTATTGGCCCTCGTTCGATGGTGTTCCTTCGGAGGATTGCGTCTCGATTAAGGAACGAGCCTCGCGAAACGGAGTGGCTCTTGCAGCGTGTCTCACCGGCGACGGTTCGAGGTAATGCTTTCTCCATCATTGCGGCTGGCAGAGGATAGAAAAAATTGTTTATAGTTACGTTTTTCTGGAATTGTCATCATTGGTCGACTGAACTTGCTTTGTTTAAATGACTTTTGTTTTGTTATTATTAGTTACTTTGTTCAATAAATACGCTAATTTCTTGGAATTTTATTACTTAATTTGTTTCTATAAAGTGTTCCAATAACTTCAACCGATTTTAAATGTGATTTAAGTTTAAGCGTCTAATGATTTTTTTTTCTTTTTCTTTGACAATTTCAACCATAGAAAGATTAACAATCAAACAATGCATATTCGACTTAGGTATCACTGACCTATTGAAGAAGATGATGGCAATCTGGGTAAATGCTGAGAAAATAAATTTAGTATTGAAGATAAGGAAATTGAATAGAGGATAGGCTGCTCTAATTGTTAAAAAAAAAACAACCTAAAACTCAAAGCATGTTCTTTAAGAATAGAAACTTTCATATGGATCTCATGCAAAGCGCCAAACCCGTTCAGAAATATCTAGACTGTCAGCTGTATACAACCATTTTCTAAGATCAATGGATAAGAATGTCTTTGAGCGAATGAAGCCATTGGATCTTGGCAAAGACCATCTCTCTTCGAACACGACTGGCGCTAAAAAAAATCACAAACAAGTAATTTTTACTAAGTAAGAGAAATGACATCACGTGAGGATTTTCAACAGCTAAAACGGATATCCATGTAACTCGAAGAGAAAATAATGATATAATCAATATGTTGACATTCCACGCTACTTTAAATAAAAAGCTGGGAAGGAAATTCCCATGAATACTGGAAAGAGCGATACAAAGCCACGGAACTTGAGAGATCTATTTTTCTGAAAAATTTGTTTTAAGAGAAAGATTTTATAAATTTCACCCGATAGCAACTCTGGTTGCTCGGTTAAATGAATGCCGGATGTTTCCTTATAAGGAAATATCCAATATTACTATTACCATACATAGGACACTGTAATGATTAGTGACAGTGGGGAAAGGGGGAAAGGAACGCTTCAACATGCAAATTACAATCTGGAGATACCATAATCAAACAAGTACAACAATATAGATATCTGGGAAGTATTTTAACAGAGGATTGAATGTCCGACACTGTTGGAGATTGGATCAAGTCAGTTGCAGTCATTTTCATTTCTACTGCTTTCCTAGGATCACTGTACTAAGACTTTTATAAGGATAAATTACAAGCACGGCGCCAAACTGGTTCAGAAATATCTAAACTGCCAGCTGTATACAACCGCTTTCTAAGTTCAACGGTTAAAAATGGCTTTGAGCGAGTGAAGCAAATATTGGCAAATATTATTCTTATTTGAACATTGTAGACTGGCGCTACATATTCACCAGGAAAGAATTGTACCAAATAAGAGAAATGACATCACTGGAGGACTTTCAACAGTAGCAGCAACTAAAATGGATAGCATATTTAACTCGAAGAGAAAAGAATGATATAATCTAGTTGTTGATTTTCCACACTATATCAAACAAAAGGTTAGGAAGGAAACTCCCAGAAATACTGGAAAGAGCGTATAGCGAAGAAAACGGCGACTTACCTCGTCAAAACAAGCGAGAGCGCGTCGCGTGTATCCTACGACGGAAAATGTGGCGAAAAAGAAAATTACTCATTAAAAAAAAAAGGGAACGTATTCCGCATGACATGCTGAAGACGGAATATGTAAATTAAAAACAAGTCCGTCGCAGGAGTCGCTGTAAAACTATTTTGATATGCAAAAATTGGGCGTCCTCTCCCAGTTGTCGATAAAAGCAGTTGGTGTTCTCAAATCGGGGAGAAATAATTCGGGTATTTTGGCACTGCGTTTGTTGGGGAGTGAGTTATTTTTCTGACTGGTTACGTGCATTGTGATTTGTGAGATAGTACCTGCGAATCGAGTTTTCGGCATTTCTTTCTGCCCTTCGATGTTCGAGTCCCAACTTAGTGATTTATTCTCTGCGTTGTGGAAGTAATCTGCGACAAATATCCCTTACATAGCGATACAAAGCTACTGAACTTGAGAGATCTATTTTTCCGAAAAATTGTTTTAAAATAAAGATTTATAAATTTCAATCGAAAGCAACTGGTTATTCGGTCAATGAATATCAAATGTTTCCTAATAAGGAAACAGTTAAGATTACTGATGGATTATGGAAAGTAGAGAAAGGAGGAAAACGGATTTTCCTTCTTCTTTTCTTGTGGTTAATTTTTTTTTTTTTTTGTTAGGTAAATAGCCCTGAACTTTACTATCCTGGGCATGACGATAAACTAAATCCGCGTCCTGGGTAGGACGATAAACTACGTCCAACAGCAAAAGTCTCTGATCAGGAGGTTTTGAGGAGCGTCGAACCACCTCTTAATTGCTGGTGTTCCCAGGTCTACTCTGACCCGGGGTGGTAGCACATGTTAGGGTCCCATCTATAGGTAAATAGTTAGCCCCCAAACTAGGGCCGAAACATTATGAAAGTGTAAAAATAGGTTTTAATATCAGAAATACTTTGTAAAAAATTATTACTAGCAATAAATTTTTGAAGAAAAAAACTATTACCAGCAATACATTTTTGAGGAAAAAATATTACCAGCGATACATTTTTGAAGGAAAAATATGTTACCAGAAATAGTTTTTTTGAAGAAAAAATATTACCAGAAATAGATTTTTTGAAGAAATATATTACCAGAAACAGATTTTTCGAAGAAAAAAATAATATCAGAAATAGATTTTTGACAAAACAAAATATTACCACCAATAAAAATTTTGTTGGCATTAAATAACCCATCGAGGTGTTGATATGCCGTAAAACAAAACAAACCAAACCTGACCTTTATGTCGCTTATTTATATAACTTTTTAAATGATTCATTTATTCATTCTACCAGGTTTGCATCTCGGTCTCAACCTTTCACTGTCCAAACGGTTAAATTTAACCGTCTCTTCTCTGGCTTCTTCTCTGGCTCTCCCGTTTGTGGAACCCCCTTCTTCCTCCCCTGATAACTATAATCTTCAAATGTTCAAATGTAATGTCAATCGATATCTGACACCATGATCTTGTCCCTCGTCTTTCTCTGTATCCTTTACTCAAACACGCCTCTTTACTCTTGTTCTCAATCCTCTGTAACCCCTTGCGTGCTAGTGGCACTCCCGACTTGCTTGAGGTGAATTCCTTAAAAAAAAAATTGATATGGAAAATTGGAGTAGAGAAACATATTTTCCTAAAATCTTGTTTTACAAGAAAGATTTTATAAATTTCAACCAAAATCAGTACTGGCTGCTCGGTCAATGGAAGCCAAATGTTTCCTTATAGGGAAACGGCAAATATTACCATTAACCTTAATAGGAAAATGATGCCAGTCTCTTGTTTCCCAGAAGGAAACATCTGGTCTTTTTATTATCGTGTCCGACTTTTGTGTCCAAATGCCAATTCTCATCCAATCAAATCTTCCTGGTAAAGAGGAAGAAAAAAAAAATACCCGTCCCTGACAAGGGCAAGACACGTGTCGGACGTCGACCGAAACGGAACATAGAATGAGTGCGGTGGAAGGGATAGGGTATGTCTGATGCCAAAATCGAATTTCGGATCGAGTAAATGAAATTAATGTCTATTCACTGTTTGCTTGTGTATCCGTGGGTTGAATCATAGTCACGTCTGAAAACGAAATGTGGCCAGCTACTCTGTGTCAAAAACACTGCAGCAAACAGAACTTTCCACTTTTAGATCCTCCCCCAACTCAATCTTCGCACACTATGACATGAAGAAATCGATGCTAAAACCTTCGGTAGAACGGCACGTACAGCACTTTGTAGCCCGACCACCAGTAGGCCAATTTCTTTTAATTCGGTCAGTTTTCACTGAAAGAACTATTAGACTAAGATAGTAAAAGAAAACGATTGATTCGTTTTCTTACGAGTTACCAACCTTATGGAGATTATTTAAAGTTGAAACATATGTGCGATCACAAACAAAATAACTTTAAATTTACTATCGTTAACGCTCTTATTTTCAGATAATGTCATGTATGAACGTCCGTATTTATAAAAATTGGCACGTTTATAACCACACATAAAACAATTCAAAATTCTTTTTAAAATACTGTGAGTCGCTGAATTGTAGTAAGCTTTTCGATTTATGATTAGTAAATAATGTTTTTATTCAATAACAATATCCCTTGAGCGATATAAATTAAAACAGAATTTTAAAAGATTTAAATGTTTATAAATCATTCTAATTATTTTTTTTTTAAATGAAAACAATTCCTGTAAAATTTCATTGTTGATCAAAAAAATGTTTTTCCTACGATAATAGTTTCCATAATATATTTTACTCATGAAGGCTATTAAAACGATTTCTAATTAAATAACGTCTTAGTTTTATTAGATTCATTTTCAAGAATTTCCAAATCAATTTTGCTTTTCACCACAAAAAGACGCCCAAAAGCCTCATACAAATTTATGATCCCCCATTATCAAAGATGACACATATACGAAACCACAATAATGGCCCGCCCTTGCTGTTTGAATAAGCTCAAAGTAACAACAAACTCTTATTTACGAGCCAAGGAAGCGAAAAACGGGTCGTAGCTCGTGACGTCACAGATGACCACGCGAGAGTAAAAACGAGAAGTATTAAGTATGGAAATCCATTGGTATAATCCAATGGCTTCTGCTATAGGTTATAGGCATTTAAGAATGTTTGTGGAGATTCTTAAATGCCTATAATCTATAGGAGAATCTTCCCATGCTTAATACTTCTCGTTATGGTTTCGTATATGTGTTGTTTGATTTATTAAAATTGTCATCTTTGATAATGGCTTATGTAAGCCGAAAGCTTAGATTGGATTCAAACATGTGTCAATATGGTGTTTTCCTTTCGTCTTTCAACGATAATGTGATTAAGCTTATCAGACAATACGAAAGGAACTTACTTAAAATAAATAGACAAAACTTGTCTATATTATTTAATGAAACATGCATTAATGAAAAATTGCTGTCGAAATATACACAATACATATATGTATATATACATATATATATATATATATATATGTGTGTGTGTGTGTGTGTGTATGTGTGTGTGTGTGTCCTCCGACAGGATTCGAAGGACGCATATTTTCTATGAAAATGTCTCGGACATTCGGGCCGGTAAATGTTGTTAATACTGTTTATTATAAAACAGAGCATTTACTTAAATATTTGTATCTATAAAAAGAACGTATTACCACAAGAAATGTCTTAAAAATAATTGTCGGACTTTGTCCATTTCATAATATATATATATATATATATATATATATATGTCAGTTTGTGTATGTAAAAATTGCGTGCGGATGACAAATCAAGTCAACGGGATTTTTCTTGGAAATGAAGATATTTAAATGCAAATAAGAGATGATGTAGGATAAAAAAGTTTTCATGGATTTGATTTTATTTTATTTTTATTTTTTTTTTTTTTTTTTACAGAGACAACATTAAACAAATAAAAAAAACTGATTACTTTATTTTTTCCTTCCTCCTGGTTTGGGTGATTGCATTTTAATGAGACTGCAGTTTTAAATACTTATCTACAAATAGATGCTCCCAATACAGAAAATTGACGCAACACAATCCTTCACAGCCCTTCTTTTGCTTTTTTTATTTGCTTTTGTGCCACACTTGCTAAACTTTGCTTAAATTAAAACCATCGCTTGTGCGATAGAGTAGTCAGGAAAAGCTTATTTTATATGCCGTGTCCCTTAAGGACGTGGACGCTCACGGATCTCCACAGCTTCTTTCATGGCTCTAAAGCGTGTTTATCTCCTTACTACGCTTCCCTCTGCATTTTCTGGCATCCATTTACACAAGCACCTTAGATAGGTTACGCACAGTTTTCCTCTACCCCTTTTGTATTCAATCCTGTCTTGTGAGTGTTAAATTCTACAAGTCGTCTTTCCTCTTCATGTGCTGGGTTGCTGATTCATTTTACTCTTATAGTATAACTGATAAATGAAGACAAAAAGAATGAACGCATGTATGTACAAAAGAAAAAGTAGAAAAATATGAAAGAAAAAAGAAGTAAAAAAGAAGGAAATCATCTGAGATTAAAGAAAGAAAGAAAGAAAGAAGAAAAGAAAGAGCGAGAAAAAAGAATAAAGAATCGAAAAAGATCAATTATTTCCGGAAAGTATCGGAAAGGTAAAGGTAAGTAAAGCTTAATATTTGGAAATCGGATGGTCGAGCAGAATAAAAAGCATCTTCAAGTCTCATCACTGATATTCATATCAATACATTGATTGTCTTATCGGTTCATTTGTACCGTTGAAAGTGCACTGAGCTATGCTGAAAATAGAACACACTGCTCGGATAGGGTTTCTCTTTTTCTATACTGTTAGCATTTGGCAGAAATTAACGAGAGAGCTGTTCACCTAGAATAGATCAATAAGTCCATAGCTTGATTGCCAGGTGGTTTACTCTCAGAAATTTTAATCGGGAATTTTTACTGTATAATATCTGGTCTCCCAGCTGTGGGTTAAATAACAAGGGCAGATTGGGCTCTTTAACTGTCTAGGAAGACCAACTCTGAATTCAAAACCGTAAAGAAACTGCAGTTAGACTCAAATAGAGACAGCTGAAATTTCTGGGGCATATAATGGGGAAAGAAGGCTTGAAGAAATAGACACTTACAGGACTTTTTTTGAAGGCAAGAGATAAACTTGGGGGAAACCTGACCATTGGTGGCAGAAAAGGTGTTGAGAGAGATAACAATGCCAGAATCATTACTTAGAGCTAAAAAGGACATGGAGTGTTGCAAAAGAAATGCCAGGATGTAAACAACAAAACATTGTCAACCATTCTCCCAACATTTATTTCTTCACAGTGGGTGAAGATTAAGAAACAGACGAATTTTGTCAAAAACAAAGGAAACGAGTATTGAATTACTATATAATAACATTCATTATTAACTTTAAATTCAATACGCCCATGCAGGGAGAATGTATAAACAAATTCCGACAAGAATAGGAAAATTGTAAAAAAAAAAAAAGATAACCGCATAAAAATAACGGCTTTTATACATGAGTTACACAATTTCTGACTTTCTTCCAATTCAGTCTAGGTAAACTTTATAACAGCAGGTCTATACTTCTGAGATGAGGTATTGTAATTATTTACATTATTTACATTGTTTGAAGACTGGAGTTAAAGGGAGATAAATGAAACATCTGGATGAGACATGGCACGTGGAACTAGAACAAGGTACTCAGGTGGACGAAATAAAGGGCTCAGTTCGAAAACTAATGAAGACCGGAGCGCACACCGACCGAAACGTCGTGAATAAGGCAATAAAGATGAGGGCAAAGTCCGAACAATGTAAACAAAGTAAATATTTATAACATCATGGCAAACATTTTGTAGAGCAGAGTAAGTAACATGAACATCGTGTCAAACATTTTGTAGAACATGTTAAGTAAGATGGACATCGTGTCAAACATTTTGTAGAACATGTTAAGTAACATTGACATCATGTCAAACATTTTGTAGAACATGTTAAGTGACATGGACATCATGTCAAACATTTTGTAGAGCATGTTAAGTAACATGGACATCGTGTCACACATTTTGTAGAACATGTTAAGTGATATGGACATCGTGTCACACATTTTGTAGAACATGTTAAGTGATATGGACATCGTGTCAAACATTTTGTAATGCATGTTAAGTAACATGGACATTGTGTCAAACATTTTGTAGAACATGTTAAGTGATATGGACATCGTGTCAAACATTTTGTAGAGCATGTTAAGTAACATGGACATCGTGTCACACATTTTGTAGAACATGTTAAGTGATATGGACATCGTGTCAAACATTTTGTAATGCATGTTAAGTAACATGGACATCGTGTCACACATTTTGTAGAACATGTTAAGTGATATGGACATCGTGTCAAACATTTTGTAATGCATGTTAAGTAACATGGACATTGTGTCAAACATTTTGTAGAACATGTTAAGTGACATGGACATCGTGTCAAACATTTTGTAATGCATGTTAAGTAACATGGACATTGTGTCAAACATTTTGTAGAACATGTTAAGTGACATGGACATCATGTCAAACATTTTGTAGAGCATGTTAAGTAAGATGGACATCGTGTCAAACATTTTGTAGAACATGTTAAGTGATATGGACATCGTGTCAAACATTTTGTAATGCATGTTAAGTAACATGGACGTAGTGTCAAACATTTTGTAGAACATGTTAAGTGACATGGACATCGTGTCAAACATTTTGTAATGCATGTTAAGTAACATGGACATCGTGTCAAACATTTTGTAGAACATGTTAAGTGACATGGACATCATGTCAAACATTTTGTAGAGCATGTTGAGTAACATGGACATCGTGTCAAACATTTTGTAACGCATGTTATGTAGCTTGGGCATTATCCTGCTGGAAGAATATATTGTCTTCCATAATTACAGTATTCAACACATCAAAATAAAATACTTTCAGGTCAGCTTTTACTTTGGACTCTGACAGATGCAGATGTTACGAGATAGTAGATGTTTTATTTCGTAATGCCATTTATCGTAATTTTCTAAGCGTAGCTTAGATGTGGCACAAGGCCGAAAGTATGGGGCACCCAGTGAGGATCGAACTCACTATTCAGTTGTAATTGTTCTACCGAGACAAGCTTGCTAACCACTACACCGCCTCGAGGTGCCCAAGTAATGTCATTTATATGGATGGTTTTTTTTTGGGGGGGGGGGTCAATTATTGCGAAAACTTTTTCACGGTAGCAGCCATTAGTATCGCATGCATACAATGACACAGATGAGAAATATTATACCAAACATTTCACACGTGTCGAAATAATGCATCATCAGTTGTAGGTAGGCTAACTGAAAGAGTAAGGTGTAATTCCATCATGTCGCATATGTATGTAGTAGAGAACATGTCTGGCGATTATGTAGGCCAGAAGAGTTGTCAAACATTTTGTACATCATGGGCACCATGTGGGCAGGCATTATACTGCTGGAACAATATCATAGCCTTCCATAATTGTAGAATTCAACACATCAAAAGAAAAAGTCATTTTTACGCTTGGTAGTTTCTAAATTAGGCATTGAATCCCCAGTAGTCAGACCCCACATTAATACTCTCTATTTCCTCCTTTGATGTTAAGACAGACCTGTATCTTGCACACATACAATCATACAGATGATAAATACCACTCTGTGTTAAATTATTCTTTCCCTGTTAATCAATAAGGGCAGGAATGGCGATCATGCAGGTCGGAGAGTTTCTTAATATCATGCAGAGCGTCTTAAGTAGTGCAGGCCACATGTGGGCAGGTATTATGCTGCTGGAGTTATTATGTCACCTACCTACGCGTTGAACAATATTCTGGAAAAACATTGCATTGTTCAAAGTTTCCTCAAATACCAGAGATGAGTGCGTATAATTCTTGAATATAATTACAGCTTATATTATTATAGATGGGTCGAAGTTTTATTTTTCGTATTTTAATTTTTTTTTAATTTTCAAGAAATTTAAATATTATTACATTATTTTCATATTTATATCATTTTTAAAAATTTGGTTGCCTAACATTTAATTTTATTTAAATCTACATTTGCCTAGTAGATAGATAGATAGATAGATAGATAGATAGATAGATAGATTTGAAAAGACTATAACATAGATAGATAGATAGATAGATAGATAGATAGATAGATAGATAGATAGATAAATTTGAAAAGACCCTAGCATAGATAGACAGATAGATTTGAAAAGACCCTAGCATAGATAGATAGATAGATAGATAGATAGATAGATAGATAGATAGATAGATAGATAAATTTGAAAAGACCCTAGCATAGATAGACAGATAGATTTGAAAAGACCCTAGCATAAATATATATATATATATATATATATAGATAGATAGATAGATAGATAGATAGATAGATAGATTTGAAAAGACTCTAGCATAGATAGATAGATAGATAGATAGATAGATAGATAGATTTGGAAAGACCCTAGCATAGAATGATAGATAGATTTGAAAAGACTCTAGGATATATATATATATATATATATATATATATATAGATAGATAGATAGATAGATAGATAGACAGACAGGCAGGCAGGCAGGTAGGCAGGCAGGCAGTTTGTCAGCTATTTTCAGCTAGATTTTCATCAATAGATTTTATTGTAAAACGGTTATTCGAGCACAAAATGTAAATTGGAGAATTGGGGAAATAATAACGTTGAAGTATTTATTTAAGCCATTCTTGCCAATACGAGATCACCCTTGATTAAATAACCGTTTACAATTTTCTCCTCGGTTAGAATGGTTTTGCAGACAACATCGATATTTGAGAATAGCATGTAATCGCCCCAATTATTGGCTGTATTGAAAATATCTATTCATGAAGGGACGTGAAGCACAAATCGGAGGGGAAAAAAAAAGAAAAGAAAAGAAAGTTACCTCCCCAGTGAGCTGGAAGTGGCAAGACGGAATAAAAATCGGAAATTTTGTCTGGAATTCTGAGATGAAATATTTTAGCTAATCCGTACATTTTGTTTTCTTTTGAAAGCAACAGCGATTTTATTTTTATTTTTTTACCTTTCTTATGACGTCCTCAGGTCTAAGTTCCATCCGTTTTTTTTAAATGGTGGATTTATTTTGCGAATGCAATATACTTTAATAATATCTCAAGTTTCAAAGAAATATGATCCTCGCGAAGACCTACAGGTAAGCATGGCGAAACAGGACACAGTAATGGTAATAGTAACATTAACCGTTTCCTTATAAAGAAATATTTGGTATTCATTGAGTGAGCATCCAGTGCTATTTTCGGTTGAAATTTATAAGATCTTTTTCTTAAAACAATATTTCAGGTAAATAAGTTTCTCAAAGTCCAGTAGCTGTTATCGCTCTTTCCAGTATTGATGAGGGTTTCCTTGCTAACCTTTTGTTCGTGTCAGTAGAGAAAGTTATCATTTTGATTATGTTATTATTTTCTCTTCCAGTACCATGTGCTATCCATCTTAGTTAGATTGGTTAGATAATATTTTTCACACATAATTGCTATGACTTAAATAACATGATCCAATAAAGAAAAAAATAAATTTTCACCAATAACACTGATTTATATACTGCTGACGTTGATCCGTCTTAATGAAACACCCTTATATATAATTTGTCTTAATGAAACACCCCTTAGATTGATCGAGCACCATTCAAAATACGCTTCCTGAATTTGTTAGACCCTGTAAAAATCACAGAGCCGTCTCAACGCCACATTACAGGTTGGTCGGATGATTTTGTTTCGCGGCATATCAACACCTCTATGGGTTATTTAATGTTGAAATGTAAATATTTTGAACGCAATTGCATGCCTTCAAAAACAGATAAAATTGTTGGTGATTTTACTATAAATAGCTATTGTTGGTAATTTTCTCTATAGAAAAATGCATTGCTTGTATTTTTATGGTTTCATAGTGTTTTGCTTTCGTTACGGGTGTTAACTATTTGCCTATAGCTGGGTCCTTAACAGGTGCTGCCACTCCGGGTTAAATGGACCTGGGAACACCAGCAATTAAGAGGTGGTTTCGGGCTCTTCAAAACTCTTGATCAGAGGCCTTTCTGTCGGGTCCCCATTACAGAACACGTTTAATGGAACATGAGTAAATAGAATGAAGCGTCTCGGCAGACTGACTCAGTAAAGTGGGTATTTTTGGTGCAAGCGCTGCAATTTACAGGTCAAGGACTTTCCGACACTACATCGCATATGTGCTGATTCCTTTAACTCTCTTATTTCCCAATGTTGTTCTTTGTCTATTATCTCTGATGTTATTCCATAGCGCTCCGCTCGATAGAGACCACGCCGCTTGTTCATTACGTGCATCAGGAATATAAAAGTAGAGTGATGATTGTATTAGACTGGCAACACGCGAAACAGTCGGGAATTTACGTTGATAGCTGCCGCTTTGTAAAATACAATCGCTGCACAAATAAAGCAAGTGAAAATGAATGCACATGAACGAATCATAAGAAAACAAAGAAATCTTAATCATGGCACATTTAGTGTTATCTACGTAGACAATGACTTCTTTGGGAAAAGACAATAATTTTAGCCGCCTGCTGTCCTCAGCACACACAACGTCTGTACATAAAACACAATCTACATCATGCATTCTAGAGGTATTCTTCTTAAACTAGGTATCTCCACAAAAATCGTTAAAAAATATTTCATCAAATTAATTACGTATTAGTAACGGATATATATATATATATATATATATATATATATATATATATATATATATATATATATATATATATATATATATTTACCAAGATTTTCTAAAAAAAAATAACAATAATAATTTAATTCATTTGCGAATAAGCCCTGAAAGTGTCATTAAAATCCGACGATTATTTGAAATTTTCAAGAATTTCCAAATTAATGTTTTTTACCGGAAAAAAGGCGCTAAAACAATATTCGTAAATATTACCACGACTGCTGACGCAAAAAAAGAAAGATTTAGAACGTGCTAGAAAGTGTAAAAATCTTTAATAAAATAATAAAAATAATAATTTGGTCTTTCCCCTTAATAATAACATAAACATCTTGACGATAAAACTTTGTTTTTATTAAGTTTGGGGCCTTTTTTCATCATGCTATGATGTTTTATTTTCAGCGAATTAGTTGAGGTACCTATCTTAAACTGACACATGTAAATATACTCATCGAAGGGTGCCTATCGTAGAGTAGCAATTATGCGAGCAAGTTAGCTTTTTTTTTTTCAATAAGTCCAAAACTTAATGACATTAAGGTAAGCGGAATAAGCATAATTTTTGAAGATAAAATATTTTTTAAAAAAATAATCGCTTGCCGAAAAGCAATGTCTACCAAACTTGCCTTATCCTGCCAGGGATGTCAGTTTATAATTCTCCACTACACTGGCCTCGTATTAGACTCGTTAAATGAGTAATCTTCTGAAACATGGCTATAGTCATGCAAACAAGTGTTGGTTAATATTTCCTTACTTCCAAATGAATGTCATCCATGGCGCCAAATTCATTGAGAAATATCTAAACTGTCAGCTGTTCACAGAGCGCTTCTTCAGATCAATCGCAAAAATGGCTTCACGCAAGTGAAATATGTAGGTTTTGGCAGGAACCATACATCTACGAACTACATAGACTAACATTACAGAATCGCCAAAAAAAAAGAAGAAAGAATTCCCCTAAATAGCAGAAACCACATCACTTTAGGACTTTCAACAGCAGCAAAAACTAAAATGGATAGCACATAAAATTGGCGAAGAGAATAATGGCAGGATCAAGGTGTTGACTGTCCACACTGTTTCAAGCGAAACGTTTCGAAGGAAACCTCCATCAATACTGGAAAGATGGATAACAGTTACCGGACATAACAAACCTATTATCCTTTTAAAAAATTGTTTTTCAGAGAAAGTGTTTAACACTATTTACATTCATCAGACTGTTGTCCTCATCTTTATTGTCATAACGTTTCAGCCGTTATACGCTCCGGCCTTCTTCGGGTGATATACGTTGGAATTTTGCACCGAAACCTTTATTTACTCCACAAGGGTAGATTGTTCTTGTTCCACATTCCATGCCTTTTCTGGAGTTCTCAGTTTCAGTAAATTCTCTTTAGTAACCCAAAGCTCCAGGTTTTTATTCACCTCTGCTCAGGTACTGAACTCCAACATTCTATTGGTCAAGTAACTGGATTACTTCAACAAACGCTTTTATCTACTGGGCCATGTATCCTTGGGTTCACAACGACCGAAACGTCGTGAATATGGCAATAAAGATGAGGACAACAGTCCGAACCATGTAAATACTGTGAATAGTTAAAATAACGCATCTCAGAGATATAGACAGATATACAAGTATGAACTGTTTTGTCAGTGGTGATTTTCTAAGCGTAGCTTAGATATGGAACAAGGCCGAAAGAATGGGGCACCCAGTGAGGAACGACCTTACTACTTAGTCGTTATTTTGTTCTAACGAGACAAACTTGCTAACCATTACTCCACGTCGAATATTTCCTTATAAGGAAACGGCTAATATTGTCATTATGATTACAATTATCTTAGCGTGGCGGGGGGAGGGCGTCAAAATCAAAATGGAACAAAAGTTAATTGATATGCATTGTGGAGTAACAGCCGACGTAAAATTGTGGCACAAAAATCCTAAAACGTACAGATATGGCGAAAAATTCCTTTCAGAAACTAAGCAATGTATAAAAAGTTGAGAAATTTTTTATATGTCCCGGAAAGGGATATATTTGATAGAAGTAGCTAGGTGGTTTTGTCTACTGTAACCAAGTAGTACACGGTAGCAGTAATCGACTGTTACTCGTCGTGGTCGCAGGTAATATGCTTAGGCAATAGATGTAGACCAATAGGATAGCCAATGGCGTAGTCCAATGGACGTCGTATATCCTCTTGACTTGGTCTCTCCGTCAGTCTGTATTTATGACTTACATCAGCCAATCATATTCCAGTGACGGGGGAACATAGGTGTATGCATATTCCATTATATCAATTTTGAATGACCTTTATGTATTAGAAATATAGAAATCCAATGTAATGACATGGAATGTTTTGATTTTCACCACTTCAAAAAGAAAATTGGCTAAAATAAATAAATAACACCAAATCGCATACATGACGTGGGGTTATCTCATAGGCTAACTGTTTACCCAGTGGTCGATTTTGTTTATCACCAAATCAAACTCTGGGTTATTTTATTTATTTATTTATTTACTTACTTACTTACTTACTTATTTTTACAGTGACTGTCACCCTCTATAAGATCCGGGGGTCACTCGCGGAAGAGGGTTAGGTTAGGAGACCACTTGTGTTTATAGATGACGGAGATAACGATTAGCGCTAACCTTGATAGGTTAAGATTGTAGCGATCGGGGTAACATCCAATGAGGAGTCGATTCCACAGCAAAGTTGCCAGAGTGGAACTTAAATCTCATCGATGGAATACGGAGGGAATGTTGGGGGGTTTTCTACTATGTAAGTAGTATGGAGTGTTCTTGCCATGAAGATATGACTTGGCGGGACCAGCAAATGTAGTTCGTCCGAACACTTTCCATGTAAGTAGCGACAGAGCAGTGAGAGGCTTGCTACATCCCGCCTGTGGAAGACTAGTTGAAGGTGGTGAATAATTCGTCATCCACAAGGGATTGAAGACGCTTTTGAACTCTATCAAGGCTGGAGTGTGAGGTCTTATTTAATGCTGATTTCTAAATATTTTAAATGCAATTCGTCATTTTGCTATAAAAATATATGGTTGATCATTTTTCTATAAATCGGTACTGTTGGTATTTTTAAAAATATATAACAATGTATTTCTGGTATTTTTACTATAAGAATATATATTTTTAAACTTTCATAGTCATTTGTTTTCCAGGTTTCTCGATTTGCCCGTAGCTGGAACCCTAACAGCTGCTACCACACCCGGTGAGGATGGATCTGGACCTGTCTTCAACTACAGATATTTTTGTACATAATTTCATACTTTAAAAAAAATCTTATCACCCCAGTCAAGTTAGTAAAGCCATTAACGGATTACTGATTGTGAAAGAATAAGAAAAATAGAAACATTGTTAAGGAGACAGAGAACAATAAAAGAAGAGTTATGCAAAAGACAGTAGATAACAATTGACATTGCATTTAATTTTTTTGAAGATCAATTTTGGTTGGAAGTATAGCACAGGAAGAGAGTTTCACAAGCAAGAAGTGCGAGAAAAGAAACTGTTAGCATAGAACTTTCCAATTCAGCTGTGAATTGATGAGACCTTGCCACTAATTGAGAACTTTTTTTTTAAAAAGCTTTTCACCCCAGGCAAGGCTGGAAGCCACTAGCACGCAAGAGGTTACAGAGGATTTGGAGCAAGAGCAAATAGAAGTGTTAGAGGAAAGGGTGTAGAGAAGGATAGTGGATAGATCAAGGCAACTGGAGATGTCGATTGACGTTACACTTGAATAGTTGGAGATCATAGTCATCAGGGAAACAGGAATGAGGACGTGAGTTCCACAGGCGAGAGGTGCGAGATATGAAGCTATTGGAGTAGAAGAGACGTCTACATTTAACAGTTTCAACAGTGAAAGGGTGGGAACGGCATGCCAGCCTCGTAGGACGCTTGAATTCATGGAGCCTGGGAACCAGCGATGGCAGCTCATCGGAGCAATGACCATGGAAGTATTTATAAAAGAAACAGAGAGAGGCGACGGCGCGTCTGCGCTTAATTCAGGAAAAGCGTATGTTTTATAGATATACTCGCAAGTTTCGCCCGCTGAAATGAACATTTCATTCATGAAATTGCTTGTTATAGTTAAGGAAATTTTTACAAATAAAAACCAACTTGTTGAAGGCCAAGTAACATGCAAAATTGCCACTCTCACAGACGTGCTGTCACTTCGCTCTGTCTTTTCTATAAGTATTTTCATGGCAACTGCTCGGACGAGCTACGTTCACTGGTACCCCGGCTGCATAAATTTAAGCGTGCTACTAGGCTGGCATCTCGGTACCACCCTTTCACTGTCGAAACGGTTAAATATAGCCGTCTCTTCTACTCCAGAAGCTTCTTCTCTCACACTTCGCGCCAATGAAATTCCCTTCATCCTACTTTCTTCCCTGATAGCTATAATCTTCAAATATTCAAATGTAATGTCAATCGACATCTTCTGATGTCTTGACCCTGGTCCCCGTCCTTCTCTATATCCTTTTCTAAAAAACACCTTCTTTACTCCTGCTTTCAATTTCTGTAAACCCTTGCGTGCTAGTGGCACCCACGACTTGCTTGAGGTGATATGCTTAAAATATTATTCAGTTCATTGTCTTCTCAAAATCAGTTGGTAGAACCAGATCTTTCTTGCCTGTAGTCTTCATCTGTGACGCACTTTTTTCTGTCTGAATTTCTAGGTTTGGTTTGGTTTGATTTACGACATATCAACCTCAATGGGTTATTGAATGTCAACAAGATTTTTATTGCTGGTAATTTTTTTAAAAAATATGTATTGCTGGTAATAATGTATTGCCTGTAATAATGCTTGTTTAAAAATGTATTGCTGATATTAAAACCTATTTTTACACTTTCATAATGTTTTGTTCCAAGTTTGTGGGTTAAATATTTGTCCATAGCTGGGACCCTAGCAGGTGCTACCACTCCGGGTCAAGGTGGACCTCAGAACAACAGAAATGAAGAGGTGGTTCTACGCTCCTCACAACCTCCTGATCGGATATAGTTTATCGTCAGACCCAATACCCCTCATTTGGGGCTGGGGGAGGGGAAGGCTCCTACTTCTCCACAGAGGTGCATTCGACGTATTCTGAAGCTCCAGCCGACAGGACGGTTGAATTTTTGGAATGAGGAGTTATTATTATTTACATTGTTTTAATGTGGATTATTGTCATCGTCTTTGTTATTGTTATCACAACGTTTCGGCCATTGTCCCCCCCCCAGGCTGTATTAAGATCGGCATACACCTGATGAAGGCCGGAGGGCACAACAGCCGGAATGTTGTGATAAAAACAACAAAAATGTCGACAACAGTCCAATTGTAAATAGTGTAAAAAACGGGAAGAATTTGTCTAGCATTCACCGCCAAGATAGATATGACATAATTGTATTTTTACGAAATCTTCAAATCTCTTATTACATTACTCGGTTTCTGTTCGACATCTTTCACTATTTCTATATATTTTCAGATTTCTGCGTAACATTTCTATTGTTTGTTACTACACTGCCCAGATAAGTGAATAAGTGATTTTTTTTTTCGTTTTAATGTCACCAATACATTTAATTTTGCTGACAACCATGCATTCTGTCTTGTTACAGTTAATAGTTAGTCCTTTCCTCTTGCCTTCTTTTACTACCTTGTCTAAGATTTCCTTTAGTATTTCTTCTTAGTCTGCTATCTGCACAATATTAATTGGGTGGTTAGCTGTTAACATCAGAAACATTGTTAAGACAATGTTTCTGTTGTTAAATGTGGCAAGAAATGACTTCTTAATGATGGAAAAATGTCGTAGTTTGCATGTCGTTTAGTCAGCGGTGTTGAGTCGGCGGTGATGAGTTGTCCTGCGCCCTCTAAAAAGCGTTACTTCAAAAAGTTACCAAACTATGTGAAACGCATACGCTCATATGTATCCATTCCATCCCGTTTTTTAGTACACTTCACCAATATATTAGATGATTTTCATCTTTTGTTAATGTGTTTATATATCTTATAAAAACATCTGACCAATTCTTTCCAACCTTTTCTGACATCCATAATTCTACCAAGTTCTTTGTTTCTGATTATATCGTCATCGATGACCGTTCTTGCTGGACTACCTCTTGATGTTTTCAGAAAATTTGGGTACCACGGTATAAGTTGATGTTTACTTCTCCAGAAATCGCCACTAAACCTCGCTTGCCTTTCACAGATTGAATCCTTAATCTTTGGTAGAGTCCCATATAATTTCACATGGCAATATACATGGTGTCCATAAGGTATCTGTACAGTTTTAAACATTCATAAGAATCTTTTTTTAAATATAAAGATAACTGTACGTGGTTTATTGGAAAACATTTAAACAAATAAAGTTTTAATTCAAACATATCAAAACACTTCCACATTAGGACAGGTTGTTGCTTCAAGTTTTTGAAAATTAATATTGCACTCAGTGCATAAGCTGAGATTTGATATGCTAAGTACTGTCACCAAAAATTAAATTCATAGCTTCTATCACTTTTGGAGCATTTACTTTTAAATATCGTTTGAAAAATTATCCAGTAATACCTAATTTCCGCAGGTTTTTTTTTTATTACAAACTGACTTAATAATTTTACTATTTCAAGAATAAATTCAAATAAAGTTCATATTTTTATTTTAGATATATTAAACGAAAAATATATTCAAACCAGAGTTCTAATTATGAATCATCACAAACGAAAATTGTTTATTTTTTTTACGGTCTTCGATAAGTGAAACGGTAAAAATTTTAAAAGATTATAAAAAAGGCTAATCAATGAAATTAGTCTTGTAAATTGTCATAATGTATTAAGTATAAATAAATGTTTACTTATCTAATGGACAAATTTTTATAGCCACTTCCCTCACCTCCAATTCATCTGACAAGATGAAAGCATCGCGCTGTAATTATTTTAACACAAAATGTTTTATTTTGGCCGTATATTGCTTTATTCTGTGGATCGTGTTGAAGAGTTGTTGGCTATTAAATGTATTATCCCCCTTTAATTCCAAACCAACTATAACTGAATTTATTTCAATTACAACCTGGACTCAGACGAGAAAAACCTTCTGGCACAAAACTGAAAACCAACTTTCCTTGCAGTAGATGCAGCTATTGATTCAATGTAGTTGCTCCACCTCAGGTCAGTGGAAAACGTGAGGCAAAGAAGGCGCAATGAGGCGCTCTCGTGAAGTCAAGCATCAACCATGCTGATAGGAGGCAGGGAGGTTTCTCCATGGTGTTTAAATGAGAGCAGTTTTGTTTTGGAGGCATTAAAATTTACAAGCCATTTGCTACCCCAGTCAACCACTGATTCAAGGTCCTTTTCGAGAGCAGCGGTCAGGTTAATTTTATCAACACTGCCGGATTTACTATTGAGATAGGAGTAAATGGTAGTGTCGTCTGTATACATCCCTACTTGAGAACTGATGACAAGATCATTGATGAACATCAGAAACAGTGTAGGGCCCAGGATAGAGCCTTGGGGAACATCAGCGATCGTATGAAAGGAACTGGAATAGAGCCCATTCAGGAAGACTTTCATTTCCCGATTTGATAGGAATGATTGGATTTTTATTTTTTGGCCAGTGATTTTGTTAATACTCAACTGCTTGACACTGTAAAAGACTTTTACTATTGCTGACCTAATTAGTTGCACTTCAAAAAACATTTTTTTTTCATTTTTGATTTCCGGATAGTACATTGTACTTTTGTAAAAATCGCGATAGCCCCTAGATAACATATCATCTAGTGCTGCTACTAAATTAGTAAGTACCGTATATACTTGCGTATCATGCTACTTTCAAAGAACTAATTTTGAAAACAATATTAAGCGTGCGTTACTTCATACATAAAATTAGCTTATATACTGCTAGCCCTGGCTACGCCGTTAACCAATCTATATATCCTTTTACTATATTCAAATTAACTTCAAAATTAGGTCTTGAAAAGCTGCATGAAACACCAGTTTATACGGTTTTCCTGTTGACCGAGCTAGATGCAACTGTCTACTTGTTGTGGATTCCGGGAATGGAATCCTGCACAAATTAATAAACAACGCCAGTAATTCAGATGGAAAAATAAGTGTATTGAACGTAAGAATACAACTTGAAATGAAGATTAGTAATCCAGGAATGTGGGTTAGTAGAAAGTATATGTACAAGTCTCTGTAAGTGAAGCCGTAATTCTCTCTCTCTCTCTCTCTCTCTGTCGACTCTACGTATCTCTTTCGTATCTCCAATTCTGTCAGTATAAGTATACTTTAGACGAGTCCATCTTGTGTAAAAGGGGAGAGCCCCTCAACACTGTTGTAATAGTTTCTTTTCTCGACTGTGGAACTTCCTTTGGATTTCTTGCTTCCCTAGCACCTACAATCTTCAAAAGTTTTAATTCAAGCGCCAGTCACCATCTTCTGTCTTCTTGAAATTGAATCCTGTTCTTTTCTTTCTTTCTCTTTCTTCTTTCTCTCTGTCTCTCTCTCTCTCACGTACACTCTCTCTTAATCATTCCCTAACTCTCTCACTCTCTGTCTCACATATACTCAGTCCTCATTAATGTTTTCTCAATTTATTTCACTTTCGGTAAACCCTCGCGTCTTTGTGGCATTATCACCTAGTTTGAAAGTGAAATGAATTAAAAAAAAAATGAGAAAAAAAACTCACTACTTCTATATAAAATTGAAACAAAAAATAAAAGAAAATTTCCAAACAATTTTTACTTAAAAACAATTAATCTGACTCCTTTTTTTTTATTTTATAAATACGGCTTTATTTTATTTTCTGCTTGTCTTCATCTTTGTTTTTCTTTCTTCGTCGGAGATATTTGCGTCGTTACGAGTCGCCATATTTCTGACTGCTTTCTCGCGTGGAGACTTGTGCACATGTGCGAAAGTATAGTTAGATTTTTCTACGCATGCGCCTCGAGTAATTAGCCCTATCCCC
>OZ038501.1:57950254-57985254 GCA_964036315.1 Acanthosepion esculentum
GATCCAACTCTTGATTGCTGTTGTTCCCAAGTCCATCCGAACCCGAAGGTGGTATCACCTGTTATAGTCTAGGCTATAGGCAAAAAGTTAGCCCCCAAACTGGAGTCAAAACACTATGAAAGTATCAAAAATTATTATAGTAAAAATACCAGCAATACATTTTCATTATCAAAAAATTACCAGCAATACATTTTTGTAAAAAATACGAACAGTAGATTTTTTTTGAAAAAAATTAGTAGCAATATATTTTTATGAGAGAAATCACTAATGCTTTCAAGAAAATTAAATTTCGGCATCAAGTGACCCATAAGGAGTTGATATGTCGCTAAACAGACAAACAAACAAACAAACAAATACCACATACTTGAGGATTTGTAACAACGCACCCAACTCCAAGTAGGTTTTGTGACCTCTCGCCCCCTAAGCACCTTCACATGTTACCAGCAATATATTTCTGTAGTGAAAAATATTACCAGCAATACTTTTTTTTGTAAAGAAATTGCTAATGCTCCTCTTAAAAATAAATTTCGGCATTAAATGACCCATAAGGTGTTGATATGCCACCAAACAAACAAAGAAATAAATGCATTGTTCTATTTTGTTTGAAACAAGCAGAACGCAGTAAATCATAACAACGAGGAACAACAACATACACCAACAACGTGTAATAAAGTGTAAGTATTTGTTTGTGCATTCAAGAATAAAGGGTTATAGACAACCTTTACGTTTTATAAATACATAGTTGATATTCTTGCATGTAAAGGCTTCAATAATTTATAATCGCTTTTTTTTGTTTTGTTTTTTTGTAATCGGACTTATAGAGTATTTTAGTATTGTTAGTTTTACTTATTTTACTTTTTGTTAATTATTTCGCTCTAAAGCAAAGGCGATAAAGCGACTAAGACGAAGGTGGGGTTACTGAGTGTGAAAGAATATTAGAAATAGAAAAAAAACATTAAGGAGCGGGAACAATAAAAGAACATGAATTAAGGCAGGATTACATTTAAATTTTTGAAGATCAAGTTCGACTGGAAAGCAAAAAGCCGGAAGAGAGTTCCACAAGCGAAAAGTGCGAGAGAAGAAGCTGTTAGTATAGAACTTACGATTACATCTAGCCATTTCAAATGCAAAAGGATGAGGTCTTGCCACCAATCGAACTCCTATTCTGTGCAAACTGCTAGCAGAGCGGCCATGCTTATGCTGTAACAGCAGCAAAAGAAAGAAAAAAAAAAACTGGCGCTATCAAGCCCAAACTTTGATCACGTGACCACAATGGTACTAACTATAAGCAGCCTGACATCTGTTATGGCGAAAGTGCAGATTATATTTATATATTCACTCGTGTACATATATATATATATATATATATATATATATATGCGGGTTATTTTTATATTTATATTTTTATATATGTATGCGAATTATTTTTAAATGCATTTTATTTTTATATCTTCACCCGTATATATATATATATATATATATATATATATATATATATTTATATATATATATAAAAGTGAACATAGAGGCGACAGTCTGTTTCATGCTAGTGCAATCGTCAGGCAACTCCTATGTTCACTTTTATATTTACACACGCTCTATCTCTGATATTGAGCACTTTATCCCATAAATATAGCACACTTTAAGACTATATTTCTTCATACATATATATATATATGTGTGTGTATATATATATATATATATATATATATATATATATATATATATATATATATATATATATATATATATACCCAAGTTCAACACCATCACTTGCGAAGACAGCAGAAGTGTTGAAGCAAAATGGATATTTTTGTAGTGATTTTATAACATTTTTATGTTATAATGTTCGAATAAATGATTATATATATATATATATATATATATATATAATAAAAAACATACGCATATATACTTGCACGTACATATATATATATATTTGTCAGGTGTTATAAAAACGGTGCTCAATGTTGTATAATAGAGCTATTAATTATATATTTGTGAATATATGTTATGTAAAGTCACTTATATATATATATATATATATATATATATATATATATATATATATATATATATATATACATATATAAGTGAATATACATAACATATATATATATATATATATATATATATATATATATATATATATATATATATATTGTGTGTGTTTAATATATATAATATATTTAATGAGATAATATATATATTTCGGGTAGTGTCGAAGTTTTTGGTTCCAGTCGTGGTGGAACATTGCCAGTTGGTACAGTCTTCTGTATATGTTTCAAACGATTTAGTCACAAGTCCAGTGGTTTTAAGCGTTGTTTGAAGTTGGCCCTTGTATCTTCGCCGGTGTTTTTTCCCTGATAATGAGCTCACTGGATAAGACCGGACGTCTAAACCTTGACTCTTCCATCTTTGCTACATGTCCTGACCGTTGAAGACGGTGTTTATTGATCAGTGATTCAATTCCTTGACTGTTAGCTCTTTCGAAGCCTTCGTGTTGGTCACATGGTAACGCCCAGTTGGTGTTCAGGATTGAAAGAAGGTTTTGCTGGTGAAAACGTTCTAATTTTTGCATATCGCGACGATATAGGGCCCAGCTTTCGTAACCATAAATTTGAAATGACAACAGCATTTATATATGCATGTATATAGAAGAATTTTATAACTTATTGTTGTGGTAGGATCCACCTAATCTGCATAGGTGACTACCGACTATATAAATAATGGTTGGTATCGGGAAGACAGGGAGGGAATACAGAGATCCAGCTAGAGACTCTGCCCAACTGCGACTTAGTTAACACATTCTCCAGGAACGTCTTCCCAGAAATATACAGAAATACTATATGTAAATATTGTGTACATTTTCTTGTTATAATACATTCTTGTTCTAAGTACATTTTGTGTTGCATTATTATTCCATGCATTAGTCGAGATTCAACAATGAGTCAAGACTCAACACTTATATAGATAATAATAAACACATCTACATAATAAATGCAAATGTCAGTGTATCACTGCGTCAAACATTTTCAATTTAAAGGGACACAACTCCTTAACTGACAATAGCTCATTTGAGATGAAAAAATTACTTTTCTTAATTTACAGTGTTTCAAAATCAAATTTTACGTGCATTCAATTTTAGTCCTCGGGGTCGCAGCCCAACATATCACACCATTTTGGAGTCAGGCCAACTCCGTGTGCAGATTTGAAACATTACAAGCCGGACCCGGACGCGCACTCCTGAAATTTTGGATTCCCAAGTTTTCATGACTGCGATTGTTTTCGGCGATTTTTTTTACGAGATTTTTTGCGACGGATAATTTTTGTATGATAACAATTCCTATAATCTGGAAATAAATTTGGGAATAATCGAAATTAATTGCGACATCCAGCGTAAGTCACTCATGAAATAAAAGTAATTGTTCGTACGGAAAGTAAGGACCTACGTACATCAAATTGTCTTTAAATTAAGTGGCGACAGAAGAATTATCGTTGAACTTTTAAAAGGTAAGTTTAAATACAGGGTGTCCATAAAGTTCGTGTGCACTTTATAAAATGTATAACTTTATTTGTATTTTCGATAGAAGTAATTTGTAAAAAGGATTAGAAAGAAGTAAATCTATATTTTTTAAGGTTTTATTGAAATTTTATTTAAGTTTCCACATGTCCTCCATCATTAGCAATACAAAGGGTAATGCAATTTTGCAGTTCACGGAAAACATTTGCCAACTGATTTGCAGTAATACCTGAAATCACATTAGTTATTTTAGCTATACTTAAAACTAGGTACATTAAACTTTATAACATTTTTTTACAGATTATTTTTATCGCAAATACAAATAAAGTTATAATTTTTTTAAAGTGCACACGAACTTTATGGGCACGCTGCATTAATTTAATACTTAAATGCAGCGATCAATTTTGAGTTCTTCTGTAGTTTATTGTTGCCTATCGTATCTACTTCTCCCTACCTATTTTGATGAAAGCATAATCAAGTGCTCTCCGCCGGATCTAAAAATCTGCAATGTTATTGGTCCTGACCGGGTATCTCGACTTCAGTCACTTTCCCGCCGTATCGTATCCTCCCTGCTAGTTTAAGCTATTTAAAAATAAATTTAAATCCCTTTTTATTGAAATTGATTGATATTATTAATGGCAAGAAAGCGTTTGATAAGCAGTAACAAAGTTTATGATATTTGGTTGGAAATCGGCGAGTGTTTATCGTAAGCAACGACGATTTATTTATGAACTCGCTTTAGACACGCAGACATTTATCTGCCTCCTGGATTGTCGCATCGATTTATGGACTCCAGATCAAACCTAACTTTTCAGTTGAATTATCCGAAAAAGAGTAAACTTGGTTAATTATCAGGACATCTCAGGAATAATGTCGAGATTAAGGGAGAGGAATTTAAAATAAAAATATGTTTAAAGAGAGTATATTTTTAAAATATGTTACATCGCCTTCAATATACTAACTCTAAACATTCATTAAATTTCTTGTTTCTGTTCCCGTAAACGAGTTTTGATTTTATGGAAAGAAACACAGAATGTCTAGTTTCTACCTCTTCAAACCGTTTAAGAATGATTCTGTCGAAGGTATTTCTTAGACTCTGAGGCGGTTGTCACCTCATTAAGCAAGAACAGGCGAATTAGAAAGGTGCGGAATCTTTCTTTTACTAAAGTCTTCAAACATTTCAGATGTGATTTTTCCATGTTTTGTGTCGTATATTATTATAATGGAACACCACACCTTCGATATTAATCAAACAAGGTTTCTTCTTCAAATGTTTATAACTAATCTCTAACAACATATGTCTGTTGTAATCGCAATATTGAAGAGTAGACATTGAAAATGGATCACATCAATACAATCCCACCAAACATTTAGTAAAACTTTCTTTTAGCTCGGTAAGTGGTACCGGCGAGCCGGTTTCGAAATCTGGGCTAGTCTATGGCGGTTAAATTGTTTCGGAAAGGCATGAATCCGTTTCTCCTTTTCATTCCTTGCTATAGGGAAAATAACTTGATATTCTAGACTCTCTGACCTTGGGTAAAACTAGACTAAGAAAGGTAAAAATCTGAATTAAAAAACCGTAGTGAAGGCAGCGGAAAATCTATGTTAAGCAAGAATGTGTTTCTGCTCACAGATAATAAAGAAGAATCAATTTGTAGTGTCATGAACACCTACGCCCTGAAGGGACATGGCCTAAAAAAAGGTTTATTCCCAATAAGGCTTACCTATTCACAGATGATAAGAAATCTGTGGAGAAGTCAACGGGAAACCACTCCACTGTTTTACTACAAATGTGTTACTGTTCACTGATAAAGAAAATTTATCTTTGGAGCGTCATGGCCGCCTAAGCCCTGAAGGAACTTGATCTAAAGAAGATCTATTCCACAGAAATGCATGGAAATTCACAGATAATAAGGAATCTGTGGAGAAGACCACGGGAAACTACTCCACTATTTTACTACAAATATGTTACTGTTCACTGATAATCAAGGAAAAGACATCTTTGTAGTGTCATAATACCTACGTCCTGAAGGGACATGGCCTAAAAAGGTTTATTCCCAATAAGGCTTACCTATTCACAGATGATAAGAAATCTGTGGAGAAGGCAACGGGAAACCACTCCACTGTTTTACTACAAATGTGTTACTGTTCACTGATAAAGAAAATTTATCTTTGGAGCGTCATGGCCGCCTAAGCCCTGAAGGAACTTGATCTAAAGAAGATCTATTTCACAGAAATGCATGAAAATTCACAGATAATAAGGAATCTGTGGAGAAGACCACGGGAAACCACTCCACTATTTTACTACAAATATGTTACTGTTCACTGATAATCAAGGAAAAGACATCTTTGTAGTGTCATAACACCTACGTCCTGAAGGGACATGGCCTCAAAAAGGTTTATTCCCAATAAGGCTTACCTATTCACAGATGATAAGAAATCTGTGGAGAAGGCAACGGGAAACCACTCCACTATTTTACTACAAATGTGTTACTGTTCACTGATAAAGAAAATTTATCTTTGGAGCGTCATGGCCGCCTAAGCTCTGAAGGAACTTGATTTAAAGAAAATCTATTCCACAGAAATGCATGGAAATTCACAGATAATAAGGAATCTGCGGAGAAAGCCACAGGAAATCACTCCACTATGTGTACGAAGAATGCATTACTCTTCACAGATAATAAAGAAAAAGTCATCTTTGGAGAGCCATGATCGCTTACATCCTAAAGAGAAATATTTATTTATTACATAAAGAACTAACATCAGAAGACATATGATAAATTAATATATTACATAACCCATCCTATGTGAAGTGATGTGATAAATTTATTTATACCATATTCACCCCCTAAAGAAAAATAGGCAACGTTTAGAATTTTAATAAAGTATTAATGTGGATTTATGCTTTTTCTTTATTCTTAAGAAGTGACAACAAAGATGTTAATTCATTTATTAGATTGCTTATTTTTTTAATCATTTCACCATAAACAAAGGATTAAAGCCACTAAGACGAAGGGATTACTGATTGTTAGAGAATATGAGGAAGAACAATACAAGAAAGAAATTAAGAAAACGGAAGATAACGATTGACATTGCATTTAAATGTTTGAAGATCAAAGTTGACTGGGAAGCAAGAAGTCGGTAAAGTGTTCCGCAAGCGAGAAATGCGAGAGAAGAAAATGTTAGCATAGAACTTACGGTTGAAATCACGCCGTCTGACTGTAAAATGAGATCTTGCGGTCAATCTAATACTGGGCTTGGATTCAAAAAGTCCAGCTACCAATGAGGATGGTTCATCAGAACAATTATCATGAAAATATTTATAGAAAAGGCACAGGGAAGAATAATTTTATATTTACAAGATTATATGTATATGTGAACCCACTATAATGAAATATTTATTATTTATCCTTTTATAAAGAAATAAACATTAAAAACAATTTTTTTTTATTCCATAATATTATCAAAAAATATCTGCTAACATTTAAATAAACACATAACAGGGAGTAACTCAGTATCTGTCTATATTTCTGAGATGAGGTATTATGTACACTATTTACATTATTCGGACTACTGTCCTCATCTTTGTCGCCATATTTATCACAATGTTTCGGCCGTTGTACGCTCCGGCCTTCTTCTGGTGGTTGTTATTACTCGTCCTGTTTTGATTCAGTATCTGTCTATGTTTCTGAGATGAAGTGTTATGTACACTATTTACATTATTCGGACTATTGTCCTCATCTTTGTTGTCATATTTATCACAACTAATGCATAGATAGATAGATAGATAGATATGTCTATATTTCTGAGATGAGGTATTATGTACATTATTTACATTATTCGCACTATTGTCCTCATCTTTGTTGTCATATTTATCACAACTAATAGATAGATAGATAGATAGATAGATCTGTCTATATTTCTGAGATGACGTATAATGTGCACTAATTACATTATTCGGACTATTGTCCTCATCTTTCTTGCCATATTTATCACAGCGTTTCGGCCGTTGTACGCCCGGGCCTTCTTCAAGATAAGTTGTGATAAATTTGGCTACAAAGATGAGGACAATAGTCCGAATAATATAAATAGTGGACGAGTAACTTTAATTAATAATTTTGAAAAAAAAAAAGCATTTGCCAGGTATTTTTTTCATTTGATCTCGCCACATAATTTCACTAAAATAGGATGAGAGCATCGCTTCCTCTTACGTATTTTGTTAGTATTTTTTATAAATTTTTAATAAAATATTTCTTTTAAAATGTCGTCATTGTCGGCTTTATGTCGTATCCAAAAATTGAATTTCTTCTCTACTGATCGTTCGCCTTTATGATGATGGCGTCGATGACTAAATTCTCGGAAACTGATATCTTAACCTATTATCGTTAAGGGTTCAGTTGCTATCGATTATCTTTGTCTTGATAATCTTCACATCCTTTCACCTCTTCTTACGTTTGTCGTCGGCTTTATCTCGTATCGAAGAATTTCTTTCTTTACGATGAATCGTGTTGGTGAGTACATTCACCGCCAACATACAGGTTCAGAATTAAAAGCTTCCAATTTCACCAAAACCTGCTCCCATTCCCTAACGCCATTTGGCATTGCTAGAGTTGGTAGGTAGAAGGAAAATCAGAGCAGAAGAAAGTGTCGATGGCGTGAATTTCTCTAAGGTTGACCTCAACTTGCCACGAAGTAAACTCGACTTCATGACACTCCTCTGCGACTCGTACGGAATGAGACGTGTAGAATCTAGTTATGAAACTTTTATATAAAGAAATACATTTCAAACATATTTCTTTATAGAATGGTAAATAATGAATCTTTATAAACGATAAATAAATATAAAAGTGAACATAGAAGTCAACACTTAGAGGCGACAGTCTGTTCCATGCTAGACGCAATCGTCAGCTCAGGTAGAAAAATGCACACACACACACGCACGCACACATGCACACATACAAACATACAAACATATATATATATATATATATATATATATATATATATATATATATATATATATATATATATGAAGAAATATAGTCTTAAGGTGTGCTATATTTATGGGCTCAATATCAGAGATAAAGCGGGTGTAAATATAAAAGTGAACATAGAAATCAACAGTCTGTTTCATGCTAGATGCAATCGTCAGCTCAGGTATATATTTATACACACACACACACAGGCACACATGCACACATACATACATACATACAAACATAGTTCTACCTGAATCATATCTTCTTGGAATTATTTTTATACATATATGTATGTGTATATATAATTGCATATGCATGTGTATATTTACCACTAATATTGTCTATATATATATATATATATATATATATATATATATATATATATATATATATATATGAAGAAATATAGTCGTAAGGTGTGCTATATTTATGGGCTCAATATCAGAGTGTGCGTAAATATGAAAGTGAACTTAGAAGTCAACACTTAGAGGCGACAGGCGCAGTCGTCAGGCCACGAGATTGCATCTAGCATGAAACAGACTGTCGCCTCTAAGTGTTGACTTCTATGTTCCCTTTTATATTTACACACGCTCTATCTCTGATATTGAGCACTTTATCCCATAAATATAGCACACTTTAAGACTATATTTCTTCAAGAAAGATAAATAATAAATATTGCATTTATTTGGTTCACATATTTTTATAGATCATCTGTTCTTCTTTTCTGAGATGAAGAACTTGCTAGTATCCAGAACATTTTTGAAAGTAATAGATATCCCACCAAGATCATCAAACGCGTTATAGACAGTAAAAATCAAACGTTTTATGGAACCAGTAGTTTTGGGATCTAGTCGGTGCCCTATTTATTTAAAGTTGCCTTGGCTTGACAGGAAGTGTCATCTGTTGTCTGACAGAATTTCAACTTGCATCGTTATTGAGTGCTGGTGTTAATGAAATAGTGCTCCATATATCAGAGCTATTAAGCATACATTAATGCGTGTACATTGATTTTTCTCACCGGTAGCACGACACGGAATTTCAGGTGCAACGCAATTTTCAGGTGCTAGGTACAGACTGACCGTTACTTAAGTTAAATTTTTATTTAAGTTATATATATCTGGTTAACGCAATCTTGTCACTGTCCAGATATTATTATGTTCATTTATTTTTGTTCGTTTGTTTTTTTTTGTTTTTTTTTTTAAATAAACGGGATTTATATTTAAAATAAACGGGGATTAATGTTTTTCTACGTGTTTTGTATAAATGTCTGGACTATTTTTTTATGATTATAAGTACGTTTATTTTAAATGCGTAATTTTTAAAAAACATTCTTAAATAACTCATAATTAATAGTTATATTTAAATCATAATTTATAGGTACGCTTATTTTAAATATATAATTTTTAAAAACATTCTTAAATAACTCATAATTAATAGTTATATTTAAATCATAATTTATAGGTACGCTTATTTTAAATATATAATTTTTAAAAACATTCTTAAATAACTTATAATTAATAGTTATATTTAAATCATAATTTATAGGTACGCTTATTTTAAATATATAATTTTTAAAAACATTCTTAAATAAGTCATAATTAATAGTTATATTTAAATCATAATTTATAGGTACGCTTATTTTAAATATATAATTTTTAAAAATTAACTCATAATTAATAATTTATTATTATTTAATTAGTAAGATTTATATCACTAAATCATTATTACTTCCCTCCCCCAAAATTCTTACACTCTAAAAAAATATTTCCTGGCTTTAAATAACCTGAAAGCCCTGTCTATATTTCTGAGACGAGGTATTGTAATTATTTCCTGTTTACATTGTTCGGACTGTTGTCATCTTTGTTGCCATATTGCCCGAACAATGTAAATAATGTAAATAATTACAATACCCCATCTCAGAAATATAGACAGATATTGAAGGATCGGTACGGACCCGATATACCGAAAATATGAAGAAAATTAGAAAAGGGAACTAAAACAATCTACCCCGGTGGGTGAAATAAAGGGTTCAGTTCGAAATTCCAATCCCCTGAAGAAAGCCGGAGCCTACAATGGCTGAAACGTCGTGAAAATGACAACGAAGATGAGGACTACAGTCCGAACAATGTAAATAGTGTAAATAACCAGCAATAGGTTGATAACACGTAAAAAACAAACCAATCAAAAGAATCAGCTGTTCCTATAATGAAGGGATTCTCAAACGGAGTTCACATGGGCCCTAGTGATTCAGCTAATATTTCTGGGGGTCCACAGGTAAAATATAACACATTGGGGGTCTACAATAATATTTTAGTGGTCCAGGAAGAAAGCTAACTCAGAATGGTTTTTATTATTAAAAAATAAATTTCTACTGTAATTTACACTATATATATATATATATATATATATATATATATATATATATATATATATATATATATATATATATGAATGAATGATTCTTTCTTTATTACTTTTATATAGGTACCTCCACTGAATTTTCGATACCTAAAGTTTGAAATGAATTGCTACGTTATTGCTTTTCCAACATCTTATCTTGTTGAAACGAGATTTAATCGTGTTTCTCAACTGTTATCAAAAGTTCCCAATAGACTTGACATTGTGAAAAGAGGTAATCTTCGACTATCATTAACATCGATGGAACCAGATATAAAGAAACTCGCTGAGCAGAATCAACCACAGGGATCTCATTGAATAAATATTCCTTTCATGTATTTTTTCAAATCACACACTTAACTTAAATTGCTTTATTAAAGTTTTTAAGCAGTGTGCATAAATAAATGCCGCAGTGAATCCAATTTGCCTGAACTGTCTGCCCCCCATGGCCTTGATCATGGAAGAAACATTGTAAAATTGTAATACGAGATATTGGTCAATAAAAATTATTAGTATTATAATAATAATTATTATTACTATTATTATTATTATAATTGTAGAATAATTTATTTGCATTAAATTAGTTTTCATTTAAAAATAAAGCTTAATTATATAATATTTCTTTGATTATTAAAACCTGAAAACTTTTATTAGTGAAAAATATAATATTGCTGTCTTATGTCAAATAGCTATGAAGGGGCGCACCAAGAAAAAAAGAAGGGGAAAAGTGGCCCGTGGGTAAAAAAGGTTGAAAACCACTGCTATAATGACTTGGAAATATCTGTTGCAGTCTGATTGGCTAATGGCCTAGTGAAAAAAAATCAAAGCATGAAGTAATAATGGCATCCATTAATGGATTGATTCCGTCTGTCTGCTATTATCCTTACTAAATATGACCGCGTCCTTTTATATATATATATATATATATATATATATATATATATATATATATATATATATATATATATATATATATATATACACACACACACACACACACACACACACATATATATATATATATATATATATACACTTTTCCGGCTGCGCTAGGAAAAGTTTCGGCCACCACCGAAAATTGTTACTAAACCAAGACATTAACCTAAAAACTCGACTCATGCAAATAGCCGCATCGGATCGAAACTTTCCTATACATGGCGCCACGCCCGTTCATATAAATACAACTGCTTTCTCAGATATTTTTAAATCTATATCACGCAAATCTAATATCAAGGTAGTAAAACTACTAAGACACAAGAGGTTACTAGGTGTGGAAAAATTAGGAACAGAAACATTAATAATCAACAAGAAGAGGAAAGAGTAATCATGAGAGCCGTAGATATCAATTGACATCATATATATATATATATGTGTGTGTGTGTGTGTGTGTGTGTGTGTGTGTATGCTCGGTACTTAGTGAAAAGTCCTCAGTATTTGCGATAGAGCAAACATATTCAGTTGTATGAATATCAGTTTGTGACCTGTGTTTCACGCTTTTGCGATCATCAGACAAACTGTTTTATTTTTTTAAAAGTGGATCTATTTATGCTTATTTGTGTTTGAGTATTTGTGTGTGGTTTATATTGTTTATATGCTTGTGTTTGTATTGAATAAACTGCATACACCTGTATGTATGTGTGTCTATATATGTGAGAGCCTCATTCAAAACTAACATAGAAGAAAATCCTCCACCATACACACACACACACACGTATATATATATATATATATATATATATATATATATATATATATATATATATATATATATATATATATATATATCCATGATTCGTTAAAAATGACAGACAAGGTACTACGATTGAGATTTTTATTTAATTTTTCTTGTGTTCGAACAAGAGCTTTCTTTACAGGACCAACGGTGTATAAGAACTGTCCAAATGTTTTATGTTTCCAAGCGCTTTCGGCTATACCTTTAGCCATTATCAAGGATGATTCGATTTTTCAGCTTAATTGAGTGTGTGCATTATGTGTATGTCTTAGTGTGTTGTAGGGATGTTTTTAATTTTCGAATTCGGTTAGCACATTGTGGCTTTGTTAACAATATTAACTACGAACAAAGCCACAATGTGCTAATCATATTACAGGTAGACAGTCCCTGAACCCGTTTATACGGGTTCTAAATGGGTATATTTTTGGCCGAGCCTACGGGCTCGGGGAGCCCACATTAAACCGGCCTTGTGCCACATTCGACCCACGTGGGAGGGTTGTTAAATACCGTAGTGTAGCAGTGTACGCAGTCTCTGACTGTGCGCTGCTCCTGTCGAACTCTCTGCTTTGGCAGAGAAGAACCCGGACGAGGCTTTGCCGCAGGGCAAAGTGTCGTCCGGGAGGTAGACAGACCCTGAACCCGTTTATACGGGTTCTAAATGTGCATATTTTTTGGCCGAGCCTACGGGCTCGGGGAGCCCACATTAAACCGGCCTTGTGCCACATTCGACCCACGTGGGAGGGTTGTTAAATACCGTAGTGTAGCAGTATAGGGCAGTGCAGAGTGAGACTTCTGTAGTGATCAGTTACACTTCCGTTTCTCGACCGGAAGATACCGTTGGACTTTATTACTATTACTTATTGTTACTACTAACCTACGTTCGTTCTACTACTAATCTCTCTGATGTAAATACCTCTCTGAATATACCAGTATTTTTCCCTACGACTGTGTTTGTTCGTTATTACCATATGCTCACGTGGAAACACTCAACATCTCAACAGTGGCGACGAAGGATGTTTTATTGATCTCAACAGTGGCAACGAAGGATGTCTTATTGATCCCAACAGTGACTTACGTTGAAAAATAAATATCGCAATAGCGAAGAGAAACGATTTCAACACGGGAAAATTCAAAGAGTTCAAGCGTTTTTTCAAAGCAAAGGATTGAAAAATTTATCGACAAAAGAAAAAAAAACTGTAAATTAGATATTAACTTATTTATCTATTGGAACATATAAAAAAAAAATTTGTCGTGCCAGAGAATTTGTTAAATTATTTTTTGGCCCCCCTCAGAAGAAAAAAACAAAAAAAAACACACATAATTTCGTTTTCTTTTTCTTCAATCAACTATGCTGGAACTCATTAAGTGTCAGATTCAGAGACAACAGGAAAGTGAAGAACCTTTTCAGAAGGAACAACTTAAAATTCAGAAGGAACTACTTAATTTACAGGAAAAACAAAATAAAATCCAAAAAGAAAATGAAATGAAACAGTTAGCAATGACTGAACTTATACACAAAGCTATACTGTCTAAGCAGAAAAACTCGTATGAAAATATTTTTTCTCAAGACACAATATGGTCGACGATCGAAAGTTTTACCTATAACCCAGAAGAAGAAAAGACTTTCGAAAGATATTATCACAGATATCAGGACTTTTATGAAGTCGATTGCCAAACATGTTCAGATGAGAAAAAAATAAGATTATTATTACGAAAACTGGGAACGGCAGAGCATAATAAGTTTACAGATTTTATCTTACCTAAAAAAACAAGAGATTTAAAATTCAACGAAGCGATTGAATTATTAAAGGAGCTCTTCAACCCCAGATTATCATTATTTCACAAAAGGTGGAAATGCCTTAATATTCAAAAAAGCGAGCAGGAAGACTACACAACTTTTGCGTCAATCGTAAATAAGACGTGTGACGGTTTTCGCTTGTCCGAATTATCGGCGGACAACTTTAAGTGTCTAATATTCGTGCTAGGCTTAGTGTCTAAGAAAGACAGTGAAATGCGAAGAAGCATTTTAGCAAAGCTCGAAAACGAGCAAAACACGACGTTACAAAAGCTAGCAGAGTACTGTCAACAATGCGTAAGCATTAAGCAAGATTCAGAGAAAATTGAAGAAACTGCTATCGCAAATGTGAAGAAAGTAAATAGAAAGACGCGTTTCCGTTCTCCATCGCCTGAACGGAAGTGGTATCCTACTACAAGAAGGAACAGAGAATATAAGAAAAAAAAAACCCTCCGAGTGCATGTTATGGATGCGGCCAGTGGCACTGGTATAATGACTGTCCATATAAAAATAAAGCTTGCAGAAATTGCAAGAAAGTAGGGCATAAAATGTCCAAGTGTAGAAAATTAAACAGTAGTCGAGTAAAAGTTACTAAGTCAGATGAAGACCAAGACCGAAATATTCGGAAATATTTACATGTAAAAATGTACAACAAGAAGGTTAAAATGCAACTGGATTCAGGATCTGACATTTCTATTATTAACACACAAACATGGAAAAATCTAGGAAAACCAACTCTATTAAAGTCCAACAAAATAGACAGGAGGGTAACGGGGAAAAAGATTAATTTTGTAGGTGAAATATGGGTGAATATTAATTTTAACAACAAAACAATAAAAATGAAAATTTTCGTGATGAAAAACACGAACAACCTGTTTGGGACTGACGCAATCACTAAGTTCAATCTATGGGACGTGCCCATTAGTTCGTTTTGTAACAACATTACTGAAAGCAAAAATAATATAAAAGATTTGCAAACAGAATTGAAAATAGAATTCCCCGAAGTTTTCGCTGAAGGACTTGGACGTTGTTCGAAAGCGTCAGCAAAAATACAGCTGAAGAAAAATGTTCAACCAATTTTTAAGAAAAAGCGGAGTATTCCTTTTGCAGCATTAGGAAAAATTGACCAAGAACTCGAAAGACTAACGAGAATTGGTGTGATTTCGAAAACTGAATACAGCGACTGGGCAGCTCCAGCTGTCTAAGTAAAGAAGAAGTCGGGCAAAATTCGCGTCTGCGCCGATTTTTCAACCGGTTTAAACGACGCAATAGAAGAGTATCACTACCCACTACCAAGTCCCGAAGAAGTATTCGCAAAATTAAATGGCGGAAAAATATTTTCTAAAATAGACCTTAGCGAGGCATACTTGCAAGTACCCATGGATAAGGAAAGCGCAAAGTTGTTATGCATTAACACGCATAAAGGCTTGTTCAGATACGAACGTTTACCGTTTGGAGTGAAGACAGCACCCGCAATATTCCAACAAATCATGGACACTATGTTATCCGATTTAGACTACACGATAGCATATCTCGACGATATACTCGTGAAAAGTGAACCAGTGAATTAACACAAACACCATTTACGCAAAGTTTTTGAAAGATTAAGAAGCTATGGTTTTAAAGTAAAAGAAAACAAATGCGATTTTCTCCTGGAAGAAATCAAGTATCTGGGACATATTGTGAATAAAGATGGGAAAAAGCCAGACAAAAATCGAGCATCAGCAATAAAGGATATGCCTGAGCCAATGGATATTAAATCTCTACAAAGTTTCTTAGACTTGGTATCATATTACCAGGATTTTATCCCAGACCTCCACATTCTACGAGCTCCCCTTGACGATCTACTAAAAAAAGAAAAACCGTGGTTATGGACAAAAGAATGCGAGCAAGCATTCAAGAAATTAAAGAAAAACTAACATCAGATCTATTTCTAGTACATTTTAATCCAAAACTAGATATCATCGTGGCAAGCGATGCCAGTACTCATGGTGTAGGAGCGTGCATATTGCACAAGTGGAAGGATGGTAAAGTTCGACCGATCGCTCATGCAAGCAGATCGTTACTACCTGCTGAACGAAATTATTCCCAAATTGAAAAAGAGGAAAATTGGCAATTATTTTCGCCGTAACAAAGTTCCATCGTTACATACATGGACGATATTTTACGCTGAAGACAGACCACAAGCCTCTGGTAACGATATTCGGTTCTAAGAAGGGCCTGCCAACATACACCGCAAATAGATTACTTAGGTGGGCGACAATTTTGTTAAACTATAATTTTAATATAGAATATTTGTCCACGCACAAAATTGGTCACGCAGATGGTCTATCAAGACTCATTCCGAAAGCAACAGAACCTTTAGAGCATACGGTAATTGCATCCCTCAGAGCAGAGGACAAAGTTGAAGAAAATTTGGCAAACACAATTCGAGAGTTACCAGTATCGCTTAAGGACATCAAAAAGAGGCAGTAAATGACAAATACATCATTGAAATAAAAAAAAAAAACTAGCCAAAGAAGACGTAAAAATTCAAGAAACATTCTCTCTTTGTGATAATGTTCTAATATACAGTGAAAGGGTAGTAATCCCTAGTACACTCCAAAAAAAGATACTGAAAGACTTTCATGCAGGTCACCCGGGCATAAATAGAATGAAGAGCCTCATGAGAGCATACGTCTACTGGCCAGGTATGAACAACGACATCGCGTCTATGGTCAGCAGATGTAAAGGCTGCATTTTGGCTTCAAAATCACCACAAATTCTACAGAAGCCATGGCCAAAAACCGACAGACCATGGTCAAGGATTCATATTGATTTTGCGGGTCCAATAGACGGATGGCCTTATTTGGTCGTAGTTGACAGCTACAGTAAATGGCCCGAAGTTTTTCAAATGAAGAAGCCAACATCACAAAATACAATAAATAAATTACATGAATTATTTGCAAGGTTTGGAGTGGTAGATACTATAGTTAGTGACAATGGTACCCAATTCACAAGCAATGAATTCACAGAATTCTGCCAGAATTTCCAGGTGGATCACGTGAGGATTCCTCCGTATCATCCACGCAGCAATGGACTAGCCGAAAGGTTTGTCGATATCCTAAAAAGGGCTCTTAGGAAAGAAACGGGTACACCGACTAGAAAGGCATTACAGTTATTCTTGCAAGTTTACCGCATTACCCCAAATAAATCTGCCCCATCAAGTCTATCACCTGCGGAGCTAATGTTTGCAAGGAAAATCAGATCTGCATTCGATAAATTGATACCAAAAAATAAAATACACACACCAGTCGCAATGGTTCCTAAGACAAAATTTTGTATAAATGAAAAAGGTTTTTTTAAGAACTATAAAAATAATTCAACATCGTGGGAACCGGGAGTCATTCAAAAGCGGATTGGGAATATGATATATATAGTAAAAGGTAAGAAATTTACCCATAAAAGGCACATTAACCAACTAAAGAAAAGGAGTACCGAAGAATCGGAAGAAACTCCACAAGTAGAAGAAGAATTATTCGAACTATATGATTCGTTTGACCTGCAAGTGCCACAGACAGAACAAAAACAGCGCAGATCTGGGAGAAAGCGAAAAGCGACTAAACAATTCATTATGGATCCGAAAAGAAAAAAATATTGAAGAAGAAAAAAACATTTTTTTTTCACATCGAAAAAACAATTTTAGAGGGGGTGTTGGGGCGCACCCACCTTCACAACCACAATAGACTGATCCTATTATTATAAATAGAACAGTAGTTGTAGAGACTGTGAGTAGTGTCGCAGTGTACGCAGTCTCTGACTGTGCGCTGCTCCTGTCGAACTATCTGCTTTGACAGAGAGGAACCCGGACGAGGCTTTGCCGCAGGGCAAAGTGTCGTCCGGGGAGGTAGACAGTCCCTAAACTCGTGTATACGGGTTGTAAATGGGCATATTTTTGGCCGAGCCTACGGGCTCGGTAAGCCCACATTAAACCGGCCTTGTGCCACATTCGACCCACGTGGGAGGGTTGTTAAATACCGTAGTGTAGCAGTGTAGTGCAGTGCAGAGTGAGACTTCTGTAGTGATCAGTTACACTTCCGTTTCTCGACCGGAAGATACCGTTGGACTTTATTACTATTACTTATTGTTACTACTAACCTACGTTCGTTCTACTACTAATCTCTCTGATGTAAATACCTCTCTGAATATACCAGTATTTTTCCCTACGACTGTGTTTGTTCGTTATTACCATATACTCACGTGGAAACACTCAACATCTCAACAGTGGCGAGGAAGGATGTTTTATTGATCTCAACAATGGCAAAATGTATAGCCGAAAGGGCTCGGATAAAAAAGAACATTCGGACAGTTTTTTATATAATTTATCATCCGAAAAGAAAAACATTATTAGATAGCATGAGAAATTGTATAAAAAAATAAATAAAAGCACCTTGTCAGTTGTATTTAATGAAATGTGCATGATAGAAGGATTGCTGACTAAATACACATATATATATATAGATATATGTGTGTGTGTGTGTATTTTAAAGAATTGATTTAATTTTAATCCGACATAGAGAGAAAGAGAGTGAGTAAGAGATAGAATGTGTGCGCTGTTAGCTAGCAAGATGTGTGCATGGTTGCATGGTCTTCCGAATATATATAAATATGTGAGTGTGTGTACGCTCGCACACACACATACACATACACATATACACACACACACCTATGCGCACATATGAACACACACACACACACACAAACGCAAGGGTTTACTGGGTGTGAAAGGGTTAAAAACAGAAACATTGCTAATGAGCGAGAACAGAGGAAGAGTAATCAGGGGGGGACAGTAGATAGCGATTGACATTGCATTTGAATTTTTGCAGATTAAAGTTGACTGGAAATCATGAGGCCGGAAGGGAGTTTCACAAGCGAGAAGAACAAGAAAAGAAACTGTTAGCATAGAACTTACGGCTACATCTAGGCAGTCCAACTGTAAATTGATGAGATCTTGGCGCCAGTCTAGTTCTGCGCTTAAAGTCATAGAGTCTAGGTACCATATCAAAAAGCTCATCCGAACAATTACCATGAAAGTATTTATAGAAAAGGGACAGGGAAGCAACTTGATGGCGGTGGGTAAGAGACTGAAGCCGAGCCGCCAGATCTTGACCCACAATATTGCAGATTCATCTTTGGACCTTATCAAGAAGCTCAGGGTAAATAGCAGGAGCACCGGACCATATGTGGCAGCAATATTCTAAGCATGGACGAATGGTAGACTTATAGACATATAAGAAAAACTTGTCTCGCACGACACACTGAACCAACTTTCTCAGCAGCTGACCTAGCAATGGATTTAGCAGTCTTCCCACTTCCTGTTTCTAGCTGGAATCATTTCCAGCTGTGCTGGTCAAACTCTCTGCCTTCGAGCAGAGTCTCGTCTCAGGAAACATCTACGGGGTCTACGTGGATTTTGGGGCGAAACCTCCGGGCTCGGGAACCCCCACATTAAATTTGGCCTTGTGCCACATGTGACTGCGTGGGGCAGTTGCTAAAAATAACAATTCACCTCCTCGAACAAAGTTAAATAGAGCAAATATTATTTACGAATTCAAATGCCCATTAAGGAATTGTATTCCTCAAGAATCAACTTTCGTAAATAATTATATAGGCCACACTACAACTTCCCACTTCATGTCAGCAGAATTAATGATTAAAATAGCTTCGAACGAATGAAGAACGCAAGTTTTAGCGAGGACAATCCGTCTTTGAAAATCACTAACTGGCGCTACAGACTCACAAACTTTACCAAGCAACGGAAAAACGCATCACTTGAGAACGTTCAAAAGCATCAACAATCAAAACGCATACCACAGGTAACTCAAAGGAAAAATATTGACTCAGTCAAGATGTTGATGTTCCACACAACATCAATACTACCGTGGAAAGTGCTCAGGTGAACTGCATTCCTTGTTCTCGCCAGGCCTAACCGACACGGCTAGTAATCGCTATGCCACATACATTGTAAAAAAAACATCCACATTCCACCCGTATTCCATCGACGAGAAGTAAGTTCCACTCGAACAGCTTCATCCCGTGAACCACTGCCCTGTGGAACCGATTCCCAAGAAGATGTTTCCCCGATTACTACAATCTTAACCTGTTCAAGTCTAGAGTTAACCGTTATCTTCTCCTCCTATCCACAAAAGTTGCCTCTTAACGTAACCCTCTACCGCGAGTGGCCCACGGGCCTTGTACAAGGTGAACTTTATTTTAAAAAAAATAAATGATGGGTGAGAAGTAATCTCGACTCGAACAGTTTCGTTCCGCGAACTACTGCCCTGTGGAACAGACTTCTAAGGGATGTTTCTCCGATCTTTAAAATCTTAATTTGTTCAAGTCTAGACTTAACTATCTTCCCCTCGTATGCATATAAACTGCCACTTAACGTAACCCTCTACTTTGAGTGGCCCCCGGGCCTTGTACAAGGTGAGGTTTACTGCATATATAAATAAAATAAATGCAAAGGAAGTCCTCTTCAATGCGGGAAAGAAAGATATCAGCTACTGGACTAGAGAAATCCATTTTTTTTTTTGTAAACTTATTTTAAGAGAAAGATTTTATGAATTTCGACCCGCAACACTGGCTGCTCGGTCAACGAATGCTGAATGTTTCCTTATAAGGAAACGGTTAATATGAACATTACCGTTACTATGACCATATCCTTCCACATATTTAGATTGAAAGCTAGAGAATTATTCATTCATACATAGTGCGTTTGGGGGCGGGTAGACCTGGCGGAGTCCATCCCTCTCCCTTTACAACTACAGCCGATGTCCTCCAAATTGAAGTCTCACCAAAATAATGACATAATAAAGATGTTAATCTTCCACACGACTTCAAACAAAAGGTTAGGAAGGAAACTTCAGTACTGGAAAGACCGATAATATCACGTGGACTTTTCCTGAAAATTTAAATTTTTTAAGAGAAAAATTTTCAAATTTCAACCTTCGATAGCACTGGCTGATCGATCAAAGAATACTGAATATTTCCTTATAGGGAAACGGCTAATATTACTATTGCCATAAACATTTGAGTACGAATAATTTCGGGAACGTGGATTGGCCGACAGAATGTTTATTGGTTCTTCTCGTTCAACAATTCTTTCGTCTGGGATTCAAGTTTTTCTGCTGTTCTTCTTAATCCGTTGTCAGAGATCTTCACTTGTTACCATATATATATATATATATATATATATATATATATATATATATATATAAACATATATATATACTGCGTGTAACAGCAAAATTTTACAAATCGTGTAACAGCATAATTGTCCATCCTACAAAATGTTTGATATCTAAAAAAAACACTAAACTAATTGAGTTTCTTTTTTCCATGTCTTCAGGTAAAATGTTTAGCCATCTTGACACCGTTTTACACCCGGTCTCTCTCTGTCTCTGTCTCTTTCTCTCTCTCTCTCTCTCTCTCTCTCTCTCTCTCTCTATATATATATATATATATATATATATATATATATATATATATATATTCAACCACAATTTTGATTTTAAAAATGCTACACTGATAAAAAAAGAAAATAACTCACTTACAATGAAAATCCTTGAGGGTGCCGCCATTGAATATTATCCAAATATTAATCTACGCCCAGGTTTTTTTCCCAATGTCACATTTCCTAATATAATTATTACTCTCTCAAACCCACGTATACAACTATATCAAGAAATTAAAAGAGAATGGTTAAACATAACAATAAACAATATTTCTGAACCTGAAAGTACTTGACGTAATTTTCAATTGACAATATGAATACAATAGCGTATTCTAAATTCTTCTAGTTGCTAAGGACATTTTGTTTGTTGTTAATAGTTATATTGTTTTCAATAAATTCATTTAATTTCTTCGTTTGGACTAAACGCATCGGCTAATAATACAGTTTTCCTATAGTCTTTTACCTTTATACATATTCTCTTTTTCTACAAGTTAACTCTGATAAATTTTTCATATATATATATATATATATATATATATATATATATATATATATATATGTGTGTGTGTGTGTGTGTGTATGTGTGTGTGTGTGTATTCTTAATGATCTCTTCAGTTTCCATAAATTTAAATAACATACATCCCATAAAATGTGGATTTTACTTACATGGATTAACACCTCTTTTACCACACGAAAATTCACTCAAGCCGTTCACTATAGAATTAGAAGAAAAGCTTTATGTAAGTTTGTATAGACATTTCAGCATGGCCTTGACTCCATCTAAGTATGGATGGATAGTTGCGCTAAAAATCGGGCGTTTGCACGGAAAGGAAGAGCCTAATAATAATACTTTCCATTAGCTGCCACTAAAGCTAAAATTAGAAAGATCAGATGACGATGCAGCCTATCTTATTTGAATCGTTTACTTCAATATATCATATAAGAATGAACAGATTCATATATATATATATATATATATATATATATATATATATATATATATATATATATATATATACATATATATATATATATTTAGAGAGAGAGAGAGAGAGAGAGAGAGAGATACAACGCAAATGACATTTAGTAATTTTTAATAGATAACACCATTGCAAAGGAAGACTCCAAAATCTTTTTTTTAATTCTAATTCCTGCAATTTAAAAACGTCGGAAGTTAGTCAAATGCATCTTACTTAACATAGTGATCAGTCACAATTCTTGCAAATGACTGTGACAGTCGAATGTACGCGAAGGAAACAAAAAATAACGAACTTTGGAATATTTATTAATAATTTTAATTCCGATGTAAAACACCTCATGTAGAAATTAGAAAGAAAATATAAAATTTTTAATAGTCCTTGTTGGTGGTATTTAATAATAATAATTTATCTCTCTCTCCATCTATCTATCTATCTATCTATATATCTATATATATATATATATATATATGTGTGTGTGTGTGTGTGTGTGTGTGTGTGTGTGTGTGTGTGCTGATCTCTCTCCCTCTGTCTCTGTCTCTCTCTCTCTCTCTCTCTCTATATATATATATATATATATATAGATAGATAGATAGATAATGCTTGTGCTGTATTATATGTTGATATATATATATGTATATTTATATATATATATTAAAACTCTCCCTTCCCTCTCTAATTTCCACCATGTCTCTCACACTATCCCTCACCACCCTCTATGTCATCTTATATAAGCTTAATACTGCCCTTCAAAAGTGTAAGTTTTAAATTCATTTTTTCACCCTTGAATGTGAAGTCTGAAGATCCAGAGAAAAATAAAATCTCTGGTGAAATAAATTATAACAATGGAACCTTAAAGTGGTCTGTTCTTTCTTTAAATTAAATTGTATATATATATATATATATATATATATATATATATATATATATATATATATATATATATATATATATATATCTTTGGGTCTACAAAATTTATTTACTAATGTCCCCGTCCATGAAACTATTGACATCATTATCCGTGATGTATACAGTCACACTTCTCTTCCACCCATCAATATTAAAGCCACTATTTTAAAAAATATATGTTATTAGTATATACTACTCAAGTACCTTTTCATGACCCCCTATGCAATATTTATACTGAAATAGATGATATTGCAATGGGTTCTCCTTTAGGCCCCTTTTTTCCTAATTATTATATGGCACATTTAGAAAATAAAATACTTAATGACACTAATAAACCCCCTATATACGTATAATACATAGATGACATTTTCGTTTTAGCTAAAAATATTGATCAAATTACACAACTTAAAAACAAGTTTGAAAGTTACTCCGTCCTCAAATTTACATTAGAACTTAATATTAATAATAAGCTTCCATTCCTTGATGTATTTATTGATTCCAGCAGACATAAATTTATTAATTTTCTATATCTGATATCCACTAGCATTAACGCATGTCTTTTTAATTATAATAGTGAATGCCTCCAATGATATAAGTTAGCTGTTATAACAAACTTAATCCAATGCACACAAATGATATCTTCTTCCAAAACTATATTCTATAGAGAATTACATAACATTAAACAAACACTTGTTAATAATGGATTTACAATTCTGTCATTGATCAACAAATTAAAATGTATTTCAATAAACTTAATAATACCTCTAACATAATTGATAATATTAATAATATTGTACATCAAAATAAACATAAGACTATTAACGTATACTATTGCAACCAAATGCATAATAATTACAAACATGATAAAACAACACTCAAAAACTTAATGGGTAAAAATGTTAAACCCATTAATAATAATAAACAAGTTAAGCTCATCATATATTATAAAAAAATTAAAACAATTGACCTCATAGTCTCTAATAACCTTACAATCACACAATTAAATCCTCTACATAAAACAATGTAGTTTATTTATTTACATACCTGTCCAGAGATTGAATCTTTGATACTAATACTAAACCCACTACATATATTGGTTTTACTACAACCACGCTCTCCTGTAGACTCACCTGTCAGCTTTCTGATCTATTAAGTTCTATTAAACAACATTTCTTAGAAGAACGTAGCCACGTTCATAATATTAAACAGATATTAGTTGATAACACAACAATACTCACACATACAAACAGTAAAAGAACTTTCACATATTCGTGGCCATCTACATTAAAACAAAGTAACACACACTCAACAAAATTACATTTCAAACTAGTCACAACATATTGCATGCATCTAAACATGTGGTACAACGTCATAGACCTGCGTCTGCTATTCCGCGATCGTCATAATCGCATAGCAAACTTCTATGTAAACATAACAGGATATCATTTTTGATGGTGAATATCTCCGTTGTAATGTGCATATAACAACTCTGACGATGGCTCAAGTGTGCCGAAAGCTTAGAACGAGGAACAGCATAATAAACATTTTCCAAATGTTGGGCAGTTTTTGTCTTTATATTCTCCTAAAACTAAAGCCACTATACGAAGCTTAGAACGGCTTCCGATCAAACATAATAGACATTCGTTGGCTGTTATATTTAACAATATATGTTTGAATATATATATATATATATATATATATATATATATATATATATATATATATATATATATATATATATATGTGTGTGTGTGTGTGTGTGTGTATGTGTGTGTGTGGTGCAGTTCAATTTATATTACAAAGAATCATTCATACAAAAAGTGATTTCGCCATTTTATATCATTAACTTTACTAATTTACTTTTTGTATGAATGACTCATTGTAATATACATACATATATATATATATATATATATATATATATATATATATATATATATATATATATATATATATATAAGACATTTTTATGTTTATACATTCTTTTTATAGATACAAATATTTAAGTAAATACTCTGTTTATAATAAACAGTATTAAACAACATTTACCGGCCTGAATGTCCGAGAAATATTCATAGAAAATATTTGTCCTCAGACAGGAATCAAACCTATATCTTATACGGAACCGTCATATAGCCTAACGTGCCTTTATCCGATTTGGCCACAGACGAGCGTTTGGTTAGCAGGGTCGATTTTACCGTCTTTAAACTACAATCTTCCATGATTCTCTCACCTACATTCATATCTGCTCATGGCGTATCCAAATGTAAACAAATGACGTTATACATTATGAAATGAACAAAGTTCCACAATTATTGTTAAGATGTTTTTTTATATTTGTATCTATAAAAAGAATGTATAAACATAAAAATGCCTTAAAAATAATTTTCTATGAAAATTTATCTGCCATTCAGGCCGGTAAATTTTGTTTAATACTGTTTATTATAAACAGAGCATTTACTTAAATACTTGTATCTATAAAAAGAATGTTAAACATAAAAATGTCTTAAAAATAATTGTCGAACTTTGTCCATTTCATAATATATATATATATATATATATATATATATATATATATATATATATATATATATATATATATATATATATATATATGACTGATGCTATAGAACTTATAGGTACTTTTAAACAGCCATATTTTCCCCTTAAAATGCAACCTTTTTTTGGCCAACACCACATCTGAAGAATGGCGACTAGTGTAATGTTAACGAGAATAGATAATTTACTGTGAAGAAACGAGGAACTACGCTTAAAATACAATTTAACATTAAAAATGGGCGAAAAAGATAAAAGAGAGGAAAAAAGAAAGAATAAACAGTTCAGGTGAGTATAAAAAGGTAGTGTATACACTCAGTGGCCAACGGGCACGGAGAGGCGGTGTAGTGGTTAGCAAGCTTTACTTGCTAGAACTATTACGACTGAGTAGTGAGTTCGATCCTCACTGGGTGCCCCATATATTCGGCCTTGTGCCGCATCTAAGCTACGTTACACTCAGTGGCCTACCAGTAACGAAAGAGAACGAATAAATTTCTCTTGCCGTCGACACGAAGACGGTCGGTGTAATTTAATATATACTGTCTCTAAAGCGTGCAGATGTTTTGCCGACCGTGCTTTGTCCAAAATAGAAAACCACGAAACCATGTACTTATATGTACAATCTGGATTATCTAACAGATGTTCAATCGCGTAGTACGGAGCCGTGTTACGCGTACTAATACCCTGTCTGATATGGCCAGTCATATGCTCTGCAATACGTATTTTAATATTATATTGTCACAACAGGCGCAACTAAATCTTTCATGCTGATGTAAAGCTGGTAATGTTCCATTCCTTATGTTTGCTCTGTTTTTGTACATATTTTGTATATATTGAGCAGTGTCTACAAATTTTGTCATTTGTAGGTCTGATGAATTGGATCGTATTTACGATTCCAATGGAATAAATTATGACCATGGAATATTAGTGTTTAAGCCTTTTTATTATATCCTTACTCTGTCCTGGACATTGAGTTCTACCTGGATTCTATCCTCTTGGAATTATTTTTTATACATATATATATATATGTATGTGTATGTATGTATGTATATATATATTTAGATATTTTAGATATATGATTGCATATGTATGTGTATATTTACCACTAATATTATCTATATATATATATATATATATATGGGTTATGTATACTTGGATGAATATCACCGCCGGAAATAGGATTAGCTGCGCTATATTGTATCTAGTTACTTAGTTTCCTCTTTGGCGCCAAGATCTGCTCGCCCAATGGTGTGATGCTTGCGTTGTGTCGTAACGCTCCGGCTTCAATTCTCGGTAACGGATGTGCACTTCTGATGACTCACGAAATGGCGTCCCGTGTGTTTTTGCATTCTGTTGAGGTTTCTAGGTCAAAGCATAATGAAAAATTATTGAAATATCCCAGATTACTATTCAGTTTTATCTATATTTATTATCTCACAGCTTAAGTGTTATTTTTTGTTTCTAATAAAAAATTTCCTCTTATGTTATATCAGTGCTTCTAAATGGCATTGAATGTTGGACAATCTCATGAAAGATGAAGAAAAGACTTAGGCAAGAGAAATGTGGTTCTTCACAAGGATGCTGAGAATACCAGGGTGTGAAAATATGAGTAACGACGAAGTTTTAGAAAAGAAATTGAAACAAAAAGGACAGTTATACTTAGAATCAGAAAGAGATAGTCGAAATTTCTAGGGTACATAATGCGAAAACATGGCTTGGAAAATTTGATACTCACAAGACGTATTGAAGGCCACAAGGACGGGAGAACATATCGCATAATCTAACTTAGGAGCTTGTGAAAATCGATGGCAGAACAGGGTTTGAGAGAGTTAGCAAAAAGTCAAAATTTACTAAGAGCTACAAAAGACAGAAAGTTGTGGAGAGCCATGATCGCAAACTTCCTGAAGTTTCCATGCACATAAAACAAGAATGACCTTCTGGGATCGGCCCTTGTCCCGTGGAACGTTAATCTGATTTTCTTTTTCTTTTTTGTGATGCAAGCGCCACAAATTAGAAGATAGCTCTACTGAAAGTCACCGTAAATAAGAGACAGCAAAATTAATTTTTCTTATAAATTAATAAGGAACGTATTGAAGAATGTGGAGGTCTGTTCTATATTGTCATGTTTTTAAAATATGATGCCTAACTTTTGATCCCTACACATGGCACAGTGGATAAAGGCGTTGGTTAAATCCAATGGCAGAACCCAAAGAGTGTGAGTTCAATACCCGGTTAAGGTAGTGGAGAACTTGGAGAGGGGAATTAACAGGAAATAACTGATAACTGACATCCATTAAACATAGCACGTCGGACTAGAACAGTCTACTCCAGTCAGCGAAATAAAATGTTCAGTTCGACATTCCAACCACCTGAAGAAGGCCGAAGCGTACAACAGCCGAAACGTTATAATAAATATGTCGACAAAGATGAGGACAATAGTCCGAATAATGTAAATAATGTACATAATACCTCATCTCAGAAATAAAGAGATACCCTACGTATAAATTAAACAATACGTTCAGACTGAAAAGGCATTGCACGTGGAACTAGAACAATCTACCCCAATTAAATGAATAGTTCGGTTTGAAATTCCAATGACCTGAAGAAGACCGGTGCGTACAACGGCCGCAATGTCGTCAATATGGCAACGAAAATGACAACACTCCGAATAACTGTGTAAATAGTTACAATATCTCATCTGAGAAATATAGACAGAAGTTTTCTATTTTGCTTAGATATTTTTTTACGTTAGAATTAGATCATCGATTTATTTCGAAGGAATCAATGATGGCGAATAATTTCGTTTCCACGTGGCCATTGTTCGGATGAATCCAATGCGTAGAACTTTCCAGAAAAAAAAAGAAGAAAATAATACTTGTAACTACCTAAGCATATATATATATATATATATATATATATACATTGACCATTTAAATCTTCAGGCACACTATGGTGTTTTTGCCATATTTATAAACATAGAATGGTATATGCTCAACTACTTACGCATATATATATATATATATATATATATATATATATATATATATATATATATATATATATACAGCGTTTGGACAAAATAATTGGAACAGGTGCAAATTCCACTCCTATATTTCAAAGACCTATTATATTAAGAACTTTAACTAAAACTTCGTAATTGCAGGTTATATCTATTGTAAATACGTTTATTTATCTAATTTACTGTCTTGATCATATTTACTTTCAGCATTTAGTAAAATTTAAGCTAAATGCGTGACCTCTCCGAGTTTAAAAAAAGAGCAAATTGTTGGAGCTCGCATGGCAGGAGCCTCGATCACTAAGGTTGCTGAACTGTTTGGTTTTTCAAGAGCTACCATATCAACAACTATGACGCAATTCGAGAAACAGGGCAAACTCCTCTAGCAACCGTGGCAATTCGGGCCGGACTTGCAAATTTACTGACAGGGACCGACGTGCATTGAAACGGAATGTGGCAAAAAATATCATCGGACTACTGCGGCCAAAGCGACTGCTGAGTTGAATAATCATCTGAATAGTCCAGTTTCTACTAAAACTGTTCGTCGTGAGCTCCATAAGGCTGGATATCATGGAAGAGGCACCGTAAGGAAACCTTTTCTCTCCACTCGCAAGATTCAGAAATGGTTGGAGTGGTGCAGAGATCATAATGCCTGGTCTGCAGACCAATGGAAGCAAGTCATATTCTCAGACAAGTCCAGTTTTTCTATTTTCCCAACTTCAGAGTGAGTTTATGTGTGGAGGCAGCTCAAAGAAGCTTACAACCCTGACTGCCTTCTTCCAACAGTGAAGCATGGAGGTGGATCAGTGATAGTTTGGGCCGCCATATCATGGAAATATCACGGTCCAGTAGTTGCCCTGCATGGTAGAATCAACAGCCAAGATTACCGGAACATTTTGGGAGATCATGTTCATCCAATAGCCCAGACTTTATTCCCTGATCGTGACTGCATCTTCCAAGACGATAATGCTCCTATACATACCGCTCGAGTGATTAAGAATTGGTATGAAGAGCATGAAAGTGAGATAGAACACATGGAATGACCTCCCCAATCTCCAGATATCAATATTATTCAACATCTTTGGTGCATTTTGGAGCGACAATTTAGGAGCCGCTATCCTCCACCGTCGTGTCTTAAAGAGCTGGAGCAGGTGTTAATGGAAGAATGGCTGAAAATTCCTCTGGATTAAGTCAGGAAGCTGTATGATTCCATTCCTAGACGTATTAAAACTGTATGTAAGGCTAAAGGAGGACTAACTCCATATTAAATAAATTTTCTTTGAATTTAACAAGTGTTTCAATTATTTTGTCCAACCCCTGTATATATATATATATATATTTCTATATCTATATTGAACAATAAAAAATATTTTAAAAAATTAAATCTTCAGGCACACTGGGTTGTATATTAATATTCTTTCGTTTTTATTATTATTTCAGTTAGATTCCTCGACCAGTTTCGGCCAACATGGCCATCATCAGGAGAGAAAAAAATTCTGCTTGCTAGTAGGAGTGAACTACAGAAATGATTGTCTTGATGGAGAACATAAACTTTTGCCTGTAGTTTTCATTTGCTTTTTATTTTTTTAACATGAATCTTGGTCAGCCCTTGTGTTGCTTAAACAATCTCTTTTAAGTTGTTCAAGATCTGAATGGATTCATGCTGCTCTGAATTCCCTTGGTCATTTTGACAGATTTATTGGTCCCTGGAAAGGGGGGATGTCTCTGTTAAGTGTGTGTGTTATTTGGCTCATTAGGGAGTAAGTGAGTATGATGTACGTAAGTGTGTATATTCGTGTGGGGCCCCAACACCGCCGTAAGCATGTCTGTCTTGTGTGGGTGAGAAATGCGGGTAGGTCCTGATTTGTGGGGTTATATGTTAATACTATCTATATTGTTAAATACATACATACATACATATATATATATATATATATATATATATATATATATATATATATATATATATATATATATATAAAATTTAATATAATAGTTGGCCACTCGTATTCGAGGATACCCGTCTATTAGGGCGGCTAGCCAATCCCTATTGGAGACGCTCGCTCAGGCACATTTTGTGTTTGTTCAGCACCTACAGAGCCAACCTGTGGCTTATTTTGCAACTACTGCAACTTTCATTTTGAATATTTTGACAAGTCCAAACCTTCCTTTTTTTATAAAAATATACTATGCACACACTCATGCGTATAATGCGTGGAATGACAGACATACACCGTTGTGCAAATTAATTGAAACAGAACGAATAATTTTGTTTTTATTTACTTTTTTTCGTATTTTTCCTATGAAACATGACCCAGTGGACATGTTTGTACTTCGTATATCCATTCCACGAAGTCGTTCCTTGCAGATTGACCTCAGATTCTCAATTAGATTTAAATCCGGAGAATTTACAAGCCAGTCGATAGTACTTTGATTTGCTCACTGGTAAGGCTTGTCAGTGTGCTCGTGCAGCGTTACAATTTTCGTACGCTTCCTTGGAGTGATGTCCATCGCAGACAATGGCCGTAGGCCAACTAATCGACAGTCGAGACAGTAGTGTTTGGGTGTGATAAAAGTCTGATGCAATCACGGATGATGCAATATTTTTCAAGGCCAAATAAAATTTTATCATAGACCCCGAAAATAGATTCATATTACTGCACACCACTGCAAATGACCTAAGCGGATGAAAAAACAGAAATCGATGACACGCTGTTACTTCAGTGAGACAAAAACTGACCGTATGGTGAAAGAAGATAACGAAATCGGTTGTTTCAATTAATTTGTACAAGGGTGGATAGTCAAAATGAATGTTTACACACACATATATATACATTCATATACAAAAAATACATATCAGCTATCGAACCAGGAAATATTTCTCCCTGGAATCGATCCTTCAAATATACAAATCAACCATTCTCCCTAGCATGGAGTATTGCTGTCATATATGGTCCGGAGCCCCTACTGTTTGCCTCGGGTTTCTTGATAAGATCCAGAAACGGGTATGCAACGTAACTGTCCCTGATCTGTCATATCGTCTGCAGTCGCTCTCTCACAGACGTGCCGTCGCCTCGCTCTGTCTTTTTTACAAGTGCTTTCACGGTAATTGCTCCGATGAGCTGCTTTCGCTGGTTCCCAGGCTTCATGAATTCAAGCGTCCTTCGAGGATTGAATCCCGCTCCCACCCTTTCACTGTTGAAACTGTTAAATGTAGACGTCTCTTCTACTCCAATAGCTTCATATCTCGCACCTCTCGCCTGTGGAACTCCCTTCCTTATTCCTGTTTCCCTGACAACTATAATCTCCAACTATTCAAATGTAACGTCGATCGACATCTCCAGTTGCCTTGATCTATCCACTATCCTTCTCCACACCCTTTCCTCTTTCACTCCTATCTGCTCTCGCTCCAAATCTTCTGTAACCCCTTGCCTTGATCTATCCACTATCCTTCTCCACATCCTTTCCACTTTCACTCCTATCTGCTCTCGCTCCAAATCTTCTGTAACCCCTTGCCTTGATCGATCCACTATCCTTCTCCACATCCTTTCCTCTAACACTCTCGCTCCAAATCTTCTGTAACCCCTTGCGTGCTAGTGGCTTCCAGCCTTGCTTGGGGTGAAAAGCTTAAAATATATATATATATATTTACATATATATATATATGTGTGTGTGTGTGTGTGTGTGCGTGTGTGTGTGTTTTCATAACGTTATATGCTATTTTTAGTGGATAATGATATCTGAGTAGACGCCCTGTTTATTTATTAAACCGTATATTTATTTATTTTCGTCGACTGGTCTGAATGTTCGAGAAATCTCATTAAAGAAAAAATTACGCTCTCCCTGCAGGATTCGAACCTGCGTCCCTCTAGTTAGACCCGATACTATCTAATAATAAATAAACGGAGTCTCAACTCAACTATATTTAAGAATGGGTTTTTCATTTATTAATCCGACTCATATTTATTCATTGCTTAAAAGTCAATTTTAATGAATACGGACCTGGATATTTGAGAAATCTTTATCAGGTCTTAAATTTTTTAATAAGATTTCTCGAATATTCAAGTCGGTAAATAGAAATAAATGAATATACTATTTATTAAACAAATTTAGCGAGGATTAAGATTGTGGAAGATTAACGGCTGGGATTTGAATTCCAGTCGAATCCATTATATTCACTTACGTGCTAATACCCTTTGGTAAACGTATGAATCCTCTTCTTCCAGTCGCCCCCAGCTATGGGTAAATAGCAAGACAGAACAGGTTCTAATCGATGGCAACTGGTCTACCGCAGAAAGAAATAGCAACCTACTGCGGGAAAAACTGCCTCATCAGACATGTATCGAAAGATACATGATCGCCTAAACGTGTATTACGCATGGCATTTTTTCTCTTTTATTTAAAAAAAAAGGAAGCTTTGGACCACTCCAGACCGATAACATCCGATAACGTCCGATGACATCAGGATGTCTCCTTCCTGACAAATCGACTCATGGTCAGAATGCGAACATTCTAACCACTCGGCCACGTGCCCATAATACACACACACACACACATATAAATATTCCGGGGTTCCTTAGTATTTTTGCTTTTATTTTTAAAAGAAGTAGAGGTTAAATTATAATATTTTTTAAAAAAATATGATTCCTTCGCTACATAAGAGTTCTCATGTTTCAAAAGCGAGAGCCGAGACCCTCAATATAATTTTTGAAATTAAGTTGAATAAAAACAACAACAACAATATATAAACAAATAAATTTTATAGTTTAATAAAAGCCTTAAAAGCTCAGCCCAATCATTAAATAGAAAAAGCCCTTTGTTGAGTCGTCAAAAAAACAAATTGTAATCCATTTCAACACGTTTGTAAAAGAAATAGCCATTTGAATAAACAAATAAATAAAGAGATTAATAGACAGATAATAATGAAACAGAATCCTCTCGACACTTAACGACCTGCCGCAAGGCCATAAAATGCCTTTAGACCAGCTAGACGGCGACCGCTACTATCAGACTTGAAATAGAGACCCCAACATAACCTGACGTAAACTTTCCGAAGGGGACTGGTCTGTAAATAAAAATTAATTCTTAACTCTTCGACCACCTAAACAATATGGCCGACCCTCGCCGTTTCCATAGTAACTAATGTTGCAAGAGACCATACTTATAAACACGCGCAAACTACAAGATAGCTTATTCCCAAATTCTCGCTTGACGAGGAAGCGAGACAAGACACCTTAATTCAACTTAATTTCAAAAATTATATTGAGGGTCTCGGCTCTCGCTTTTGAAACATGAAAACTCTTATGTAGCGAAGGAATCATATTTTTTTAAATATTATAATATATATATATATATATACATATATATATATATATATATATATATATATATATATATATATATATATATATATATATATATGTATGTATGTATGTATTAAAGAGAAGAGAGAAACCACAAACGTTTTTGGTTATAATGCGAATGAATATTGCATTAAAATCATTTGAGAATAGCGGCGATATTTCAAGATGTATTTTTCTACTATTTAACCCATACCTGGTGGGGGAGTCGAGACATACGTTTCCCAACAGTATAGAAAGATAAAGGGGTTTCTAATAACT
>OZ038501.1:57990254-57992754 GCA_964036315.1 Acanthosepion esculentum
TATATATATACATTATATATATATATATATATATATATATATATATATATATATATATGATTTAGTGAAAAGTTATCCCAAAAAAAAGGGAATTTGATAAAATGAATTCGAATTTTGTTCACTTGTTCTATTTCTAGTTCTCCGTGGCCAAAATATATCTCGTTACTGGCATGTCATGTTCTTTGGCGGGAACATAGAAAGAAAAAGAGAAATAGAGAGAGGGGGGAGAGAAAGGTGCAGTTTAAAGAATAATTCAAAATAGCATTTCTCATTAGTAGCTTGCTTGACCAGACAGTAACAACAAAATAAATCTTATACATTAATCGATGTCCGGGATGACATATACATAAATCCCACCCTAAAAATGCAGGAACTGTTGTTCTATAGAACGATGCTGAGAATACCATGGGCTGATCATGTGAGCAACGATGAAGTTTTAGGGGGTATGGAAAGAAAATGGACACATACATTTAGAATCAGAAATAGCCAGTTGAAATTTCTATATGATATATGAGAACAGAAAGCTCAGAGATTTTGACACACACAGCACATATTGAAAGAAAGAAGGCAGGAAATATGTTTTTAAAATACATGTAATTGCATGCAAACGGGCACACATTAATCGATATATAGATAAATGAAAATAGAATGAGATAGATAGATAGACAGACAGACAGACAGATAGACATTGAAGAGCTTGTGATAGATAGATAGATAGATAGATAGATAGATAGATAGATAATGAAGACCTTGTGATAGATAGATAGATAGATAGATAGATAGATAGATAGATAGATAGATAGATAGATAGATAGACAGACAGACATTGAAGCGCTTGTGATAGATAGATAGATAGATAGATAGATAGATAGATAGATAGACAGACAGACATTGAAGCGCTTGTGATAGATAGATAGATAGATAGATAGATAGATAGATAGATAGATAGATAGATAGATAGATAGATAGATAGATAATGAAGAGCTTGTGATAGATAGATAGATAGATAGATAGATAGATAGATAGATAGATAGATAGATAGATAGATAGATAGATAGATAATGAAGAGCTTGTGATAGATAGATAGATAGATAGATAGATAGATAGATAGATAGATAGATAATGAAGAGCTTGTGATAGATAGATAGATAGATAGATAGATAGATAGATAGATAATGAAGAGCTTGTGATAGATAGATAGATAGATAGATAGATAGATAGATAGATAGATAGATAGATAGATAGATAATGAAGAGCTTGTGATAGATAGATAGATAGATAGATAGATAGATAGATAGATAGATAGATAGATAGATAGATAGATAGATAGATAATGAAGAGCTTGTGATAGATAGATAGATAGATAGATAGATAGATAGATAGATAGATAGATAGATAGATAGATAATGAAGAGCTTGTGATAGATAGATAGATAGATAGATAGATAGATAGATAGATAGATAGATAGATAGATAATGAAGAGCTTGTGATAGATAGATAGATAGATAGATAGATAGATAGATAGATAGATAGATAGATAGATAGATAGATAGATAGATAAGCATGCAGGTAAGCAGACAGAATAGAATTAATACAGGTAAGGATATGTTGGCTAACATATATGATCAACTCGATATTTTAGATTTATAAGTACTTGCAGATAACGGTTTTGATCTATCTAGCGAGACAAGGTTGCAAACCATTACACCACGATGAAGTGCAAGATAGATAGATAGATAGATAGATAGATAGATAGATAGATTCAGTATAAGAAAGAAAGAAGGAAAGAAAGAAAGGAAGAAATAAAGAAATAGCAGATTAGGATAGATATTGATTTTCCAAGCGTAGCTTAGATGTGGCACAAGGCCGAAAGTATGGGGCACCCAGTGAGGATGGAATTAGGATAGATAGACAAAGATTGCATAAATAACGCATACCTGTTTCATAAATAATTTCTTAATGTGGATCTTGTTCTGTGTGTGCGTACGTGTGTGCGTATGTGCGTGTGCGCCGCCGCGCGTGCGTGTCTGGCCGTGATGGATACACTGGCTTATGTGATTTTTGGCCTTTGTATATAATTGAACATAAGGCTTATATCAGCCACTTAAGTTGAGGAAACTCGGCTAATCGGAATCTAGTGATAGGCTTCTCATAGAGAGGCCCTTCTCTATTTCTCTTTCTCTTTATTTCGGGAAGATCTGATGGTCCGACTGTAGAAACTCCTTCTTTATCGTGACATATAAAACCTATTGACTGATATAAAATCTTCTAGCGAAAACGGCGCGCCGAAGTTGCGTACATAGGCAAAATATTCTCTCAATCATTTAAACAGGCTATAAGTCACATTATATAGCTATGAATTAGAATTGAACGACTCTGCGCGCATATATATATATATATATATATATATATATATATATATATATATATATATATATATATATATATATAATATTAATTGTATTCTAATATAGCGAATATACTGAATAGATACGGAAGG
>OZ038501.1:58000254-58002754 GCA_964036315.1 Acanthosepion esculentum
CTTCTTCTTTTTCTTTTTAGACTTCTTACTTTCTCCGCTGCTTTCTCTCTCTCTCTCTCTCTCTCTCTCTCTCTAAAATCTAAACATAATTTTCTCTCTGAACGTTCATATTTCATCAGACACTCATAGACACAGAACACAGCATTTAATGTCGATTCTGATACAGAATTTAATGACCAAGTTCCTCCCAGTCCTCCAAATAAATACACATATATATGAGTGGCTAAATCCAAAAGCAGAGGCAATTTCCATAAGACACCTTTATTTCCACTGATATATATATATATATATATATATATATATATATATATATATATATATATATATATATATATATGTATATGTATATATATATATATATATATATATATATATATATATATGTGTGTGTGTATATATATATATATATATATATATATATATATATATATATATATATATATATATATATATATATATCCCTTTTCGGCATAATCTCCCTGTACGGCGATACACTTGGTATCGTTCAAGCGCCTTGTTCACTTCCGAAAAGAATATTTTCTCTCGTTCACGAAGCTATGACAGCTTCGTTTGTTGGTTCTCACCATCCGATCTGAACCTGCGATCATGTAGCGTCTCCTTCAAGGGGTCAAAGATGTGGTAATCGGACGGCGGCAGATCCGAGCTGTAAGTGGGGAGTTGAGGAAGCATTTCAAATCCCAAACGTTGCGCAGTCTCTACTGTTACCCGTACTGTATACGGCCGCGCGTTGGTCGTGAAGCGGCTCTTGTCGTTCGTGACGAATTGCGGGTTCCAGTTGGTCTTGCAGCAAAGCACAAGACTTTGCACTATTTAAACCTTCATCGTTTGTGCCATTAGAATTGGTCCCTACATATATATTTTTTTATTTCACCCTCAAGAACGGTAATAGAACCATTAGCATGCAATGTGTTACTGAGTGTTACAGAATATGAGAAAAAAATGTACTATTAAGGACAGAGGACAATAAAGGAATTCCATCCTGGGTAAGATGATAAACTACAACCGCGTCCAGGGTAAGAAGATAAACTACGTCCAACAGCAAGGCCTCTGATCAGGAGGTTTTGAGGAGCGTGGAACCACCTCTTAATTGCTGGTGTTCCCAGGTCTACCCTGACCCGGGGTGGTATCACATGTTAAGGTCCCAGCTATGGGCAAATAGTTAACACCCAAACTTGTGTAAAAATAGATTTTAATACCAGAAATACTTTGTAATAAAAAAATTATTACCAGCACTAATTTTTGAAGGATAAATTATTATCAGCAATACTTAAAAAAAATTACCAGTAATACAAACAGCTATATTTGAAAAAAGTATGACTTGCTATAGATTTCTTCAAGGAAAAATATTCCCAGAAATAAATTTTTGAAGAAAAACACATTACCAGCAATAACAGTTTTGTCGGCATTAAATAACCCATTGAGGTGTTGATATGCTGTAAAACAAAACAAACAATAAAGGGATTAAAAAGACAGAAGATAACGATTGAAATTGCATTTACATTTTTGAAGATCAAAGCTGGCTGGGATGCAAGGAACCGGAAGATATTTCCACCAGCGTGAAGTGCGGTAGAAGGAATGGTGGCGCAGAACATATGGTTATATCTAGCCAGTTTAACGCTAAATGGATGAGACCTAGCCGCCAATCTAGTACCACGCTTAAATTCATAAAGTCTAGGTACCCTAAGCGAACAAAGTTTTTTTTTTTTTATAAGCATTTCGCCCCCAAACAAGGCGGGAGTGCCACTAGTACAGAATGAGTTACAGGGAGTGAAAATAAGAGAAATACTGGGTATAGGGGGTGGGGTTGAGAAAAGGATAAAAAGAAGAACAGGGATCAAGGCAACAGAAGATGTCGATTGACATTACATTTAAATTTTTGAAGATTATAGTTATCAGCGAAGCAAGTAAGAGGAAGGGAATTCCACTGCCAGGAAGTGCGAGAGAAAAAGCTGTTGGAGTAGAAGAGGCGGTCACATTTAGTTGTTTTGACAGTAAAAGGGTGGGACCGAGATGCCAACCTAGTAGCACGCTTAAATTCATGCAGTCGGGGCGCCAGTGAAAATAGCTCATCAAAGCACATGCCATGGAAATATTTGTAGAAAAGACAGAGGGGAGCCACATCACGTCTGTGGGAAAATCACTGGAGTCGAGATGCCAAGTCAGGAGCGATCACATTGCAGATCCGTCTTTAGATTTTGTCGAGAACCTCGAGATGAACAGCGGGGGTACCGGACCAGTTGTGGCAAATTATTTCTTGCTACATTGCGGCGGCGGGAAAAGGACTGAAGTCGAGATGCCAGGTCGGGACTAATAGCATTGCAGATTCTTCTTAGGATTTTATCAAATATCTCTAAATATATAGCAGAAGCACTGTTGTGGGGCTCTCCTCTTTTTACACAAGATGGACTCGTCTAAAGTATACTTATACTGACAGAGTTGGAGATACGTGGAGATACGTTGAGACAAGGTTGAGATACGG
>OZ038501.1:58010254-58015254 GCA_964036315.1 Acanthosepion esculentum
GGGATGAAACAGATTACACCCACTATTAGTTTAGCAGGTAGGAATACATTTTAGGCGTAGATTTAATGATCAAGGGAACCAAACTACACCCTAACGCCGTAAACTCTGAGCCCACTGTCAGTATGTTCATACTCTGGGTCATACACTGAGTTCAGGTATACAGTTGGGGGAAACCATGAAGGTTTTATTAGCTATTTACTCTTTGCAACGACATCCTCTCGAGACTTGGTGTTTGAAAATGCAATGTCATTGGAGAGCTGCTTTTCGGTTCTGTACAGAACAGGAAATTTATGTCATCAAAAAATAAATTCTAAAGATATATATATATATGTATATATATTTTTTCTTGTCATCACAGCTCACCAGTGTGGCTACACATCCGATCGCCTCAAGCCGCAGTTGACACCCGACTGATTTGGCATCGGAGATTTTACCACTGAGCTATCAGAGAGGAAAGCAGATTTTACCTCTGAGGTATCAGAAAGGAAGACGGATTTTACCCCTGAGGTATCAGAGAGGAAGGCGGATTTTACCCCTGAGGTATCAGAGAGGAAACCGGATTTTACCCGGAGCTATCAGAGAAGAAAGGCGAATTTTACTCCTGAGGTATCAGAGAGGAAGATGGATTTTACTGCTGAGGTATCAGAGAAGATGGCGGATTTTACACCTGGGGTATCAAAGAGGAAAGCGGATTTTACCCCTGAGGTGTCAGAGAGGAAAGCGGATTTTACCCCTGCGGTGTCAGAGAGGAAGGCGGATTTTTACGTAGTTATTCATCTGTGTATGTGTGTGTGTGTGTGTGTGTGTGTGTGTGTGTGTGTGTGTGTGTGTGTGTGTGCGTGCCTGAAAGTTCTCAGAATAAATCAGTAGAGAATGACAAATTGAATAAAATAGACAATCGGAAAATAGTACTTAGTCTTTGCCGTCGCGTTTCGCCATTTGATTTTATCAAGGCAAGAGATGATAAACAAAAGCGAAACGTTGTGTAGTTACATGATATATATATATATATATATATATATATATATATATATATATATATATATATATATATATATATATATATATATTCGTGTGTGTGTGTGTATGTGTGTATGTGTGTACATTGTAGTCATTCATATAGAAAAATATATAAAACTAGTTGAAGTCATGGAAATCTTCACTAATATACATGAATAGTTGATTTTTATAAGAAAAAGAAACAAATTAGCATATTCACTAAGATTTACATATTATAATATGAGATAATGATATATAGTTTTTTATATACATTTTATATACCGAGAAGAGTTTTGAAAGAAAAAAATGTATGACAAATTGGAAAATGATTGTCTGTCTATATTTCAGAGATGATGTATTATGTACATTATTTAAATTATTCGGACTATTATCCTCATCTTTGTCGCCATATTACGGCCCCCGCCATAGAGGAGAACATGACTAAAGACTGTGTGTACGCTATCCCGTGCAGCTGCGGAAAGAAATATAAAGGAGAGACAGGCCGCCCCCTTAAGGTGAGGTTTCAAGAACACCAGAAAGCTGTAACATGAGAGGAAGTGGAAAAATCAGGTGTGGCTGACCACATGTGGAGAGAGACCGCCCTCTGTGGGATCAGGTTGAGATCATAGAGAATGAACACCATTGGAAAATTCGTAAACTTAAGGAATCAGCACATATGCTAGGCCACAAAAATCTCCTGAGCCGAACAAGCATAGAAATGAATACAATATGGGAACCAGTAATAAGGAGTGCCAGAAAAAAAAGCGATAATAACAACAAGTTGCAATATGAGCTCTGGTAAAAACATGTATTGATAACAGCAAAAATTGCAATATGAGCACTGGTAAAAATGGTTGCTGAAGACATTAGGTTTATAATACCCAGAAATTCATACACAGATGTCCTCAAGGACATATATATATATATATATATATATATATATATATATATATATATATATATATATATATATATATATATTGGTGTGTGTATGCATATGTGTGTGAGTCAATGTGCATGTAAGTGTGTGTGCGTGTGTCTTTGCGTGTGTGTATACGTGTAAAAAAAAACAATTTTAAAACAAGTATATTTAAAATAAACTGTCCAACTGCTCTTCAAAATAGATTGGGAAAACTTGCAGAAATTTAAAAACATGTATATTTGTTGTAACCTAGAAAAGGTTACTGAATGAGAATAACCAAAACGGAGATTGGAAATTAAATTCTAATCTTTTTAACATCAACAAAATACAATACTCGCCAGCGGCGTGAAGTATGTAAACCACTGCTAGTGGTGGACTATTTAGACAGCATATTACTCCGACTTACATTAGTGCCCAACTTATTTATCAGGATTGGGACATACCCATTAGTGTTCATAGGTACGATATATAACAATTTATGAATACAAAAAGGATCTTATACACAACAATTTATCAAATTCATTAGTCAAACATAGAAATAAATTCAACCACAACTTTGATCTAAAGAATGCCACACTTATTAAAAGCGAAAGACTTAACAATCACTTAATATTTTCCCACTAAACATAATGTTTATATAATAAGTGTGTGTGTGTGTCTCTGTCTGTCTGTATGTATGCGCATGTGTGTATACGCGTGCATATATATTGTAGTGACACTGGCAAATTAATATGCCTAATTTGCATAAGTGCAAGAGAAAGCCTATAAAACTCGTCACTGAGTATAACGTGGAAGAAGGACAAGCTTAACCTTGACTTCACATCAATGGCGTCACCGATAGGATACCATTTGTCTCTAGAAGATCCAGATTTTGTGGATGCATGGATTCGCTGTTTTTCTGCCAGTGCGAGAAGTAAAAAGCTGAAAGACAACAAGGAGAAAGGAGGCGAAAATGAAATTACGGATTTATTCTTGGCTACAGCTGGATGCGAGACGATAATAAAAGTCTCCACCATGGCATATCCCACAAACTTGGAAGACCTGGTTTTCGAAAAAATGAGTTAAATTATAAGGAGAAATATGAGACCCCCAAAAAAAGGCTGGTAGTGGCAGAAAGAACCAAGTTCATGTTGATGAAACAAGTAATTGACGAACCAATTATAAAATATCAACACTGTCTATGAAATGCGAGTAGATATTGTGAATTTGAAAAACTCTGACAAGACTGACAGACTATTGAAGAGGACTTGATTCAATTAAGGATAATTGAAGGTATGTGCAATGCATCACACCGATATAAAATAATGGAACAACTACAAATAGGAAATAGGTCCTTAAATACATGCATTGACTTTATACAGCAACAAGAATTAATACAGAAATACAACCAACATAAAAGTCAACCCAGCGAACAAATATTCGCTGATACGTACATGTTAAAAAGATAAAATGTTCGTTTTGTGGGCGTAAATACGAAATAAAAAGGGAAAAATGCCCAGCATTTGGAAAAACCTGTACAAATTGCTTAAAAAAACATTTTCAAGCAGTATGCAAATTCAAAGAAAACCGTTGAAAGAGTTGAAGAAAACGAAAGCAATATGGAAGTCTTCACACTAAAAGATAAGAATATAGAAAAAAACTGAACAAAAGAAAAAGACATTATATTAAAGGTTAAAATTAACTGCAATTTAGATATGCAAATTGATACTGGGAGTGAAGTAACACTGATACCAAAAAAATCTTTGGGAACGCATTGGAAAGCCACCTTTATGAAAGAGCAGTTTACAACTCCGCCAATTTGATGGGTTGGTCATAAAAAACTTTAGGATACTTTGAAGGTTCCTTGGAGTTAGAAGATAAATTTGAAGTAATACCTATAGTTGTCACAAGTTGTGAAAAGAACCACGGACTTCTTGGAAACGACGTGCTTAACATAAATTCTACCAAATTAATTAATGAGATAAAAATAGAAAAAAAATCAAAGTTAAACTATAAAGCGAGTTTAAAATTAAAAGAAAATGTCTCCCCGTCTTATGAGGCTCGAAAATTACCAGTACATTTGTTGCCATTAGTAGTAACAAAACTACGGAAATTAATAGAACAAGACCTTCTTGAACATGTTCACCCTTGGAGTAGCAAGTGGGCATCACCCATTGTAGTGTTGAGGAAGACAGATGGTGATTTACGTATTTGTGGAGATTACAAAATAGGCGTAAATCACAAAGTCTGTTCGAATTCATAACCCATACCGAATGTTGAAGTTGCATTACATGCACTGGCAGGAATGAGCGTTTTTACAAAAATAGATTTAAAAACGGCATACCACCAAAATACGATAAATTCAAAGTAACCACGATAAATACGCCAATAGGGTTACTAAGATGGAAAAGGATGTCATATAGAATAAAAACCTCCAGCGCCATATTTCAAAGGACCATCGAACAGGTTTTTAGAAAATATGAAAAATATTATTTGTTACCAAGACAATATATGTATAGGAGCTACTAATGAAAAGGAATTAAAAAAGAAAACCGACATAATCTTGAATAGATTAAGAAATGCTGGAATGACAATAAATAAAAAAAACTGTGTAAGCAATTGTAGTAAAATATCTTTAGGTTATTCCATTTCAAAAGAAGGTATATCACCAGACCAAGCCTTGATATAAAAAATATTAAAAGTAGCTACACCTACAAATAAAAAAAGAACAGGAGTCTTTTTGGGGATTGAATTTTTACAGGCGATATTTACCAAAATACACGGACTTGACTGAACCGTTTGCAAATTTAAGAAAAAAAAATGTTGAATTTATTTGGTCAGAGGAACAACAAAAAGCTTTTGATAGATTAAAAGTAATTATGGCAAAGAAACCAGTAGTGAAAATGTTTGAACCCCAAAAGGACATGACGTTAACCACAGATGCAAGCGAACATTCAATATCGGGAATATTATCACAAGAAGGACACCCGATAATGTATTTATCAAGAAGATTAACGAACACCGAATTTAATTATTCAAATATAGAGAAAGAAGCATTGGCTATCGTGTAGTCAACTACTAGAGCCCGACAAATTTTAAG
>OZ038501.1:58022754-58055254 GCA_964036315.1 Acanthosepion esculentum
TATAACCCTATTTCTAAACTTGTTAAAAATATCTAAACTGTCAGCTGTATACAACTATTTCCTCCGATCAATAATTAAAAACAGCTTTGAGTGAATGAAGTTTTAATGAGAACCATTCTTCTTCAAACCTTGTAGAATGGCACTACAGAATCAAAGAACTGAACCAAATAACAGAAATAATGTTACATGAGAACTTTCAACAACAGCAACAACTAAAATGGATAGCACCTATAACTTGAAAAGAAAATAATGACATAAAGATGTTAACACTCCACACTACTTCAAACAAAAGGTTTGGAAAGAAACTCCCATCAATACTGGAAAGCTATTTTTCTGAAAAATTGTTTTAAGAGTGAGATTTTTATAAACTTCAACTGGAAGTAGTATTGGCTGTTTGGTCGGTGAATGCTGAATGTTTCCTTATAAGGGAACTTAATATTACCATTTTAATTGTTGTAATTCCTGAAATCATAGATAATCTGCAAGAAAGAAATGCAATGAAATCTTCAAAAGAGTTTATCATTATCATTGTAAAGTTCCACTGGATTGTGCCATACAAGGTGCTATTCTGTGATGGAGATGCTAAAGAGTGTAAAATCTGGTGGGTTGAAGCATCATGCATGAATCCATGGTAACATCCTCTCTGTTGCTGGGGGGACAGGCATGTCTGCAATATTTGTTCCAGTGTCAGCCCCTGGTTAGGCTTGGAAGCCATATTTGTGCAGCACATTGGTGATAACCTAGTTGTTTGGTTTTTGTTTTATGGCATATCAACATCAATGGGTTATTTAATGCCAACAAGATTTTTAGGATAAATTCATATGAATAGAATGTATTCTTTGTAAGAAATCAGTTTGTAGATCAGGTTTCATTGAGGTATTTTTGTAAAGAGGGTTTTTGTCCAGAGTCAAATGGATTGCTGGTAACATTTTTTTTTTATTATTATTTTTTTTTTTTCAAAAAATGTATTGCTGTGTTTTTGTTTTTTGCTTAAAAAAATCTTTTACACTTTCATAGTGTTTTTGACCCCAGTTTGGGTATTAACTATTTGCCCATAGCCGGGACTCTAACAGATGCTACCAACTCGGGTCAGGGTAAACCTGAGAACAGCAGCAATTAAGAGGTGGTTCCACACCCCTCAAATCATCCCAATCAAAGGCCTTGTTGTAGTTTATCATCATACCTAGGACATAAAAGATGTTAAGTGTTGTCTATCAGAAATGAGAAAAGCAACCCTCATTCACACTCACACGCGGCCACTGTATGACGTGGGGTAACATTTTTGTAAGAAATCAGTTTGTAGATCAGGTTTCCTTGATGTGTTTTTGTCAAGAATTAAATGAATTGCTGGTAATATTTTTTTCAAAAATATATTGCTGATGTTTTTTCTTTTTTGGTGGGGGGGTCTTTAAAAAATCTTTTACACTTTCATAGTGTTTTTGACCCCTTGGGTATTAACTATTTGCCTATAGCTTGGACTCTTACAGGTGCCATCACCCCAGGTCAGGGTAAACCTGGGAACAACATCAATTCAGAGGTGGTTCCACACTCCTCAATTAATTAAACGTAAATGTAAGTATTTTTAAAAATTCTTAATGCGAACTGAGCGCGGGTGTTACACTGCAAATTAATCCAGGAAGATTAAAGCAAATAGGCTGTATATAATTGACAAAAAAACGAAAATAAAAAAAAATTGCCTACTAATTGATATGGCTTGGGGCCAATAAAATGAAGGCTATCAACACATTAGCTACACTCGCATTAACATACTGCTTCAACATTATTAAGTGGAAGCTGAATGACATTAAAAGATTGAACGCCAATATGAGAAAAATGCTTACCCAAATGAAGATGACGAGCAGAAAACATGTCAGTAAATGAGGAGCACCAGGTTAAAAGTTGAGACAGAAGGCTTAATTATTGCAGCTAAGGACCAAAGCCTCGCAACCAGATCCGATCACTGTCACATAATCAAGGATGGAATAAACCCGAAATGAAGGACCTGCGGAAAATATGACAACACCGTCGTCCATATTATCTCACGGTGTCCGGAACTATCAAAAAATGAATATACCCAGAGCCATAACAAGGTAGCGACATATGTGCACTGGAAGATATGCAAGAAGCACAAAATCGAAACCACTGAGAGATGGTATGAGAACCAATCACATACAGTTACCGAAAATAACTCTGTAACTATCCTCTGGGACATGCTAATTCAAAGGGACAGGGAAAGAAAAGCCAACAGATCTGATATTATCATAAAAGACAAGAAATTCAGTGAAATGTACGCTTATTGATATAGCTTTACCATCTGAGAGAAACACCTCGATGAAAATTATCGAGAAATTGTCCAAATGCAAGGACTTGGAGATCGATATTATCAGGATGTGGGGAATGAAGACTGAGACTGTACCAATAGTAATCGTAACTCTGGGCCTCCTGAGAAAAGGAATGGACAGTTTTACTAACAGTGTCTCGGGTAACATCTACATACAAGTTGCCCAGAAGATCTTCCTACTAGGAACATCCCATATGCTAAGAAAAGTGCTATCAATTAAATGACAATTCTCCTTTAGGGCCGATGGGCCACAGTTTGGACCCGGCTCTTCAGGATACAAAGCAGGAAACATAACATACACAAATAATAATAATAATAATAATAATAATAATAATAATAATAATAATAATGATAATAAAAAATGTGGCACATGGGAACATCAACAATCCCCGTTATAGTTGGAGCCCTCGGATTAGTTTGAAAATATTCCAATAGACTAACTGAATGGATCCCTGGAAGCCCATGCCTTAAAGAAATACAAAAAATTGTTCTCACGAGTACAGCCTACACCTTACGAAGGGCTTTGTCTATGAAATTTCTTTTTCAGTCGAAAACGTTACGATGCCATTTCTAACCTTAGGTCCCGGAAAGAAATGAGTACACATCAGAAATCAAAGGAAATAAACTAATAATAATAATAAATCGTCACGATAGAGTGGTGCAATATTTACACTGGACAATGTGCAAACACTTTGGAAAAGATGTTAAATAATAGTGGTATAAACATCACCCAGTACCGGTTACAGAAATAGAAGATATCTCAATTCTATGGGATTTTACCATCTTTACAGACAGGAAGATTGAAGCAAATAGGCCGGACATAATTGTCAAAAAAAAAAGAAAATTAAAAAGAAAAACTTGCCTACTAATTGATGTGGCTTTCCCGGCGGACTGTAACATAGCAACCAAGAAATTAAAAAAAAAACTCTCGATGTATAAAGACCTGGAAATCGAAATAGAAAAAATGTGGAAATTGAAAACAAGAATAGTATCAGTCATAGTAGGTGCACTTGGAATGATAACAAAAGGAATACAATAACACATTGAAAAATCCCTGGAAATCCCAGCTTCAGAGAAATAGAAAAAAATGTCTTGAACTTTGTCCAATGGTAGTGATGCCATGGGAGTTTGAAAAACAAATAAAGAACTGTAGCCAGAACAACAAACCACTACCTGCCTTAGGTCTTCCCGCAGACTTGGTAGGTAGTGTGACCATAGCAGAAATCGAAATATAGGGTGACCCAAAAAAACGGGAACTTTTTAACAATCCAATAAAACCATTAGTGATGGAAGAAAAATAATTAATTTATAGTAATTGAAACCATAAAACATGCCATTTAATAAACAATGATGGAATTTTTAATTTTTTTAAAATTACGTCCTGTAGATGGCGTCCTCCTGTACGAATGCATTATTGAAATCTGCTGTTGAGATTCCTCATTGACTGCTGCAACATCTCAGCTGGGATACTGTGAATTTCATTCTCGTTACTAAAATGGCGAAATGTTTAATTGCCCTAGGTCACTGTCTCGCAGTGTTGCCACTTGCTAATGTCTGACAATACGCACTTCAAAAATTCCCTTTTTTGGGGGTCACCCTGTATAATGATGATGATGATGATTTTTTTTTTTTTTTTTTTTTAATCATATCATCCCAAGCAAGGCCGGAGGCCACTATCACGCAAGGGGTTAAAGAAGGGTTGGAGGAAGAGCAGATAGGAGTGGCAAGGGATGGGATGTGGAGAAAGAGAAAGACAGTGGGTCGATCAAGGCAAGGGGGCCACAAAAGATCCGGAGCGAGAGCAGATAGGAATGAAAAATGAAAGGATGTGAAGAAGGGAAGTGTATAGATCAAGGCAACTGGAGATGTCGATTGACGCTACACTTAAACCGTTGGAGATTGTATTTGTCAGGCAAACAGTAATAGGGAAGGGAGTTCCATAGGCGAGATGTGCGCGACATGAAGCTATTGGAGTAGAAGAGACGTCTACATCTAACAGTTTCCACGGTGTAGGGGTGGGAGCGGGATGGCAGCCTGGTGGGGCGTTTAAATTCACGAGGCCTGGGGACAAGCGAACGCAACTCCTCAGGGCAATTACCGTGGAAGTACTTGTAAAAAAGGCAGAGCGAGGCAACATCGCGTCTGTGAGAGAGCGACTGCAGACGAGATGACAGATCAGGGCCAATCACGTTGCCTATCCGTCTCTGGATCTTATCAAGAACCCCGAGGCAAACAGCAGGGGCCCCCGACCATATGTGGCAGCAATACTCCATGCAAGGGCGAATGGTCGATTTATAGACTTGAAGGATCGATTCCGGGGAGAAAAGTTTCCTGGCTCGGCACAGAGAACCAACTTTCTTTGCGGTGGCTGATGCAACTGACTCGATGTATTTAATACTAATACTAATAATAATTTCTTATCACAAATATTCCGACGTAAATTAAATAAATTATGACAACTGAAAATAGTTATTAGCCTTTCCAACCGACATTATCTCGTATTGTTCAGGGTGTACTGTTTCTGTCGCACGTTATTCATCGGAGAAGTCAAGCATCTCGCTCACCTATTAAGAACAACAAAAACTAACTAAAACAAATTATATTTATTACCGTATCCTCTTATCCGCGGGTCGGCTTCCATGGGTTCAGTCAACCGCGTTCAAACATAGAAAATTAATAATGCATACATTTTACTTAAGCATAGTCCCAAGGCGCATGCGTAATGATGCTGACTATTTAGATATGACAAAGAAAAGCTGTGACTTACTTGATTTAAGTGAAAAGACGAATTGTTTTTTTAACTTAATAACGACAGAAAAATAATCGGTATGTTTAGGACGCTAAACTCTAAGGCGAGAGCAAATTTTCTTTAATCTTATGACTATGCTGTTAAATTGTTCTATTGTATTTCACCCCAAGTAAAGCAACAAAGCCACTAACACGCAGAGGGGTAACCGAGTATGAAAGAATACAAGAAAAACATTAAGGAGAGAGAACAATAGAAGAACTAGCATTAAGAAAACAGGAGATAACGATTAACATTGCGCAATTAAATTTTCAAATATAAAACTTGACTGGGAAGGCAAGAAGCTGGTAGAGAGTTCCACAAGAGAGAAGTGCAAGTGAAGAAACTATTAGCATAGAACTTACGGTTGCATGTAGCAATTTCAACTGTAAAATGATGAGACCTTAAATCTAGGACTGCACTTGAATTTATAAAGCCTAGACACAGTAGAGGAAAGTTCATCAGGAGAATTATTATGAAAATATTTATAGAAAAGGCAGAGGGAAGCTACATTATGGCAGTGGGAAAGGGACTGAAGCAGAGATGCCAGGTCAAGACCAATAACATTGCTCGTTGGATTTTATCAACGATCTCGAAATATGTGACAGAAATATTCAAAGCATGAATGAATGGTATATGTAAGATTTGTTCAGGCAAGAAAAAATTGTCTAGCACGACACAGTAAAACAATTTTATATAGAAATATAATTTCCTTATGTACACATTGTTATTTTCTTTTTATCATTTCACCCCAGGCAGGGCAATAAAGCAACTAAGACACAAGATACTGGGTATGAGAGAATACGAGAAAAAGACATTATTAAAGACAGAGAATAATAAAAGAACAGGAATTAAGAAGATAACAATCGACATTGCATTTGAATTTTTGAAGATCAAACTTGTCTTGAAAGCATAGAGCCGGAAGAGAGTTCCACAAGCGAGAAGTACGAGAGAAGAAACTGTTAGCATAGAACTTACGGTTACATCTAGCCATTTCAACTGTAAAATGGTGAGATCTGTAGTTAGTGTTGCTAATCTCGAATTGTCTGTACGATCGCCGAAGTTAAGCAACGTCGAGCGTGCTCATTACCTGGATGGGTGCGTGTTTGGGAATACCAGATGCTGTAAGCCTGGATGTGTGGGTGGTGTAATGGATAATGGCTCAGAATTGTTAATCGGAGAGCCGAGTTCTAATTCCAGTTGCGATCGTTATATTCCCTTACGTGCAAATACCATTGCGAAAGGCATGAATCCACCTCTTACCCCTATCAGTGAATTAATTAGTAAAATCAGTCAGTTAAGTGCCATACTTAATACACGCTTCGGTAATCCTGGTTTGGTTTGTTCGTTTTGTTTTACGGCAACCTCAATGGGTTATTTAATGCTGACAAAATTTTTATTGCTGGTAATATGTTTTTCTTCAAAAATCTATTTCTGGGAAGATTTTTCCTTGAAGAAATCTATAGCTGGTCAGATTTAAAAAAAAAAAATGTATAGCGGTTTGTATTACTGGTAATTTTTTTTAAGTATTGCTGATAATTTTTTTTTTTATTGCTGGTAATATTTTTTTATTACAAAGTATTTCTGGTATTAAAACCTATTTTTACACAAGTTTGGGTGTTAACTATATCTGGGACCCTAACAGGTGCTACCACCCCAGGTCAGGGTGGAGATGGGAACACCAGCCATTCAGAGGTGGCTCCACGCTCCTCAAAACCTCCTGATCAGAGGCCTTGCTGTTGGATGTAGGTTATCGTTTCCTCCAGGACGCGGACGTAGTTTATCGTCTTATCCAGGACGCGGATATATTTTGGGTGATCATGACTGATTGGGCTGAAGATTTTCTCGCAGTCGGTTGCGATTTCCTTCTATGATAGACTGTTTGCAAGCCAAGGCTATATAGGCTATAAAACCCAGTCTGTCCTCCTATTTAACCCATAACTGGGAGGAGAAGAGCTGGATTCATACTTTCCCAAGAGGATTTGCGCGTAAGTGAATGTAACGAACCGGACTGGAATTCGAACTCGTCTCTTCGATTTCCCATTCCGTGCCGTTATCTATTACACCACCCGCACATCCAGATTATAAAATGGAAAATAGAAATTGAAAATTGGAAAAGTTAAGTGACATGAAATAAATTCGTGTATGGTATATATTCGAGTATATTGCGGCTTTTCATGACCAGACTATTTTTAAGCAAAAACTAGGGCGTCGCATTATACATGGGTAATTCTTTTGAAGAGGTTAAAAATCATGCACCTTCGATGACCGATTGTACTATACACAGGTAATTTTTATTTTTTTACGGAAGACTTAAACTTCATGCATTTTCGGTGCCCTTCGTGTTGCGACAAAAGGGAAGAAACATTTTCATTTCTTTATCAGTTCACTCTCAATCAAGGGGATAATGCCGCTAAGACGCAAGAAGGTTATTGGGAGTTGAAAAAGAGTTTAAAAGAAACCAGAAATCCAATCTTAAACAAGGAGCAAGGGATAACCCTCTGCTTCTGTTCAAAAGACTGGGGTATTTGCACCTAACTAAATATAACGAACTCGACTGGAAATTGAACTCAGTTCTACTGGTTTCTCGTTCTGAGTCGGATATCCGTTACACCTCAATGAACCTGGGGCACCCCGAGGCGGTGTAATGGTTCGCAAGTTTATCTCGCTAGAACAGTTACGACTGACCTCGATCCCCACTGGGTGCCACTACTTTCGGTTTTGTGTCGCATCTAAGCTACGCTTGGAAAATGACCACAATGAAACTCATTAGTCGTACCACAGACAAGACTTGTGTCACTAAACTATGATTATCTCTCCCCACAAATTTATTACAATCTAAAACATTTTCTGGCTTGCAAATGGTTGATGATAAGCCGTTGAAAATGACTGAATTAATCAATCAGGGACATTGTGAATCAAATCTGCGGTAAGAACGAATCTTCTATCTGTCACATAATTTTGACATGATATTTGTATAGCGATTTTCTAAGCGAGGCTTAAATGTGGCACAAGGCTGGAATGATAGGGTACCCAGTGAGGATCGAACTCACTACTCAGTCGTAATTGATCTAGAAAGTCAATCTTTCTGTTACACCACGTCGAGGTGCCCTAAAATGATTTTCTAAACTTAGCTTTAGATGTGGCACAGGGTCAAAAGTATAGGGCACCTAGTGAGGATCGAACTCACTACTAAGTCGTAATTGTTCTAGCGAGTCAAGATTGCCAACCATTACAGCGCCTCGAACTGCCCAATATGATATTGGTATAATTGTTCTATTTATTATTTTATTATTAGTTATTATTGCTAATCTCTTATTGTGCCTAATATAGTCTATTGTAAGAATAAGCCTTCTGCCAGATAACTTTTATTACTGCCTATTATTATAAAAATGTCGGAAAAAAGTCGTGGTCTGGGCACGTTACAAGACACGATATCCTACGCGAAACTCTCAAGGTACCGTTGATGGCGGACATCAACACAACACAATTTCAAACAACGGACAACTATGTCAGTTATGTGCCATGCGTGATACACGCTTAGGCGATCATGTATCTTTTGATACATGACTGACGAAGCAGATTTTTTTTTCCCGCTGTAGGTTGGCATTTCATTCTGCGGTAGACCAGTCGACAACCAAGGCTATAGAAGCCGATCTGTCCTGCTGCTTACCCATAACTGGGGGCGGGGAGGAAGAAGAAGAGGATCCATACCTTTCCGAACGGTATTAGCACGTAAGTGAATGTAATGGATTTAACTGGAACTCGAACTCTGCTCTCCGACTCCTCAATTCGAGACGCTAACCATTACACCACTATACCAGAATTGCTGATGGCTGCCGTTGATAAACCGTTGCGGAGTAGATTCAGTGTAGCTTCTGCATTTGGATCCACCCTATGATTACAAAAGTCAAGGGGATTATTATTATTATTATTATTATTATTATTATTATTATTTTATTTTTTTATTATTATTATTATATTATTATTATATTTTTATTATTATTAATATTATTATTATTATTATATTTTCATAATTTTATTATCATATTTTTATTATTATTATATTTTTATTTTTATTATTATTATTATATTTTCATTATTATTATTATTATATTTTTAATATTATCATTATTATTATATTTTTATTATTTTTATTATTATTATATTTTTATTATTAATATATTTTTTATTATTATATTTTTATTATTATTATTATATTTTATTATTATTATTATATTTTATTATTATTATATTTATTATTATTATATTTTTTATTATTATTATTATATTTTTATTATTATTATTATTATATTTATTATAATTATTATATTTTTATTACTATTATTATTATTACTATTATTATTATTATATTATTATTATTATTATATTTTTATTATTATTATTATATTTTATTATTATTATTATATTTTTATCATTATTATTATTATATTTTATTATTATTATATTTATTATTATTATTATATTTTTTATTATAATTATTATATTTTTATTACTATTATTATTATTATTATATTATTATTATTATATTTTTTCTATTCTATTATTAGTTATTGTTGTTAATCTTTATTGTGTCGAATAAGATCGACGATAAGAACATTTATAACAAATGGTTATTATAAAGGTTTGATTGAATTAGCAGTAATTGATGTCCGTTTGATTTCTCTCTATCTCTCTCTATCTCTCTCTCTCTCTCTCTCTCTCTCTCTCTATATATATATATATATATATATATATATATATATATATATATATATATATATATATATATATATATATATATATTCCTCTATACTTATATATTCAGAGTTTTCAGTCGGCCATATCAGTAAAAAAAAAAAGGCTATGGTTCTTTCCCACCTCTGCTATTGACATCCTTAATTCCGCTGCTTGCCACTGATTACGTTAGAATAGAGGAAATAGCGGCGGCGCCACATATTTATAAAGGCAAGCACACTTTTCTATGCTGTAATCTCTTCATGAACTGATTGATCCGTGTCAAGTCTGACAAAATTGGTAGCAGCTTCGTTATTCTTATTCGTCGGGTGGTAAAGTTTAAGAGGAAATACGAGAATGGTTTCCATAGCGTTTTAATATACGGAATCTGGCCGGAAATTGGTAGAAATGTATAATGACATTCTTCATGTCTCGCACTTCTCGCCTGTGGAACTCCCTCCCCATTTCTTGTTTTCCTGATAGCTATAATCTCCAACTATTCAAATGTAATGTCAATCGACGTCTCCGGATGCCATGATCTATCCCCTATCCTTCTCTTCATCCTTTCCTCTATCACTCCTATTCGCTCTAGTTCCAACTCTCTGTAACCCCTTGCGTTCTAGTAGCCTCCCGCCTTGCTTGGGGTTAAATGCTTTAAAAAAAAAAGTTTGTTATATGTACTTTAATATGTTGCTGCTATATTCGTAATAAATTTAGTTGAGTGTTGGTTGGTTGATTTTTATATAGAGTTGAAGATACATAGAGATGTTCTTATTGAACGACAATTAAAAACACATTCATGTCCACCTTCACGATACAGGAAAATACCTGCTGACAACACCAATATACCGGGTGTAACAGCAAAATTGTCCAAATCGCGTAACAGCATGGGATAATTGTCCATACCAGAAAGTGTTTAATATCTGAAGTAACACTTAACTACTTGACTTTCTTCTTTCCGGTTTGTCCGATAAGACGTTTAGCCATCTTGACACTATTTGTCGTAAGAAGCACTGAAAAACACTTTGAGTTGTTCATCTAGAAAGAGAACAGGTTAAAATCATTTTGTGTCAACCACACTATATCTTCCCAATTAAGCATTGGTGAGAGGAAAAAGATCATTCAGGCCTTCAGTAAAGATACCAACATTCATACTCTGGCTTCTATCCTCAAAGTCCATTCGAGAACCATCAAGAGAACGATGAATAATTTTTTTTAAAAAGGCAACAGTAGAGAGGAAAACTGGATCAGGGGTCGCAACAGCAAGAGGGATTATCATTTCAACTTAGAGCTAAATACATTCTTATCTTTCAAAGTAGAGTTCAATAGTGTTATAAAAACCGCGGTGAATTCCAGTAAGATATCTTTAATCATTTCTAAGATACATCGGTTCAATGCTTAATCTAACAATTGGACAATTTTGCCGTTACACGCGGTTTATACCACACCACGAAAATAATGAACAAAGATTTTAAACTCTCGGAGCCTTTCTGCTAATTTCCGATCAACTTCCTTATATTGAAACGCTTGTTTCGCAAAAAATTCTAAAAGTACAACGGGTAATTTTTAAAATTTATAATAACTACATCAGAATGCGTTGGCACGTGCTTTTAAAATCACTATCACAACGGAATTTAGAGTTTATCACATTTACAATAAGCTTCTCTTTGTAATTTAGACCTGAAGATGATCTTGGAAAAGATTGAATGTACTTGGGTTAGATAAAACTACGGAGCCTCCGTTGATAAATTTCTTAACTTCTAGTAACTAATTAGACAACTGGTAAGATCAGTATATATATATATATATATATATATATATATATATATATATATATATATATATATATATATATATATATGTGTGTGTGTGTGTGTGTGTGTGTGTGTGTGTGTGTGTGTGTGTGTAGATATAAATTAAAAAAAACAGTAAGATATATAATCCGATGTTCTTATAGACATTTTCATTTTTACAAAATAGTGCTCATGTAATTTTAAACTCAGTAAATTTAAAAATAAGTTACTCCAAAATTCGCTTGAGGATGAAATGGAACAAATGTTTTAAATTAATTACAAAATTGAATTCGAAGCTTTTAGTTTCCATTTTTGAAACATGGTTATTACTATATATATATGTGTCTGTGTGTGTGAAATGTATATATATATATATATATCCTTTAGTTTATATATATATATATATATATATATATATATATATATAAAAGTGAATATTGAAGTCAGCACTCAGAGGCGACAGCCTGTTTCATGCTGGACGCGATCGTCAGGCGGCTTAATGATTGCGCCCAGCATGAAACAGGCTGTCGCCTCTGAGTGCTGACTTCAATATTCACTTTTATATTTATATTTACATATGCTCTATCACTTTATCCCATAAATATAGCACACCTTAAACAATAATTCTTCATATATATATATATATATATATATATATGAAACTTATTATATATATATTATTTATATATTATATATGCCCGAACATATTTACTTGGATTGACGTGAGTTTGTTCCCTCTTCAGGGCTTGCAGTCTTCTCTGCTATCATTTCTCAATTTTGCCGTATTTATCTGTGGTTTGCTGTAATTTGATATCTTTTAGAAGCCTGTGATTTTTCACTTAATCTGTGTTGTTCTTATTGCTTAATATATATATATATATATATATATATATATATATATATATATATATATATATAGTTGTCCATTCGTATCCGAAAATGCCCGTCTACTAGGGCGGCTAGACAATCCCTATTGCAGACGCTCGCTCAGGCACATTTGTGTCTGTTCAACACCCACAGAGCCCACCTCTGGTTTATACTGCAACTATGCTGCTGAGCAGACCTTAGTTACAGTTTCTGGGAAAGAGCGTGTTATCTAGCGTTATCAACAATTTGAACCATGCCAGCACGCTCAAGCCCTCGGCCACGATGACTTGTGACTTCGAGCTAGCACAGCTATCGATGGTCCCCAAGATTTCCGTCTACCCAATTTCACTCACAAGTATTGGGTCAACCCGTGGTATGGTTTTCAGGCACTTTCCAACTTTTCACTTTGCCGCACGCTGGGATCGATCCCTCCAGTCCGATAATATCAGGAAGTCTACTTCCTGACAAATCGACCATGGTGAGATTCGAACTCTCATGGTCAGAATGCGAACGTTGTAACCTATCGGGTACGGCTTTCGTTGTTGATTATCGTTGTATGTGTGCGCGGGCGCGTGTCAATATGAACTCTTGCCTTTGCGCGTAGGTAAGTAATTTTAAGTATGCACCTTTCAAAATGACACTCAATAAATTGGTAAACAAGGAAAAGTGCGCGAATGAAGAAACAAAAAGAAAGGAAGAGAAAAAAATCACCAAAGCTTATAGGAAGTTAACAAAAAAAAAATAAAAATAAAAAACTCTGAAAGCAAAAAGAAAAGAAATAAAGTATGGTGACTTATTACTAAGAAACTATCTGCTTTTTACATTGTCTCGTTTTTTTTCGTGCCGTCTGTGAAACTATTATCTGATCGCATTCTAATTGATGGCCCGCTGCCAGGCTTGTCGTCTGAACCCAACACGAGCCAATGGAAAGAACAATCGTTCAGAGAGTCGGCGAGTTTAATGTGTTGTCTTGGTGGCAAGAATATCTGGATAATTTCGAAGAACAATTCCACCAATGGCGGTCACAAGCCCGGAGTTGTGTGGGGCAAATTTTCTGGGTGAGGCTAGCACTCCCACCCAGAAAAAAATTCCCTCATTACAGAAACGCCAGCAGATGACCAACAAGCAGCTCAGCACTAAATATTTGTCGATAGCCAATGTTAAGACGCTAACCTCTTTATATATATCTATATATATATATATATATATATATATATATATATATATATATATATATATATGTATATATATATATATATATATATATCAAAGGAAAAAATATATTTATATATGTAAATAAAAACATACATGTATATATATAAATATAAATAAATATATAAATATATTTATATATATATATATATATATATATATATAAATATATATAAAATATATAAATATATATATATATATATATATATATATATATATATATAGTATAGTAGTATAGCTGGCTACACGTATTCGAGGTTACCCGTCTACTAGGGCGGCTAGCCAATCCCTATTGCAGACGCTTGCTCAGGCACATTTGTGTTTGTTCAACACCCACAGAGCCCACTTGTGGTTTATGCTGCAACTATGCTGAGCAGAACTTAGTTAGGGTTTCTGGTAAAAGGCGTGTTATCTAACGTGATCAACAATTTGAACAACAACGCCAGCACGCTCAAGCCCTCGGCCACGATGAATTGTGACTTCGTGCTAGCACAGCTGCCGACGGCACCCGTTTATGTGTTATATATATATATATATATATATATATATATATATATATATATATATATATATATGTATGTGTGTGTGTGTGTGTGTGTGTGTGTGTGTGTGTGTGTGTGTGTGTGTGTGTGCGTTTCTCACTCCCAGTTAAACAGCATAGCCTGATCTCTCTCCTTTTGGTGTGTGAGTGCTCATATGCGTCTCTCTCTCATACACACTCAAACACACACATACACACACACACAAGCACACACACACACATATATATACATATATATATATATATGTATGTATGTATGTATATGCATGTATGTATGTATACATTATATATGTGTGTGCGTGTGTGTGCTCATATGCGTCTCTCTGGGAAAGGTATACATCCTTCAATTCTCACTCCCAGCAATGGGTTAAATAGCATAACAGACTGATCTCTCTCCCTTTGGTTGACGACCGGTCTAGGAAAGAAATACTCTCTCTTCAAACCTGAGGATTGAGATTTGGAGATCTTGTAAGATACTGTGTACCAATTATCTCTCATCCATTCTTCCACACGCCTTTACCGCTATAATCAAATTATACGCTTGGTTAGTCTAATGATTCTGTTCTAAGACTGAAATCTTAGGCCTTCATAAACCCGCTCGACGGGAGAGTCTACAATATATGTATTTGTAGTGGAAATGTGATCAGTATAGGTGATATAAAGTTTATAGATATAAACAAAACAAAAATACAAACTCCTAAACAAACGAAACGTCAGTGCTCATTTACAAATGCAAACTAGAAATTGCTACTACGCTACCCACAACCACATCAATACTCTGAAGATTTAATCACTAAAAACTCATAATCTGTTAATGAAGTTTATTTCAAATACTAAATTTAAAACGGAATTAAATATTTAAAAATAATAATAAATAAATAAAAATAAGAGAAAAAAATGAAACAATAAAGGAAAACAAAATTCTCCCATTTCTTATAAACTAACAGCTGGCTATATATTACAGCCCACCAAAAGAGGAGTAATACATGTCCTGATGATCTATATGTTGAACATTGAAAAGTAACTTCGGATAACTTATAGTTAAGGAAAAATGAGAATGAGATGTGCGACAAAGGGAAGACTAGAAAAGAGAAGAATAAGTGTGTAACATTAAAATGAAAGTAGTACTAATAATTAGAGAGGAACCTGGATCAGAAGAACTAGAGGAACGAGAAGAAGCAGTCGAATAAAATAAGCGAAAATGAAAGAAATAAGGGAATTTTTTTAAGAAATCAAAAAGAAACTCATTCTGTAAATAAAATTCTTTTGCCGTAACTTTTCTGCTTCTCTTTTTTTCCGTTTCTCTTTTTTTTACTGCAACTTTATTCCACGCTGTATTGTTGATCTTCATTGGATATCTTCTTCGGTCATTCACTCGTATAATGTGGCACAAGTTTAAAGTACATATGTAATGCCACGTTATAGCTTTCTTGCGAGTGAAATCTACTTTATTCCACGCTGTATTGTTGACTACCTTGTAACTTTGAAATTCTCGAATTAATTATTCTCATTATCTTAAATATATTATTTTCCTTTTTAGATTTCGTTTATTTTATTTATTTCATATGCTCTATCCTAAATTCTTCCAAGAAGGAATAAAAGAATTACGGATGGCATATAAAATCTACGTTTTCCTTCACACATTAACGAATCCTTAAGACATATCAAGGGTTCGGAAGGCTCTAGAGTGAAACGGCTGAAAAATAATAAGATTAATCTAGTAATCAAATGCTACGCCCATCTCCCCAAAATTTAATATTGCTTTTTTTAGCCTAAGAGAAAAATTTCAAATTTTGTTCGAGAGTTCAATTTCCGGTCTGGTCAGGTGTGTTCTTTCTTGAACAAATGCCCTTAGGAAAGGCAGGAATCCACATCCCCCCCCCCATCTATGAATTAAATAGAACTCTCAAGCATGGTGGGGGGGGGACAACCAGTCTAGGAAAAAAAAATTGAATTTCATACCGTGGAGAATTAACAGTATTGCACTCCACCATCTTTCTCAAGAAGGCATGACAATTCACAGATAATAAAAAAATGGAATCTGTAGAGAGCCACGGTCATTTACGTCCTGAAGAAACGTTGCATTAAAAATACGAGTTGCATAAACACACAAAAGAGAAACAATAGATACAAAATAAAGCAAGAAAGAATGCAAGTAAGAAAGAAAGAAAGAAAGAAAGAAAGAAAGAAAGAAGAACAGACACAGATAGATAGATAGATAGATAGATAGATAGATAGATAGATAGATAGATAGATAGATAGATATGACACGATTGGAATAGAAAGAAAGAAAAAAAGAAAGAAAGAACGGCAAACAGATAAAAAGAAAGAAAGAAAGAAGAACACAGATAGATAGATAGATAGATAGATAGATAGATAGATAGATAGATAGATAGATAGATATGACACGATTGGCATAGAAAGAAAGAAAGAAAGAAAGAATACCAGACATAGATAGATAGATAGATAGATAGATAGATAGATAGATAGATAGATAGATATGACACGATTGGAATAGAAAGAAAGAAAAAAAGAAAGAAAGAAGGCACAGATAGATAGATAGATAGATAGATAGATAGATAGATAGATAGATATGACACGATTGGCATAGACAGAAAGAAAGAAAGAAAGAAAGAAAGAAAGAACGGCAAACATAGATAAAAAGAAAGAAAGAAGGCCACAGATAGATAGATAGATCGGTCGGTCGGTCACTGGAAGACTTTTTTAAATAGCAAAAACTTTAGAAGTTAGAAAGAGATCAATTCTTGAACGATTATTATTGATTTCATCTAGAATCCCAGATTCTTTGAACTAAAAAAATGTGCGTGTAACGAAACCAATATCGGCTCGGACAGGGAAATCGACGTGAGGAGTTCAAGTTCTGACCCAGACTGATGTGTTTACGTCATACTACTCCCTTGAGGATATCAACCAATTTAGGACTACTCTGTATTCTAACAAGTGATGAAAGTGGGAAACCACACTCCTTTCTTTCCCAAGTAGTGATGACATTTTACTAATACGAAAAATTCTGCTATAAACACGACCAGTGATTACACATGGACTCGTGTATCAACACAACCAGTATTTAGTTATATTGGTAAATATAAACCCGAGTAATAATTACCTATAGACTCAAGTACAAACTTGGCCAATGCTTACCTATATACTCAATATCAAGTATAAACCTGACCAATGCCTACCTATTGCCTCAAGTATAAACCCGACCAATATTTAGTTATAATTATAAGTCAGACTAACACTTCTCTATACACTTTAGTATAAACCTTACCAATGCTTGTCTGTAGCCTAAAGTATAAACGCGGCCAACATTTACCTACAGAATAGGGTATAAGCCACACCGATATTTACCTATAAACTCAAGTATAAAATCGACCAATGTTTATCTATAGACTCAAGTATAACCCTGACCAATGTTTACTTATAGGCTCAAGTATAAACTTCAACAATGTTTACCCACTGTATAAGCCCAACTTATACTTACCTATGGGGTCAAGTATAAACCTGACGAATGCTTGCCTATAGGCTAAGTTAAAATGTTTACCTATAGACTAGAGTATAGAATAGACCAATGTTTATTTATGTCTCAAGTATAAGCCTGACGGAAGATGATAGACTCAAATATAATAAATAATAATAAATTTGCTCATTTAATAACAGAGCAGTGTTGATATTAAAAACAATACTGCACAGATAATAAAGAAAGGTTATTTGTGGAGAGCCATGTTTGATTATGTCCTGAAATAAAATATAATAGAAAAAGATAATGACTGCGTTCTTGACATAACTCCATACAAGGTAGGAGAAGAAGAAGAAGAAGAAGAAGAAGAAGAAGAAGAAGAAGAAGAAGAAGAAGAAGAAGAAGAAGAAGAGCTAAGCAAAAATAAAGCTTTTCTCTGGTGATGGCTTTGGGTTGGGGTATGGATTTGGGCGGCGAGGGCGGTGAAGTAACATTACCGTGAGACCAGAGTACCCCATCACTCATCACCGGTACAACTAAATTCTGTCCATTCTCCGTCGCCTTCTGGGGATACCAGATGAAAATGCAGACTTTTCAGATATTCATGTATTCAGAACTTTCCAGACAATTTTGATGAGCACAGAAATGAAACAGTCATTCATTCATTCAATTGTCTGAATTTCTTAAATGAAACATAGGAAATTAATATTAATTTTAAGGCAGAATTTCTTTCGCTTTTTTTCTATGATTTGGACTTAATTGTTATAGACATAACAGTAATAGTCTTAAGTTGTCTGAATTTCTTAGATGAATCATTGGTAATTATTATTCATTTTTGACTAGTATTTCTTTCATCTTATTTCTATTGCTTTACACTTAATAGTAATAGACGTAATAGTCTTAAGTTGTCTGAATTTCTTAGATGAAGCATTGGCAATTATTATTCATTTTTGACTAGTATTTCTTTCATCTTATTTCTATTGCTTTACACTTAATAGTAATAGACGTAATAGTCTTAAGTTGTCTGAATTTCTTAGATGAAGCATTGGCAATTATTATTCCTTTTTGACTCGTATTTCTTTCATCTTATTTCTATTGCTTTACACTTAATAGTAATAGACGTAATAGTCTTAAGTTGTCTGAATTTCTTAGATGAAGCATTGGCAATTATTATTCATTTTTGACTAGTATTTCTTTCATCTTATTTCTATTGCTTTACACTTAATAGTAATAGACGTAATAGTCTTAAGTTGTCTGAATTTCTTAGATGAAGCATTGGCAATTATTATTCATTTTTGACTAGTATTTCTTTCATCTTATTTCTATTGCTTTACACTTAATAGTAATAGACGTAATAGTCTTAAGTTGTCTGAATTTCTTAGATGAAGCATTGGTAATTATTATTCATTTTTTACTAGTATTTCTTTCATCTTATTTCTATTCCTTTACACTTAATAGTAATAGACGTAATTGTCTTAAGTTGTCTGAATTTCTTAGATGAAGCATTGGCAATTATTATTCATTTTTGACTAGTATTTCTTTCATCTTATTTTATTGCTTTACACTTAATAGTAATAGACGTAATAGTCTTAAGTTGTCTGAATTTCTTAGATGAAGCATTGGCAATTATTATTCATTTTTGACTCGTATTTCTTTCATCTTACTTCTATTGCTTTACACTTAATAGTAATAGACGTAATAGTCTTAAGTTGTCTGAATTTCTTACATGAAGCATTGGCCATTATTATTCATTTTTGACTAGTATTTCTTTCATCTTATTTCTATTGCTTTACACTTAATAGTAATAGACGTAATAGTCTTAAGTTGTCAGAATTTCTTAGTTGAAGCATTGACAAATATTATTCATTTTTAACTAATATTTCTTTCATCCTATTTTATTGCTTTACACTTAATAGTAGTAGACGTAATAGTCTTAAGTTGTCTAAATTTCTTAGTCGTTAATAAGCAGCACATATTAAAAATAAAGAAAACGCTTCACGAAAGTTTTAACACACATACTCTGTGTATTGCAGACTTCTTCTTCGCCTCTGCATTTTACCAATTATATATTATATCAATTCGTTTTCGCTTTTAATTCTGCATCCGACAAAAGCCCATTTTACAACGAATCGTCGGCTCCCCATCTTATTACTAGAATATTTACTTTTTTATATATATTTACCGTGTTGTTTAATTTGATCTTATAATCCATTTAATCTTATAATCCCTTCGCGATTCCTCTGTTGAAATAATCCTTTTCTAGCTTTTAACCAGACAGTCAATATTGATAATAAATATAAACATTGATAGACCTAGATTTCAAATTGTGATTTCTTTATTTATTTTAAATTGTAAATATTTGCTACATTTAGTCCAAAACCTTCATTTCCGACTGATACTTTTTGAAAGCCACCTACAAATCGAGCATTCGTCTTTCTGAATATATGCCTCTTAAAATTATCTTCTTAAATCCTTCCGAATTTATCAAACAACGCTTTCTCTGTCACCTAAATGCAACGCACCCTTTCTAAGTAATGACCCTGTTTATTAGTTACCAAACGAAGACCCTCATAGTCTTATATAAGCAAAACATTTGATAATTCCAGACCACTAATTAAAAAAAAAAATACGTACATCATCTGGAATACAATGCTAGTGAATTATTAATAAAACACTGACGTGCCAAAAGTTATAGAATAGCAGTATGTACAAGTAGTGGTTGGTAGCGCCATCTTATTTTCACGTGATGGAATCTACAGTGGGGGAAACAAATATTCGTACACATACAAATTTTTAATTTATTGTATTTCCAACTAACGAATAAACATACTTTTCATATAATTAACTGTACACAGATGCACAATAACTAAATATGCATAGAAAACAGAAAAAAAAATTAATATAAATAAATCCCATTTACACATTTTAATGGGTGAAAAAAGTATTTGTACAATGCAAATTTTAAACCTTTTCAATTGCCTTAATATTCTAGATTATTCAAGTGGAATATTCTAGAATGTTCCAGTAATATTATCATTAGTCATTTTTAGCGTAAAATATACAAACAGAATATTCAGTAATTGATATTCGTGCAAGAAGGTTTTCATGATGGAAAGAGGTAAAGAACTGACAAATTCACAAAAAGAACTGATTGTTATTCTCTGTAATGAAAGTAAAAGTTACAGGAAAATCTCAGACAACTTGAATATTCAATTTACCACCATTAATTCATTCATTAAAAGGTATAAAAAAACTCAAAACTGCTGAAAACCAAAGAAGAACAGCTTCTCTACGGAAGATTTCTTCAAGATCTCCGAGGGAATTAATGCGTCAAATTAAACAAAATCTAAGAGCTGCAGGATGATTTGCTTTCATCGGGAATCTCTGTCGCTAAACGGAAATAAGCAATGAAATTCATAGGAACAATCTAAAGTCACGCTTCCCTCGGAAAACTCCACTGCCATTGAAAAGATACAGAGATACCAGGTTGAAATTCGTTCTTGAACATAAGTATAAGGAAAAATCGTATTGGAAAAGAGTCTTATGGACAGAGGAAACCAAAATTGAGTTGTTTGGACGTAATTCTAGAAATCATGTATGGAGGAAAGATGGCGATGCCTTCAAACAAAAGAACACAGTTCCAACAGTGAAATTTGGTGGTGCCAGCATCAGGGTTTGGGGATGTTTTTTTCTGCAGAAGGTACTAGCAGCATATCAGTAATAGATGGTAGAATGAATGTCTCAGCATATCAAAATATTTTGGAAGCAAATTTAATGATTTCGGTTTAAAATCTTGAACTTCCTCCTGACTGGATCTTCCAACAAGACAATGATCCTAAGCACATTGCAAAGTCTACGAAGAAATTACTTGCTGAAAATAATGTAAATATCCTGAAATGGCCAAGTCAAACAACAGAATTTCAAACTATGGTCCATTGGCCCTGTAGGAGAATTTTCTTTTAATTGATAAAAAATATAATTTCATTTAATTATATGTATTATATTTATTCGTAATTATGCTAACATATCTCATAGAAAATCTGTTGTTATGTCAGAGATTATTGCCTTACTATTGGGTTAACATAGGTGAGTGACGTAAGTGGTTTTTTCACGGGGAAATCACGTATACGTTCCGACTTACACGGGAAATCTGTAGCGTTATTTGAAAATTCAAATCCAATCGAAAAAAAAAACACATCCGGATCTGAAGAACATATGCGAAGAAGAATGGAACAAAATACCAACTAAGATTTTGAAAATCATTGAGAACTAAAAGAAGCGATTGGTTGCTGTAGAAGTGAATAATGGTCATTCTACAAAGTATTAAAAGAAGATTATGTATTCTTTTTTGTATTGTATGTATACTTTTTCCACCCATTCAAATGGATAAATTGGATTTATGTCTATTAAATCAATTTCTGTTTTTTTTATGCATATTTAGTTATTATGCATCTGTTTACAGTTAATTATATGAAAAGTATGTTTATCCCTTAATTGGAAATACAATAAATTAAAAATTTGTATGTGTACGAATATTTGCCCCCCACCTCCGCACTGTATATCAGCTGTGCTCTGTCACCAGGTATATCAGCGTGAATACCGGCTAAGCAGCTCGTAGCAAGGCGATGTGAATGCAGGAAGTTCTCGACTTACGACAGTGCTACGTTCCTATGATGCTTCGTAACGTTATTTCCCGTGTAAGTCGGGACGTATACGTGATTTTCCGTGAAGAAAACACTTACGTCACTCACCTATGTTAACCCAATAGTAAGGCAATAATCTAGGACATAACAACACATTTCTATGAGATATGTTCGCATAATTAGGAATAGATATAATAAATATAATTAAATGAAATTATATTTTTTATCAATTAAAAGAAAATTCTCCTACAGGGCCAATGGACCATAGTTTGGACCCGGCTCTACAGGATACAAAGCAAGAAACAGTATATACACAAATGATAATAATAATTGTAATAATAAATAAGTAAATTATATAGTTAAATAATAATCATTAGACCGAAAAACGATTTTTAAGAACAATAAATTTATGAAAGAATAAGAATAAATAATAGATAATGTAAATAATAAACAATATGAATGAATAATATGAATGATAATTAATAATAATAATAAGTGATATATATATATATATATATATATATATATATATATATATTTGACTAGTATTTCTTACATCTTATTTCTATTGCTTAACACTTAATAGTAATAGACGTATATATATATATATATATATATATATATATATATATATATATATATATATATATATATATAAAGATAATTAATAATAATAAAAAAATGAAAATAAATAAAATAAGAAAATAATAAATAGTCATCATTCAACCGAGAAAATTGTGATAAAATAACAATAAATTGATGAAGGAATAATAATAATAATAATAATAATTATAATAATAACAACAGTAATGATAATATTAGTAATAATAATTTAATGCCGAAATCTAAAAGCGTAATAACAATAATCATAATAATATAATAATAATCAATAAAATAACTACTAGTACTACTAATAATAATACATTATATAGTTAAATAAAAATCATTAGACCGAAAAAAATTGGTTTTAAATAACAATAGATTGATGAAAGAATAAGAATGAATAATAGATTATGTAAATAATAAATAATATGAATGAATAATATGAATGATAATAATAATAAGAAATTATATATATATATATATATATAATGATAATTTATAATAATAAAGAAAACGAAAATAAATAAAATAAGAAAATAATAAATAGTCATCATACAACAGAGAAAATTGTGATAAAATAACAATAAATTGAAGAACGAATAATAATAATAATAATAATAATAATAATAATAATAATAATAATAATAATAATAATAATAATAATCAGAAGAAGAAGAAGAAGAAGAAGAAGAAGACGAAGAAGATGATGATGGCGAATAGAATGGGGAAGGAAAAATGAAGAAGATGAGGATAAGGAAGAAGGAAAAATGCAGAGGTAAATAATAATAATAAAATAATAAAATAATAATAATAATAATAATAATAATAATAATAATAATAATAATAATAATGGGGAGAAGAAGATGATGGTGAATAAAATGGAGAAGGAGAAAATGAAGAAGATGAGGATAAGGAAGAAGGAAAAATCAGAGGTGAATAATAATAATAATAATAATAATAATAAGAAGAAGAAGAAGAAGAAGAAGAAGAAGAAGAAGAAGAAGAAGAAGAAGAAGAAGAAGAAGAAGAAGAAGAAGATCGCCCTACTAGGAATATCCCATATACTAAAAAAAGTGCTATCAATTAAATGAAAATTCTCCTACGGGGCCTAAGGACCGTAGTTTGGACCCGGCTCTACAGGAAAGAAAGCAGGAACACTATTTACATTATTCGGACTATTGTCCTCATCTTTGTTGCTATATTTATCACAACGTTTCGGCCGTTGTACACTCCGACTTTCTTCAGGTGGTTGGAATGTTTATTTCGTTCGCTGGGGTAAGACTGTACGGACAATAGTCCGAATAATGTAAGTAGTGTACATAATACCTCATCTCAGAAAAACAGACAGATACAAATCAAAAAATATAACGTACACAAATGAAAATAATAATACCCACATGATTGGCTCTTGTGGCTTGCTTGTGCTGAAAGGATACAAGGCCCTGACCTGATAAACTGACCACTCATCTCGATTGGTGCCTATGTAGGAGATACGGACTTGAAGTGAACGAGAAACGGTACTGCAACAAGCCAAAGAAAATGGTAGAAAACGACCGAATCAAGATCTTGTGGAATTTTGACATGAAAACAGATCGCGTCCTTGAGACCACCGAATCATCACTGACAATCTCTGTCTATATTTCTGAGATGAGGTATTATGTACACTATTTACATTACTCGGACTATTGTCCTCATCTTTGTCGCCATATTTATTACAACGTTTCGGCCGTTGTAAGCTCCGGCCTTCCAACCACCTGAAGAAGGCCGGAGCGTACAGCGGCCGAAACGTTGTAATAAATATGGCGACAAAGATGAGGACAGTAGTCGGAGTAACGTAAATAGTGCATCACTGACAAAGAAACAAGTAAAATGCTCCCCGGTGACACAGCTGTTCCCGGTGGCGATAATATGAAGTTCAAAGAAACTGACAAGCATAAGAAATACACCGACCTCTGAACTGAAGGCCGGATGTTTAGGTCACTATTCTCCCAGTTATCATTGTAGCGTTAGCCGGGTCTACATCATCGAACGTAAAGCCCTACATTGAGAAAATAGGAATAAAGCCTAATATCCCATCGCTAAAGAAGTTTACGTTGCCTAGCACTGCAAGTATCATGTAAAAGGGTTTATCTGTCTGAGACCGCACGACTTGATTAAAAACGCCCATAATGCAAAATCTCCAGCTAAAAACCGCGCGAAAGAAATAATAATAATAATAATAATAATAATAATAATAATAATGGTAATAAAAAATAATATATTTGAAAAGACAAATCAATAATTGTATTCTTAAAAAGCGGTAACTATTGCTCCATTTCGAATCTAACTCAACAGAGATGTACGTATAGTTTTTAACTTCATTACCTTTCGTATATATACGATTCTAGATCCGCTTTGTAAGGCTGTTCCGGGGAAATGGCAAAAATCAATAATATATTTCCACAAATAATGAGGAAATCAATATAAAATTTAAGGAAATCGATTCCATGAAATTGATTATTTGATTGGCTGGGTTTCAGTCCAAGCATTTATATTTATTTATTGTATTTATTTATTATGGTACTTGTGAATAAACAAAGGGATAGAAATATTCACACATATGACCTAGAAGAAAGAGCATTGGTTTATGAAGGAATCTTTTAAAAGCATAAAAATTATATATATATATATATATATATATATATATATATATATATATATATATATATATATATATATATATAATATCTGGATAAAATAAATGAAACAAAATTGGGTGTTTTTTTTTTAAGTATTTATTTCTGTGTTTTTTTGTATATATTTAATATTTCAGACCACCTCGGTCTTTCCTCAGAAATCAAATGAGATACTGTGTTTGTGTGTTTGTTTACAGCGTTTGTCGTGAAGCGTGGATGTCACGTGATGTGGAATGCGACTGTGTTTGAATTTTTGGCGGAAGACTGATGATAGTGTCTTAAATGTTGTTTAAAAGGTTTTTTATTAAATAAATATAAACACAGTCGCATTCCACATCACGTGACATCCACGCTTCACGACAAACGCTGTAAACAAACACACAAACACTGTATCTCATTTGATTTCTGAGGAAAGACCGAGGTGGTCTGAAATATTAAATATATACAAAAAACACAGAAATAAATACTTTAAAAAAAACACCCAATTTTGTTTCATTTATTTTATCCAGATATTATATACATATCAAGAAAGTATACGTGGCCTCTCATTATGCTATATATATATATACATACATATATATATATATATATGTGTGTGTGTGTGTGTGTGTGTGTGTGTGTGTATACCGGGTGTAACAACAAAATTGTCCAAAAGGTGTAACAGTATAATTGTTCACCTCAGAAAATGTTTAATATCTAAAAAAAATATTAAACTAATTGAGTTTTTATTCTCCAGAATTTCAGATAAGCCATCTTGACGCCATTTGTTGTAAGAATCAGTTAAAAACCTTTTCTGTTATTCAGCTAGAAAAAGAAAAGGTTAAAATCGTTTTGTGTTAGCCCCACTGTCTTCCCAAATGAGTAATACTGAGAGGAAAAAGATCCTCCATGCCTTCAGTAATAGTATATTCAAGAACCCTCAATGGATCGATGAGTAAGTTTTAAAGAGAGGGAACAGTAGGGAGGAAAACTAGATCAGGATATCACAACAGCAAGAGGGATCATCATTTCAACTTAGAGCTAAAGAGATCAATTAGAAAAGATCCAACTCAGTCCATAAGAAATGTGGCCCGTGATAGAGGAGTGTTATCTATGACAGTCCAAAGAGCAGTGAAAAAAGACTTGAAAATGAAATCGCACGTGAAATATGTGAGGCAACTTGATACTCCAGGACAGAAAGTTAGAAGGTTAGAGAGGGTGAATATTCTCTTAAATAAGCTGGGAAATGATCTTAGAATATATATATATATATATATATATATATATATATATATATATATATATATATAGGTAACTATACACGTGTCGAAAAACCTTCGAATTCTTGATTTAACAATAGCCAAATCAATCACGAAGGGAAAAAAGGTTTTTAAAAAAGAAAGAGCCAGGAACATGAAAGTCTGTCGAAAATAAGCGCACACATACAGGTTCAAGGCCCAAAGAAAAAACCCCGATACGAGTAAACAACTAACTAAAGAGCTCGATACAAACGTAGAGCAAACCTAGTCAAACCTAATGAGCCAGACAAACCTACCAAGTTTTCATTTAGGCAGTTCGTCAGGGTCAGCTGGCCCTGACGATCTGCCTAAGTGAAACCTTGTTAGGTTTGTCTGGCTAATTAGGTTTGATTATATATATATATCTTTCAACTTTATTTCTTTCCTTCATGAGCTTCCGACCCTTAGCTATGATTAATTAATGATGAATATATCATTTTCGTTCATGATCAATTTCATCAGAATTTTCTGTTAAGTTTGGAGAGTAATTATACATTCCTATTGCTCAAAGTAGAGTCGAATAGTGTTATAAAAACTCGGAGAATTCCAGTAAAATATATTTAATCATTTCTAAGAGACAACGGTTCAAAGCTTAATCTTAAAAATGGACAATTTTGCTTTTACACGATTTGGACAATTTTGCTGTTGCACGCGATATATATATATATATATATATATATATATATATATATATATATATATATATAGTTTCATTAAAAAAAGACCGACAATATACTAAGATTAAGCTTTTTGTTTAATTTTTCTTGTTTTTGAACAAGTCCTTTCTTACTAGTAGAAAACACAAACATAATAACCTCATCAACCTGTAAAAAAGATTAAAAATAATGAAAGCCCTAATAATAAAATAGAAAAGGCCACCACTCAACAATATTAACTACGAACACGGCCACAATGTTTTGGCTGTGTTCGGAAAATAAAACATCTCTGTAACTCTAAAAGCATACACACAACGCACACACTCAATTAAACTGAAATATAAAACTATTCTTGATAATGGCTAAAAGTATAGCCGAAAGCGCTCGGAATTATAGAACATTTGAACAGTTTCTAAACACTCTGTGTCCAAAAAAGAAAGCACTTGTTCGAACACAAGAAAAATTTTAAAAAAGGCTTAATCGTAGTACCGCGTCTGTCGTTTTTAATAAAACATGCATAAATGAAGGATTGCTGCCTAAATACACAATATATATATATATATGCATGATATAAATTGTAAGGAGGATTTGATAATTATAATTAAGTAATTCATTGAGTCTGAAAGAAACCACAACAGAATGCAGAAAGCACTGGACGGCCGTTTTGTCCTATATTTGGGACTCATCAGCAGTGCGCATCCACGACCGAGAATTGTAACCGTGGCAGTTAGGTTATCAAGCAAGCGTCATACCAACTGTGAGCGAGTGGCGCTATATTGCGTCGGATTTGCTACCTCTTCGTCGCCGAGGTCCGTTTGAACAGTTGGTATGACGTTTGCTTGACATTTTTATGTTTATACATTCTTTTCATAGATACAAATATTTCAGTAAATGCTCTGTTTTTATAATAAACAGTATTAAACAACATTTACTGGCCTGAATGTCCGATAAATCTTCCTAGAAAATTTTCGTCCTCCGACAGGAATCGAACCTGTATCCTATACGGAACCGTCATATAGCCTGACGTGCCTTAACAGTTTCGGCCATATGAATGAAGAAATATAGTCTTAAAGTGTGCTCAATATCAGAGATAGAGCGTATGTAAATATAAATATAAAAGTGAACACTGAAGTCAACACTCAGAGGCGACAGGCTGTTACATGCTGGACGCAATCGTCAGGGAGCCGATTGAGTCTAGCATGAAACAGCCTGTTGCCTCTGAGTGTTAACTTCAATGTTCACTTATATATATATATATATATATATGTGTGTGTGTGTGTGTATGTGTGTGTGTATGTGTGTGTATGTGTATGTGTGTGTGTGTGTGTGTGTGTGTGTGTGTGTGTGTGTGTGTGTGTGTGTGTGTGTGACGTTCAATGAGAATCCTACGGAATGCGACATGCAAAATGCTAAAAAATCTTATATATACAAATACATTCTCCACTGACCGCAGTAAAAAATAAAACTAGTTATATATTATACTAGATTTAACACAACCAACCTAATAGTGCGCAATAACACGTTTCCGTCAACTAGTGTTTTGGAAATGACCAACATTGCATATCAGTCTAAATGTCCTTTGGGAGAGTGTATCTCTGATAAAAAAGAAGTAAGTACTTATGTTGTCTTGACAACCGCAACAAGATGTCTTACACCCCATTTGACGGATACAAATTCTATTGCGCAACGTTTAAAAACACATTCCTGTCCACCTTCACAATCGTGGAAAAACACTTGTTGACAACACCAATATAAAAATATATAAACAATATAATAAACAAAAGACTGATATGCGAGAAGTATTTCTGTTGTACATTGTATATTTGGAGGAGAAGGAAGATAGATATAAAAAGTGTCGATTATAATTATCTATCGACCGGCAACGAATTGTTGGAAGCTGAATTTTTTTTTAGCTTTGTCTAGTCATGTTGTCTGACTGACTTCATTTACTTTCCTTTTGTTTTTTGTTTTTTTGTTTTTTTGTTTTTTATTTAGTACCCCATATTTTGATAATAGAATACGCCATTATAATTTTTTTGTTGTTTGTTTTCTAATCATTTCGCCTCAGGCAAAACAATAAAGCAACTAGGACGTAAGGGGTTACTGAGTGTTAGAGAATATGAGAAAAAACTACTATTAAAGAGAGTGGACAATAAAAGAATAAGAATTCAGACGACAGAAGATAACGATTGAAACTGCATTTAAATTTTTGAAGATCAAAGGCAATAAAGCTACTAGGATGCAAGGAGTTAGTGACTGTTAGAGAATATGAGAAAAATTATTAAGGAGAGAGGACAATAAAAAAAATAAGAATTCAGAAGACAGAAGATAATGATTGACATAACATATAATTTTTTGAAGATCAAAGGCAATAAAGCTACTAGGATGCAAGGAGTTACTGGCTGTTAGAGAATATGAGAAAATTATTAAGGAGAGAGGACAATAAAAGAATAAGATTTTAGAAAACAGAAGATAACGATTGACATTGCATTTAAATTTTTGAAGATCAAAGTTGACTGGGAAGCAAGAAGTCGGGAGTGAGGTGCACAAGCGAGGAGTATGATAGAAAAAACTGTTAGCATATTAAAGTTATTTTTTACTAAGCACCACATATTCTGATAATAGAATACGCCATTACAATATTTGTTTTCAATTATTTCACCTCAAGTAAGGCAATAAAGCCACTAGGACGTAAGGGGTTACTGAGTATTCGAGAATATAAGAAAAACTGCTATTAAATTGCATTTAATTTTTTTTGAAGATCAAAGTTGATTGTGAAGCAAGAAGTCGGAAGAGAATTTCACAATCGATGAGTGCGATAGAAGAATCTGTTAGCATAGAACTTACGGTCACATCTAGCCATTTCAACAGTAAAATGATGAGACCTATGAGCCAATCTAGTACTGCGCTTAACTGAAATAAATCGTTCCGAAAAGTGGATAATTCTTATAACTCAACCTATTAGATTCAGCGCCCACAAATTTTAGGTTGAAAAAAAAAGAAGAAAAATAGCAGAATTCTACTGTTTAATTACCTTTCTCACTAGCTATTTGTTCTCGTGCCAAATTAAGCCCAAACTTAGTCAATATCTCGAACTGTTTGCTCTACTTTCTTCTGGCATGTACCCAGCGTACTTCTATCGCCATAATGTTTTCGAATGTCTGTTAATTATTTAATATTTTTCTCACTTTCTCTTCGTCTCTCGGGGAATGGACGAAAGACGTTGGCTCAATTTAGAGAATGGTGATGCTAATTAATGGTCGGAACATTTGCCATATGCACGATCCATCGCTAAAGAAAGCTGAATAAAAAAAATGGTCAGTACTTTGTACCGCTTCAGAAAGTACCTGACTTCCTCTGTTATGCTTGGATTTTACAAATGTCAGATCATAACCAAAAATGGAACACTGATGCATTCTCTGGCCTGGAGCGGCAATTAATTAAGGTGCACCCAAATCTGAGAGACTTTCTAAAAATGGAACTGTTCTCCACCCAGAAAACACAATAACATCCTCACAAATAAAGTCAAATCTGCTGCAAGAGTCACGCAACCACCCCAGTATCATCGTAAAAAGCGCTGACAAAACCAACAATTATGTCGTTCTCAACCGATAAGATTACAACCATAAATTACAATCTATCCTAGATGACACACGTCAGGAAAAATCTCACAGAATCACTAAAAAAAGTTCATAAACAAACTGGTTACAGCTAACAACGCTGAGATCAGATGCCTATAAATCAATAAGATTGCCAGAGATTACCAACGATAACGTAAAAACCCATACACTCGGTTTTCCTCTTCAAACTATCATATCCCAAATACCTACACTAGTATATCAGCTATCAAAAACCCTAAGTGATATAATTTCTCCATACACACCCAACAACTACATCATCGCATCCAGAAACGATTTCCTCCATATCTTGAAAGCAACAAATCCTACAGGTAGAACCCCAGGCTCGTTCGATGTTGAAAATCTTTTTACCAACGTCCCAGCTGAAGTAAGAATCAACATAATTTGTGACAACATCTACAAACATACGTCAATCACTCCTCCCAAAATTCGACCAGCAGCTGCTTGCCTGTACTACAAAAGCCCCATTCTTCAATCATAATCGTAGCATCTACATCTAAATTAAAGGCGTCAGCCTGAGAAATCCATTAAGGCCTGCTTTCTCTAACTTTTATATGCCACATACGAGTGGGGGCTGTCTATTTCATGCAGGAACGTAATCTTCAGGATATATATATATATATATATATATATATATATATATATATATATATATATATATATATATATATATATATATATATATATATATATATATATATATATATATATATAAACAATTCCATAGTGAAAAAACGACTTGCAAAAACAATGTCAGCATCATCAGTACAATGCAGGGGATTTTCTTTTAAGCTCATGAAGATATCAAGAAGCTGGGAAAAAAAAGTCTGCAAAAGAGTATTTCAAACTCCCCACATAGGAGAGCTACCTAAAGCAACTTGGGCATCCATGTCAACCTTTTCAGAATTTTGTAGTATATCCTGTCAGATTGAGACTGTTTCTTCTGCCTCTACAGTCAAAATCATCCGTTGAATCACGGTCATCTACCATGCCTGTGTCCAGTTCATCATCATTGGTATCACTTTCATCATCAACTTCCTCTTCCTCCTCTTCTTCCTCCCCTTGATGAAGAGGAGGAAGAAGAGGAGGAAGAGGAAGTTGATGATATTAATGCTCCTGTGCTGTTTTGCCAATTGGAACAATTGCATTGTCTTCATCGCCCACACTCTGAGCCCAGTTATTATAGTCTGACTCAAGAGCACTAATTTCGGAGTCATCCAGACATAGTTTATCTACTGGAAACCAAAAAGG
>OZ038501.1:58060254-58085254 GCA_964036315.1 Acanthosepion esculentum
ATTTGGGCAGTGACATTTTTTTCGAACATGTTCCATTGTATATGACATACAAGGGAAGATTTCAAGAAAAGAAGCTGTGGAGAACCATGATCGTGCACGTCCTGGTGGGATATGACATATTAAGCGGGAATGAAAGCTGCACACATTGGCAAACATATTCGGGAGGAAAACTTCCATATCAAGTGTTTGCGAAAATTCAAAACGGAAACTATGGAGAACCGTGATCCGCCACATAAGGTTTGGTATATATAAAATGAATGAAAGGCACACTATTATAAATACATTAGGGAAACCTACTTCTACCAGAGCCATATGTGGAAATTCCTGTCAGGAAGCTGTGGAGAAGAACCTCTTATTTCAGGTAACATTATTGTCTCTCCGAAAAGCAATAGAAGGCAGCCAAGCTCTTGAAGGATTTCTTTTTGTGTTATATAAAATAATAGAAGCCGATTAGTTGAGGTTATGTATACGACCTTCTTTCTTAGGTGTTTCACTTTTGTATTCTATCTTATCCATGATCGTTAAAAAAATCATTAACTGCCTCACTTGGTCGACGATGCCAACATCAAAATCTTTATTTATCTATTTTTCGTGTTTGGCCCACGCAACATACACCCACGGGAGGAAAGATCGACCTTACTCGCTTTGGAACAAAGCTAAAATTATCAATCAACGAATTCGAAAAGGTAAACACGATCTATTTGAAGGTGTGGGTTGAGTGGTAGAGAAGAGGACCAACAATCGAAAATTTGTAAAGTCGGTCGGCCTCACTAATCTCACTACTGGAAATATTAGCCGTTTCCTTACAAGGAAACATTTGGGTATTAATTGATCGAGGAGCCAGTACTGCTTTTGGTTGAAATTTATAAAATATTTCTCTTCAAATACATTTTTTTTTAGGAGAACAAATTTCTCAAGTCCAGTGGCTGTTATTGCTCTTTCAGTATTGACGGGGATTTCCTTGTGCATTGTGTAATGTTAACGTCTTTATTATACCATTGTTTTCTGTTTGAGTGACATGTGCTATCCATTTTAGTTGTTACTACTGTTGGTAGTCCCCAAGTGATGTGGGTTCTTGTTGAGTCTTGACTCATTGTTGAATCTCGACTAATGCATGGAATAATAATGCAACACAAAATGTACTTAGAACAAGAATGTATTATAACAAGAAAATGTACACAATATTTACATATAGTATTTCTGTATATTTCTGGGAAGACCGTTCCTGGAGAATGTGTTGACTAAGTCGCAGTCGGGCAGAGTCTCTAGTTGGATCTCGTGATTCCCCTCCTCGTCTTCCGGTACCAACCATTATTTATATAGTCGGTAGTCACCTATGCAGATTAGGTGGATCCTACCACAACAGTTCTGTTATTTGGTACAGTTCTTTGTTTTGTAATTCTGTAGCACCAGACCATTATGATTTACTCGCTCAAATCCATTTTTTACCATTGATCTTAGGAAGCGGTTTTATAAAGTTCATATTTTAGATATTTCTGAAGAGGTTCGGCGCCATGAATGACATCCCAAAAAAAAAGTCTCATTTCTGACATGGCTATTTAAGAACATGACTCGAGTTTTCAGGTTGATGTTTTAGTTTTGTAGCAGTTTGCGGTATTGTGGGAAACTATCTCTGACACAGCCTATTCTATGTTCAATTTCTTTTTCTCCTATACTTAATTTGTTATAACTGATCCTTACGCTGAGGTATCTGAAGTGTTTAGTATTTACTAATTCCACATTCTGAATGTTTTTATGGTGGATGCAGCCTAGCCTAAATTCAGTTAAGCGAAACTGAAAATGTGAGCAACGACGAAGTTTTAGAGAAAAAGACAACTGAAAGGACACTTATACTTAACATCAGAAAGAGAGAGTTGAAATTTCTAGGGCACATAAAGATAAAAGAGGGCTTGGAAAATATGACACTCACAGGACATATCGATGGCAAGAGGCACAAGAGGAACACAGCGCATCACCTACAAAACGAGCTTGTGTAAAGGGTAGGACAGTATTTAGGAGAAATAGCAAAAAGAAAAAATTACTAAGAGCTACAAAAGACAGGAAGTTTTGGAAAGCCATGATCGCTAAATTGCTGAGGGATGAAGGCATATAGACGAAGAAAAAAATATTTTATTGCATACGACTTAAAGCCTACCCCAGTTGCACATTTCACAAGCAAATGTTACAAATTTTATATAAAGTTAAACCAAGAACACATTCGAATTTTTTTACGTTTGTCCTTACCAAATGTTTGCAATTTTAAAGTACGGAAAGCAAAAAGAACAAAAAAAATCATTGGTGCATCTTTTTTTTTCTTTTTTTTTTTTGCTGATAAAGATCCGCCCAAAAGATATAATCATTCCACGAACCAAGTAAATGCTTATAGTTTCAAATATAAACGACCAATATTTACCTATCACCGAACAAAGACTGACAGACTGAGATATAAACAAACAAACAGTATTTACTGACACACGAATAAAATAAATGCTTATAAACTCAAATAAAAACAGAAAGTATTTACCTATCCCAGAACAAAATGAATGCTTTTAGACTTGAATATAAACTGACCAATATTTACCTATCCCTGAACAAATTAAATGATTTGAGACTCAAATTTAAACGACCAACATTTGCTTATTCCCGTAAGCAATGTCTACACGATCAAATATAACAGTGTATAATATATTTTGTCGTTTGGTAATTCTAACTGAACAGATATGTGTTGGCATGTTTGGTAACCGTGTCGGCCTGGGAAGTTGTCGAACATATTACGGTGTATACCGAGTAGTATAGGAATTGTGTGGGTAGGCATTATTCCGCTGAAACATCACGCCACCTTACTGTTGCAGAGACGGCAGCAAGTTAAGCAATGCTATAGACCTTCACGGCAATGTCAAAAAATCTCCTCTACAAACACGTCGGCGAGATGTTATATCTGATAATAAGGTAATTATTAAAAATAACATCGCAATAAAAAATAAAAAATAAAAAAACAAACTCAAAACTAGACCAAACCAAAATTATTTACACTATTTACATTGTCTGGACTCCTGTTCTCATTTTCATTGTCGTATTCACGATGTTTCGGCCGTTGTACGCTCCGGTCTTCTTCAGGTGATATAAGGTGGGATTTCGAACCGAGCCCTTTATTTAGTCCACTGAATTAGATTATTCTACTTCCACGTGTCATGCCTTTCCTGGATATCTCAGCTTTCAGTGACTTTAGTAACTCAACTCACCACATTTTTGTTCATATCTACTGTGACCAGGTATTGAACTCACAACTCTTTTAGCTCAAGTCAATGGGTTACTTCAACCAACTTGGAGAGTATGGCAATCTATTAATCTATTAACCCATTGTGAAGTATAGAGCCACAGCCTCACGACGCAAGGTATTCCTAGTGTGGCTTCCGTAGCCCGTAGGTTTTTACGGGATGGATGCATTGCAAGACCGATACCCAACCAGTGTTTAAAAAATGTCAAAAATAATTTTATTCATTTGTGAATAAGCGCTGAAAGTTTCACTAGAATCTGACAATTATTTGATTTTTACAATAATTTCCTATCAAGGTGTTTTCATTGGAAAAAGAGAGCAAAAATACTAAACGTAAATATTACGTCGACCGCTGACGTAAAAAAAAAAACAAGATTTTTAACCAAAATTTAGAACGTGCTACAAAGAATTAAAAAATTTAATAAAATAATTAAAAAAAATATATACTTCCGTCTTTCCACTTAATAATAACATAAATATTTTGACGATATTTTTTTAAGTTTGGGGCCTTTTTCATCATGCTGTTTTTCAGCGAAAAAATGGAGGCATCTAATATATATGAGATCATGATATATATTTTTATATATCAAGAACAGTATTGGGTAAATTGTATGAGAAAGTGAAAACAATTTTGACATACAAATGGTACTGACTAAAGGAAAATTAATATGTAAATGTGAAAGTGCATTAATCGCGAGACCATCTACAGTAAATTTACGCCCCCGGCTCTTACAACATTTCACTATGCTTGCCAGATGGTCTAATATCACAGTGTGGTATACCTATTTACAAAAGTAATGGTAAGAAAAAGGCATAGATTCTTAATGAATTCGGCTAAATAAAATAAAAATATAAAGTTCCCAGCACATTTCTGTCGTGCGCATGCGTCGTCCTACCAACAAATTTAATCCGTTGAAGTACTGAAGGACGAACGCGTCATAAGTAAACTTTTTCATTTTGTCATGCAATTTTCCCATTATATATATATATATATATATATATATATTGGCTCCTGGTATTTTCCCGTTATATATATATATATATATATATATATATATATATATATATATATATATATATATATTGGCTCCTGGTATTTCCCGTTATATATATATATATATATATATATATATATATATATATATATATATATATATATATTGGCTCCTGAAAATTAATTTCGGTTGAGCTCTGTGGGAAGGAAGCGTGGGTTTGCAAACAGTGACTATTAAAGCTAATATGGCATGATTCTTGAGTCCTGTCAGTCACTGTGTGTTTATCTAAATCTAAAAATAAATACGCTAAAATTGCGCTGACGGCTTAGTGGTAGAATTTCCGACTGACGCCAATTCAGTCGGGTTTCGATCCTAGCTAGAGGCAACCGGACGTCTAGCCACACTGAATCGCTGTGATACAGCGAAACAGTCTGTCTGTGAATGACAATAATATATATATATATATATATATATATATATATATATATATATATATATATATATATATATATATATATATATCGTTCATTCGGCATCCGTCCGTTTAGGGAAACGATGGAGTAGCGCTTTACGCTACGAGCCTGGGCGGGATATATGGAGAACTAGGGCTGCTCGGACGTCTAGTTTCCCCTCTCCGCCTTGCGAGTAGAGTCAAAATGAGAGTATAAACCAATACAGTTTGGTACCAGTGTCGTCCATCCGCCTTAGAGGCTCCACTCCGGATTTGTGTAGGGTTTACTCCTTAGCCTTTTCTTCTCCCGAAGATTTCCACAGGGCAGTGGAGCTATTTAACCCATAGCTGGGGTTTGATTCATGGGCACCAGGGTGTGTCCACATACTGGTGGGCCTGCATGCCGCATGTTAAGGGGGCCAAACTCCTCCCCCGTCCCTTGTAGTTTAGCTCGAGTCCGCAAGCATATGTCGCCACGAGGAGGCACTACATAGCGCTTGCTGATGTAGAGGCTATATATTGGCAGGGGAAGACTTACGCACTCGGCTCTCCTTTTCGCATTGCTACTAGCCAGCGGCGGTAACTGGAAGCGACAAACACTACCACTACAGACTACCACACTAGACGCATCACAACAGCCGTTGAGACACACACACACACACACACACACACACACACACACACAGACGTTTGCGCGCGATTGACTGATTTGCTTTTTTTACGACTTATGAACCTTTTGTACGTTATCTAAAGCTGGAAAATAAAAGTTCTTGGGAGACAATAACGATTTACTTATACAAGTCTTCCAAAAAAAACCATAGATGGGGGGGAGAACAGGTAGATTCATGCCTTCCTCAAGGGTATTTGCATGTAAATGATTATAACAAATCCGACTAAGAAATGTTAGCTCGAGAAGGTGCAACGAGTCCCTTTCCTGGAGGTTAGCATCAACCATACTAATGCAATCCAGAAAGATGTCTCACAGACGATGAATAAAGAGCCGTTTCGTTTTTGGTTGTAAACTTTTGAACACACCTTGTACAGTTTATTAATATAATCCTTTAAATAAAATGTATTTTTTCTTTTAGATCCAATACACACAATATATATATATATATATATATATATATATATATATATATATATATATATATATATATATATATATATAATAAAAAAGATTACTAAAAACACCGTGAGAACTACCAGAATTGTAAAGTCCTCGAGAATACGTGGTAAAAAGGGTATTTTTTTCTATCAAATTTGAACAAACTTTGGAGTTCGCTCATTATTTAAATAGGACTGAGATGATAAGGAAAATGGAATGACAAAAAAACAGATAATAAATCAGAAATTGTGGGAAATGGTTGAAAAGATAACAGAAACAGTGTGGGTTTGCAGCATCGATGAAGGAACAGATAGTGAAAAACATGGAGTTAGGAGAGAAAGGCTAAAAAAAAGTAAATAGTGCAGAAATAAAAAGAAAGAAAGATGGCTATATTAATGGTAAAAAAGAAAGAAAGAAAGAGAAAAAGAAAGGAAAAATGGAAACGTGAAAGAGAGGCTCAAGAAAAAAGAAATAAAGAAAGAAAATATTAGACTGTTAGAAGGCAGATGAAAAAAGAAAGATAAAAAGACAGAAGGATTATTAAGAAAGAAAGAAAGAAAGAAAGAAAGAAAGAATAATGATAAAGCAATAGAAAGACAGGAACTATGAAGAAAATTGAAAAGTTAAAGTAAAGCTCAATAAAATAGAAAGAAAGCAAAAATATATTCACGGAGAAAGAAAACGAAAAAAAAAACGAAAGAAAGAAAGAAAGAAAGAAAGAAAGAAAGAAAGAAAGAAAGAAAGAAAGAAAGAAAGAAAGAAACTGATTGCTTTAGATAAAATAATTAGCTCAAGATCCTGGTTGGTAGTTGAAATGTTGATTTATTTCACTTCTGAAAGAAAGAAAGAAAGAAAGAAACAAACAAACAAACAAACAAACAAACAAAGGAAAAACTAGTGGGAAAGAAAAAATTAATGGAAAGCAAAAGAAAGCAAGAAAAGGTGAAAAGTAAGAATAGCTAGAGTAGTGAAAGAAAGAAAGAAAGAAAGAAAGAAAGAAAGAAAGAAAGAAAGAAAGAAAGAAAAAAGCAAACAAACAAACAAACAAATAAAAAGGAAGACAGGCGGGAAAGAAAAAATAATGGAAAGGAAAAGAAAGCAAGAAGAGATGAAAAGTTAGAATAGATAAAGAAGTGAAAGGAAGAAAGAAAGAAAGAAAGAAAGAAAGAAAGAAAGAAAGAAAGAAAGAAAGAAAGAAGCAAACAAACAAACAAACAAACAAACAAACAAAAAGGAAGACTAGCGGGAAAGAAAAATTAATGGAAAGGAAAAGAAAGCAAGAAGAGATGAAAAGTAAGAATAGATAAAGAAGTGAAAGAAAGAAAGAAAGAAAAATATATTGATAGAAAGAACGAAAGAAGTTTAAAAAGAAATGAAAAGAAAGAAAAGAACTTTTCTTGTGTTTTACGGTCCCTGAATCCCAGCAGATGTTTGGGATCTTAATCAATAATCCGGATGTGCAATCGATGTGAATTCGCGTCAGGTTTCGTGTCATCTTCCCGCCGCCATAGTTGTGAGGAGCAAAAAAAGAAAGATGATTCTTTCAAACATATCTACCCGACTTTCAGTACGTTGCATATGAAAACCCACTTATGCCTCCCGGCGTACAAAAAGGTATCTTCTTGTTTTTGAGGTGTCAAAGACACATATCCGAACACTTCTTTTATATAGATGTTTCCTGAAAGAACTTTCGTTGCTAGAAGCTATACTATAGTATATTACAATGTATAAGTGTATCCGGACAACAGTTAGACGTTTCTGCCTAGGATCAGAGTGTAGTATCTGCTCAATTCCCAATAGAACCAACAGGAAGTGTACATAATAATATTTAGCAAGAAAGAATTAAGTAAAGCTACGGATTCACTTACGTGCTAATAACCTTGGGAAAGGTATGAATCCTCTTCTTCTCCCACCCCCCAGCTATGGATAAATAGCAGGTCAGACCGGGTTCTATAGCCTTGGATGGCAACTGGTCTACCGCAGAAAGAAATGGCAACCTATTGCGGGAAAAATCTGCCTCGTCAGTCATGTATCAAAAGATATATGATCGCCTAAGCGTGTATCACGCATGGCACATAACTGACTGACGTGCTAATACCCTTGAGAAAGGTATGGATGCTCTTCTTCTACCCCCAGCTATGTATAAACCGGGTTCTATAGCTTCGGATGGCAACTGGCCTACCGCAGAAAGAAATGGCAGCCTCGTCAGTCATGTATCGAAAGATACATGATCGCTTACGCGTGTATCACGCATGGCACATAACTGACTGAATGCTACGGAGATGAGGACAAGAGAAAGATGGTGTGGCATTTGAAAAGATTAAAGGTAACCGAAAAATAAAATAAAAAACATGTGAAAGGAAAAATAAATCCATGTGTGTAGAGACGGAAAGGATGGCGAGTAAAGAATGACATAGGGAGACAGTCTTGCAGGGAGGGTGCCAAGAGACAATAGGCGAAAAAGTGAAAGACAAGTCGAGAGAGTATCTGTCTATATTTCTGAGATGAGGTATTATGTACACTATTTACATTATTCGGACACATGGCACAATGGATAAAGGCGTTAGTTAGATCCAGTGACAGGACCCAAAGAGTGTGAGTTCAATACCCAGTTAAGGCAGTGGAGAACTTGGAGAGGGGAATTAACAGGAGATAACTGATAACTGACATCCATTAAAACATGGCAGGTGGAACTAGAACAGTCTACCCCAGTGAGCGAAATAAAGGGTCCAGTTCGACAGTCCAACCACCTGAAGAAGGCCGGACGGTACAACAACCGAAACGCTGTAATAAATATGGCGACAAAGATGAGGATAATAGTCCGAATAATGTAAGTCAAGAGAGTAAAGGCGTAATATTGCCTTGGATTATACGTTTTTTTTATGTAGAGATAGAGCAAAAGAAAGACGAAAGTGAGGATATATTAGAAAACATTTGTGTATCTCTTATTCCTTTTTCGCATATGGGACGAAGCTATTTGTCTAGGGTTTAGATAATACAAAAATTGGACGTGGATTGTCAAAGATTACGGCTAGTTAAGAAAAGAAAAACAGAAAAGAAAAATTTGACGGGCAAAGAAAATTGAAAGGGAACAGATGAGAAGATACGGGCAGGGTATCAAGCAACATTAGATACATGAGATTATCTGCCAACAATGAGATTAGCTGCCAACAATGACATTATCTGCCAACAATGAGATTATCTGCCAACAATAAGATTAGCTGCCAACAATGAGATTATCTGCCAACAATAAGATTAGCTGCCAACAATGACATTATCTGCCAACAATGAGATTATCTGCCAACAATGAGATTAGCTGCCAACAATGAGATTAGCTGCCAACAATGAGATTAGCTGCCAACACACATGTAATGATCACAATTACTTTAGATATAAAGAAATGGAATGGGAAAGGACATTGGAAGAGATAAGGAAGAGAATGAGAAGATACAGGTAAAGTGAGAGGGAAGGACAAAGGCATTAGATTATGAATATTGGCATGTGCCAACACGCGTGTAATGCTCACAGTTAGTTTAGATAAAGAAAATAGAGACAAGCAACAAAGATTGACAGGGACAGGGAAAATAATGAGAAGATACAGGCAAGGCGAATAACAGTGGAAAGGCGAATAGTATAGTGGATATACTTCGTTGGCAACGCATGAGGAACGTTCCCGTGTCCAGTTAGTTTACATAAACCAGAAACGGAGATTGGAATGGATAAGGGAAAGAATGAGAAGATACAGCTAAAGTTTAAAAGAAAGGCATAGTCATTAGATAATTGATAATCTTGGTTGTCAGCACCCGTGGAAAGTTAATGGGTTTCAGTTGTCTTTCCAACACTCATAACTCTGCAAGAAGAGCTTTTCATGCTGTTCTTTGCAGATGGAACCTTCATAAATAATTAGTTACATATTAGTTACATTATTTATATTCAGTCTATTGTCCTCATCTTTGTTGTTTTTATCACAACGTCTGGGTGGTTGCGCCCTGCGAGCTTTCTCAGGTGTATATCAGAGAATTCCGAACTGAACACTTTATTAGATCTACGGGGCTAGACTGTTCTCGTTCCACTGCTCATATCTCGGGATATAACGACTAGTTCTTATCTTATTCAACACTGTTCAGTTATTGCTCACCCGTTTCCATTGAGTACAAGTAGCCTCTGCCCGAGCCAGGGATTGAACCCACAAAACACTACATCACCAAATTCACAAAGCGCAGCTTTTACTCACTAGGCCAGTCGGTCTCAATGGAAACCGGCGGACGATAACTGAACACTGCTGAATAAAATAAGTTGGCGATATCACATGAGTAGCGAAACGAGAAATTTCTACACCCCCACCGTAGATTAAATAAAGGGTTCAGTTTGGAATTCCCTGTAGGTTTACCAAGATCGATATATACCCGACGAAGGCCGGAAGGTAAAAATGCAGAAACTTTGTGATAAAAGCAGCAAAGATGAGGACAATAGTCAAAAAGTCTTGATAACTCCTCCTTCCAGAAACTCAGACAAAAGAACCTCTTATTCTCGAAGATATTTGATACCAACTGAGCTTTATCCACCATTGGAAATAAAACGCGTTCTATTTTCAGCGGTCAAAAAAGAAACTGAAAAAGAAATTCCTTTAATCTTAAAGAAATAATGAAATCCGAATAAGCCAATCGAAGTCCTTTGATAAAATCGATCGTGCTTGATTAATTCTATTCACTTGTTTTTCCTTAATCAGCGCAGTTTCATTAAAAACTCTTTATTTTCTTTAATTAGTTTGAATCAATTAGCGTCCTGATTTCTATAATTTCTTAATATAGTTCCTGTCAACGTGTAACCAACCAGAGATATTCTAAATTTATATTTTTCGTTTTGCCTGAATTCCGTCTTGCAAGACGCTGCCTGTTCAGAGATGCAGTTTTGTTAGAAAGATAGAGTCCAGTTTGAATTCTCGGCGATGCGACCAATAGTTAAATTTTAGGTCGTTATTCTTATACTGGACGTTGAGAAGCAATACGATTTAAAAAAAAAATATATTGATTGATTGATTAAGTCAGTATCGTGAGTGGTAGTACCTTTAAACCGAATTTGCAGATCCTGCTTCATTCGAGTGAATTTGGGAGCGAAACTGCACTGGTCTACAACCAATTTTCACACATGGTACCATGAATTCGCATGGGAACTGCAACGGCCAAACCCCGGTCAGCGTCATCGACCTGCTAGCTAAACTGTGTTAGGGTAGTCGGAAGGGTTTACCGACGTGTCCGGTGAAGGGGAACGCCTCTCACCAAGCGACCATCGGCCAGTCGCTAGCCTGGATGTAGGAACTGCGCCTCGGAGAACAACGGCTTTACCAGTGGGCGGAAGAAATTCTAAGAGGAAGGACGGGGTAACATCAACATCCCCGGTGCAGAAGGCACCGACAGGCCATTGAACTAATTGTGCCTTGAATGTCACCCTGAGCCACAACTGTCAGACAGAGGGGAGTGGTGACCACATCGGCGGCGCAAAACGTACTAACTGTATAAATGAATGCATGATTGATTGATTCGTTTTCTACGGCTTATCTACCCCTTGCAGGTTATTTAAAGGAAGTAAAGGGTATTACCTTCATACATCGAATGGACGGGCGTATCATATATATATATATATATATATATATATATATATATATATATATACATACATATATATATATATATATATATATATATATATATATATATACATATATATATATATATATATGTATATATACATACATATATATATATATATATATATATATATATATATATATATTATATATATATATATATATATTATGAAATGGACAAAGTCCGACAATTATTTTAAGACATTTTTATGTCTTTTTTTTATTTTTATGAAAATTTCTCGGATATTCAGTTGTTAATACTGTTTATTATAAACAGAGCATTTACTTAAATATTTGTATCTATAAAAAGAATGTATAAACATAAATTAACAGATTAAAATATGGTTTCTTCGCTACACAGTAATAACCATGTTTCGAAAACTGAAGCTAAAAATTTCAAATTTAATTATATAATTAAATTAAAAGAATTAGTTCTGTTTCATCTTCAAGTGAACTTTATAATTAAATTTGAAGTTTTTAGCTTCAGTTTTTGAAACGTGGTTATTTCTGTGTAGCGAAGAAACCATATTTTAAATCAGTTAATTTATAATATTTATGCTCTGTAAATTTACATTGAGCATCGTTTTGTAAAAATAAAAAATATCAGTAAGAACACCGGATTATATATCTTACTGTTCTTTCTTTTCATTATATATATATATATATATATATATATATATATATATATATATATATATATATGAATGAATAAAATGCAGACAATAAGTCCGATAATGTTTACCAATTTTTTCCTGTTTAGAAGCAATATATATTAAAAAAATTAAGTCGGTACTGAACTGAATCAACTATGGATACTGCAGTAATGTCCTGAAATGCCTGTAAAGGAACAGTTTTTCCCGCTTTAATTCTAATGAACACTCAGCGCCACTGTCAACCGTTTTGCATTTAAAAGCATAATGAATAAATTACAGTAATGGATAACAACGCACAACTTAGTATAAATACTTGTACCACTGAACAACATATAGTTTTGTACTACTTGCACCCCTGAAGATGATCTTGGAAGAAGATCGAAAGTACTTGGGAAATTAAAATAAAATAAATTTAAGCAGCACATTTCTCTCATCCTTTAACATCAAGACACGGAGAGTTATTCGTGAGTATGAAAAAAAAAATTTTATTTATTCAATCAGACATGCCTAAAAGGGAATTTGCTGCCTAAATACACAAATATATATATATATATATATATATATATATATATATATATATATATATATATATATATATATATATATCGCTTGACGAGGAAGCGTGTCCAGACACCTTAACTCAACATAATTTCAAAAATTATATTAGGGGTCTCGGCTCTCGCTTTTGAAACATGAGAACTCTTATGTAGCGAAGGAATCATATTTTTAAAACAAAAAATTATATAATATAAGCTCTACTTCTGTATGGAGCACTGTCTTTTTGAAAATAAAAGCAAAAATACTAAGAAACACCGGATTATTTACCTAACGTGTTCTTTCCTATTTTTCTGCATACCTGCATATATATATATATATATATATATATATATATATATATATATATATATATATCAAGTATGTAGTGCAGTACATATTAACTTTCGTTGTCCTGTTATTAGCTGGATGTAAAAAAGACATATCTATTCTATACCTGACGATGATTGTAGGAACAATCGAAAGCTCGTACTTAAAAAAAGACCTTATAAAAATAGAATTTATAAACAGGGATCATAACATTCATCAACGGGTTCGAGGTTAATGTGTTTTATTATAAAAATTGTTTGCGAGAGTGATTCTTGCCATATCATTAACTTCACTATCTGCTTTTTGCATGAATGATTCATGTAATATATAAAGATAGATAGATAGATAGATAGATAGATAGATAGATAGATAGATAGATAGATAAATAGATAGATAGATAGATTTTAGTGTATTCGTACCATCAAAATTGGCGGCAGGAAGGGATGTATTATAAGTAATATGTATTATATTTTACGTAATTTTCCTTCAAATCTATGTACAATTTTGTAATTTAAAATAGTTCGTTGCTAATGTTAGTAATTCAATAATGCACAATTTATAAACAAATCAGGAAAGATATCCGTATTTTATCCTCATAAATGTGACATATTTACAACCAATATTTTTTTTACAGCAAAAGTTCCCAAAGCACAATAACGTAAAGTTGTTTATCTTTCTACTCAAGTTTTTGTTAAATGTCAAAATTCTGAGTGTCGAGATTCGATACTATTTAGTTCTTACTATGAACTGTGTCGCCCTAGGGAACGTTTCTCCTTGTAATTCACTGCACCCTTCCTGGCCAACTCGTTAGAAGACAGAGGGAAAGAAGGGGATCTATTTGTTGTTTGTCAGCGCGTTAGCTTTTTGCGTGTGGACCCGAATAGGGTCTTTTGCACACTGCCCCACAATTGTTACACAAAAAAAAATTAAATATACAGGGTTGATCAAAATGAATGATCTGATTTCATTAAGTGATATTTTAATAAGGAAAAGCAATAGAAAACTCCAGCCAAGTCAGAAGTATTCTACTCGAAATCAATTTTTAATTCCTGTCTTATAAATGTTCAATGTGTCCATCACCTGCATCACGGGCAACATCAATGCGATTAGAGAATTCCTCTCAGACGCGTATTAGCATATCACGATCCACTGAATTGATCACTGTTGTTATTCGATGTTTAAGGTCACGAGGTTAGTGGGCAGCGGTGGAAAATAAACGTGATCTTTTACATATCCCCACAAGAAAAAATCACACACAGAGATGTCTGGCAAGGTCTTGGTAAGTGCCTGAACGAGGCGTAGGCTGTAAGGTTTCAAATGTAGACGTCTTCTTAGCGTATGACAGATACTAGATTGAGAGATCGCAAACTCGAGGCCAGCTCGATTTGTGAACTTCCGCAGACTTCCCTTAAATGCAGCACGGATTCTCGCCACTTGTTCCTGCGAGACTCGTGATCGTCCTGGACTTTTTCCTTTTCACAGACACCCACTCCCTTTAACCTGTTTAAACCGACGTCGAATGTTCTTAGGAGAAGGTGGATTAATGTCTTTTGCTGAGGAATCGCCATTCCGGTGGTAAAAAAAACAACTGAACATTGACGGAGATACGACGCGACTACAGCGCCCCTCTGGGAGCCATTCAACAAATTACAGTATTAACAACATTTACCGGCCTGAACTGCTTAAACCAACGTCGAATGTTCTTAGATGATGGTGGATTAATATCGAACTGCCTTCGAAAAACATAAAAGGTAGTAAAGGAAAGCGAGAGTAAAGGACTAATTAACAATTATAAAAAGACAGAATGCCTGGTTGTCCGCCAAAGAAACAGCACAGGATGCGAAGTGCAAATTGCAGGCATCAAAATCAAGCAACTACAAAAATTTAAATATCTGGGAAGGGGGAGAATGTTGTTTAGTCTATCATCCGGTTAACACTCCCCTACCGGTTCTTTGAACAGGAATAGCGGTTTATACCTTATTTCCTGTTTACGGATTGGGCTTCCGGTTCCTTTTCCTTCTCTTTCACTTCTAATATCCACTTGCGTCTTAGTGACGTTATCTCGTTGTTTGGGGTTAATTGATAAAAAAAAAAACTGGTTTTAATAGTGGACGGAAAATGAGACATCGAAAACCGACGACGCATTGGAATATCGAAAGATGCCTTTCAAAAGCTAAACAAAGTATTAAGAAATAGAAATATTTCGTTAGAAGCCAAAAATTAAATAAATAAATAAATAAAATAAACAGTGCTGAATTGCTACGTAATAGCAATCCTCCTATATGTCAGTCAAGTCTGAATAATGTTTTTCGCAGATGAAGAGAAGAATGACAATACCATGAATGCGGTATGTGATCAACGAGGAAGTCTTATGGTAACATGAAATCAAAGACGTTACTTATAATAAGAATCAGAAAGAACTGAGGTTTCCCGGGAAGATAATGAGCAAAGTGGGCATAGAAAATTTGACACTCACAAGACATGGTGAAGGGAAAAAGGAACAGAGAAGACCAGCGACTAACATAACCTAACGGACTTTGAAGATGCATGGCGAAATGGGGTGTCGGATTGGTTGCAAGTGGACAGATATTGCTTAGAGCTACAAAGGACAGGAAGTTGTGGAGAGCCACAATCGCACACGTCCTGAAGGGACACGCCACATAAAAAAGATACTCCCTCCGTTCTGAAATAGTTGTACCAAAAAAAATCTCATGTTGTTCCAAAATAATTGTTCCAGTAGATAAAAAACACCAAAAAGAACAAAAAATATAATTTATTCCCATACTCAACAGTAAATGAGTAATATTAGTGAATTGTCATATAAATAAGTGTGAAATATGTCGAAACTGATATACATAAACAGTTAGATTAATAACAAAAATAACTGGGGAAGGTTTACTTTAACAAAAGCAGTTTTTGTTGCAACTCATCAGAATTAGAAATGGTTACTTCAAGTTTTCCTTCTCTTTCAAGCTTCTCTTTAGACATGTGCCGGAGTTTATAGTTGTTATCGCCGTCAACTAAAATAACTTGTTCCATTGCTAACGGCAAACTTAGAAAAGTATTGTTAAGCTTCTACTTCTGAAGTTTATTGAAGCTTTCTTCCACTGCTTCAATAAGCTGGTCAGCATTATTTGGAGGTTGCTGGTGCTGAATTGATTGAATTGCAGTAAAATAACCGAAATCAAGGACATTGAGATCAGGACTATTTGGAGGCTGGCAAACTAATTCAATTTGCAAACCCAGACGTTCTGCAGCTACGTTTAATTAATCTGCAACCTGTTTTATTGCACCACGCTTCAGGACACGATCTGTGGATCTTTTCAGCAGTGCTTGCAACACAGCACTACGTTCATTATTTGTCAATTCGTGCTTCTTGCAATTTCGTTTAGCATTTCTGCCAATTGGCTTCTCTTCTCCCATCATAATCTCTTGCCAGCGGGTGGTCTGAAAAAAAAATAGAATTTTAATGTGGTGAATAAGTGATATAATTTGCGCTTCAAATTATTCTACCTGAATAAGCTAATATAAATACTTGAGGAACATCAATGCTAACCTGTTAATGTAAACGGCAAACAGTTCGAAAAGAATTAGTATATTCCACATGAGATTTCCAGCTATGGAACAACTATTTTGGAACAGAGGGAGTATTACTTTTTACAGTTCTTTTTCATTGGTGACGTTCTAGCGCCAGTAAGAATCTGTGCATATCGGAAATAAAGAACAAGCTTCAGGTGAAACTCGAACTCGCTTCCCTTTTGTCTCTGGCTGCCAGCTGCACTGCCGTTTAAATATCAGATGAAAGAAATCTGTTTTCTGGTTGGTGTCTTTCGTCTGCCCATCTCGCGGATCCGTTCTTTTGCGCCTACGGCAGTAACAGAGTGTTAGGAATACCCCCTCTCCGATATTAGTCTGCCTTTCAGTACACTAACTGCATTTACTTACATCCTCTCTAAAAATAATGAACAGAACTCTAGCAGCCAATGTTTGGTTTGGTTGGTTTGGTTTGGTTTACGGCACATCAACTACAATGGGTTATTTAATACCGACAAAAACACCTTTTTTTTTCAAAAATGTATCGCTGGTAATTTTTTTCAGAAATGTATAGCTGGTAATATTTTTTTTTTAATGTATAGTTTGGTTTGTTTTGTTTTGTTTTACGGCATATCAACCACAATGGTTTACTGCCGACAAAGTTTCCTTTTTTTTTTCAAAATGTATAGCTGGTAATTTTTTTTCAGAAATGTATAGCAGGTAATATTTTTTAAAAATGTATAGTTTGGTTTGGTTTGTTTTACGGCATATCAACCACAATGATTTAATGCCGACAAAATTTCCTTTTTTTTCAAAAATGTATAGTTTGATTTGTTTTGTTTTGTGGCTTATTAACCTCAATGGGTTATTTAATGCTGACAAGATTTTTATTTCTGGTAATAATTTTTTTTCAAATATTTATTGCTGATAGGAATTTTTTAAAAGTATTTCTGGTAATTATAATATATTTTTACACTTTTTTTTTTTTTTTTTTAAGCGTATCACCCCGAGCAATGCCGGTGGCCACTATCACGCAAGGGGTTACAGAAGGGTTGGAGGAAGAGCAGATAGGAGTGGTAAAGGAAGGGATGTGGAGAAAGAGAAGGACGGAGGGCCGATCGAGGTGGGGAGGTTACGGGAGATATAGAGCGAGAGCAGATAGGAATGGAAGATGTCAGGAAGTGGATAGATCAAGGCAACTGGAGATGACGATTGACGCTACACTTAAACCGTTGGAGATTGTATTTGTCAGGGAAACAGTAATAGGGAAGGGAGTTCCATAGGCGAGATGTGCGTGACATGAAGCTATTGGAGTAGAAAAGACGTCTACACCTAACAGTTTCAACGGTGAAGGGGTGGGAACGGGATGCCAGCCTCGTAGGACGCTTGAATTCACGAGGCTTAGGGACAAGTGAAAGCAACTCCTCAGAGCAATTACCGTGGAAGTACTTGTAGAAAAGGCAGAGTGATGCAACATTGCGTCTGTGAGAGAGCGACTGCAGACGAGATGACAGATCAGGGCCAATCACATTGCATATCCGTCTCTGGATCTTATCAAGAACCCCGAGGCAACACGCAGGGGCCCCAGACCATAAATGGTAGCAATACTCCATGCAAGGTCGAATGGTAGACTTATAGACCTGGAGGATCGATTCAGGGGAGAATTTCCTGGCTCGGCACAGGGAACCAACTTTTCTAGCGGTGGATGATGCAATTGACTCGATGTATTTGTTCCATCTCAGATCAGCGGACAGCGTGAGACCGAGCAGCCGCAGAGAGGAACTCTCGAGAAGTTGGTCCTCAGACATTCTGATGGGATGCAGGGATGGGTCCTTGTGGTGGTTAATGGAGAGCAATTTTGTTTTAGAGGCATTAAAGTTGACCATCCATTTCTCTCCCCAGTCCACAACCGATTGGAGGTCCTTTTCAATTTGAGCTGCCAGGTTAATTTTGTCCGCCTCAGTAGATTTGTGCTTGAGGCTGGAGTAAATAGTAGTGTCGTCAGCGTAGATACCGACTTGGGAGTCTATGGCGTCTGGAAGGTCATTTATAAATATGAGGAACAGAGTAGGGCCAAGGATGGAGCCTTGAGGAACACCAGCAGTAGTGGGATAGGAGTTGGAGAAGGATCCACTGAGAACAACCTTCAAAACCCGGTTTGATAGGAACGATTGAATTAGGTCAAACAATCGACCTGTGATACCATAACCCCGGAGCTTGCGAAGGAGGCCGGCATGCCAAACCCTATCGAATGCCTTGGAGATGTCAAGGGCCACGGCACGGGCTTCGCCGTTACTATGGATAGCTTGGTAGACAAATTCAGTGATGGCCGTAAGCACATCGGCAGTAGACCGGGCAAAGCGGAAACCATACTGCTTGTCTGAGAGCAGATCGTGGGATATCAGGTGAGTAGTCACTTCGGCGTTGATAATGGCCTCGAAGACTTTGCCGAAGATGGGAAGGAGACTGATAGGACGGTAATTAGAAGGGTTGGAGGGGTCGCCAGAGTTCTTAAAGACAGGAACAATGGTAGAGGACTTCCAGCAGTCAGGAAAACAGGAGTCCTTGAGGCAGCGGTTGTACAATTTAGAGAGGGCAGGTGCCAGTTCAGGTGCGCATTTCTTCAGGACAATGGCTGGTATTCCGTCACCGCCGGTAGCCTTGTGGGGATCTAAGTTAGAAATAATGCCCAGTACCGACGACGGGGTTATGTGCAAGCCGTCCAGTAGGGCCTCAGTTCTGGGAGGGAAGTCGGACTTTCATAGTGTTTTGAGTCAGGTTGTGGGATCAACTATTTTCCCATAGCTGGGACCCTAACAGGTGCTATCACCCCGGGTCAGGATGGACCTGGGAACACCAGCAATTAAGAGATGGTTCCACGCTCCTCAAAATCTCCTGATCAGAGTCCTTGCTGCTGGACGTAGTTTATCGTCTTCCCCCGGTCGCAGATGCAGTTTATCGTCATACCCAGGACAGCTAGCAGCCATTGTCGACGCTGTGTCCTTCTCACACTATTCAACTAACCTTCAGAATATGTAGGCTAGAGAAAAATGTTTCAAATATAATTGAAGTAAATATAATTGCAGATCTTACCGAATTAGTCTGAAACTCAAGAGAAATCAAGAACTCACTTGCTTGCCTGAACCTTCCTCTCCCAAATGACTTCGTGTACCAGTGCCTTCAACGGAGACACGCGTTGCACACGAGGAGAGGACAGTAGCTGGCCGACCTATTTACACACACACACACACACACACACACATACATTCTCTCTCTCTCTCTCTTTCTCTCTCTCTCGCTCGCTCGCTTCCTCAAGAAACTATGCCTGCTACATCCTACCCAAAAATAAAACGAGAAAAAAAACTTAAGAAAATTGTCTGTTGTTGGTTGATCTGTTGATGTTGCGTCGCGATCACTACTGAAGAAATTCCAGTAAACCACAAAGATACGCAATATAGTAGAATGCCAAAAATTGAATGAGATTCATGGTATCCAGAAGAGACTCTTCATATGTTGGCCAGAGACATTTTACTATATTTTAATACAAGTATTAAAACTATGCTTTTTTCAAAATATCTAAATAATTGTACTTCCACGATTCCCGAAGACACGGTGGAGTCATGGATAGCGGTGCGGACTGAGGAATCGAAGAGCCGAGTTTGAATTCCAGTCGAATCCATTACATTAACACCCTTAGGAAATGTGTGAATCCTCTTCCTCTGCTATAAGGACAGATCGGGTTCTATGGCCTTGGGTGGCAACTGAACTACCGCAGAAAGAAATGGCATCCTAATGCTCGTCAGTCATGTATCGAAAGATGCATGATCGTCTAAGCGTGTATTACGCATGGGAAATAACTGATGGAGTTGTTTTTTTTTTTCACTTAGCTGTTTTATTGACAAAAATGGTAATATAATAGTTGCAGTATATATAATTCCACACCCTACCAAACTATTTTGAATTTTCATTCGAAATTGCCTGAAATGAGTGGAGGTCATTTGATCCCCATGGGCGCAGGAATTGTTCCAGTGATGAGAGGACTTTTGATATAAGACTTCATAAGATATAAGATATGAGAAAATCGCGCGCAAACAGGAAGTAGGGTAACTACAGTGGAGAAGTCGAGTCCTGATGCATGTCTTAACTTCTTTCTGGCCAAATTATTTTCCGTAGCAGCGTCTCTAACAAAAGCTCACGTCGCACACGTTGGCTGACCTTTCTCGCGGACAGTTTCACTTCCACGAGAAACGATGCCTGGTTCATCCTCCCCAAAATGAAAGCGACAAAAACCTGAGGGAACGTTGTTGGTTATTTAAAGGAAGTAAAGAGTATTACCTTCATACATCGAATGTACGGGCGTATCATATATATATATATTCTGAAATGGACAAAGTCCGACAATTATTTTAAGACATTTTTATGCCTTTTTTTTATTTTTATGAATATTTCTCGGATATTCAGGCCGATAAATGTTGTTAATACTGTTTAGTATAAACAGAGCATTTACTTAAATATTTTATCTATAAAAAGAATGTATAAACATAAAAATGTCTTTAATATATATATATATATATATATATATATATATATATATATATCTTGATTAAGATTGCTAGTATCCAGAAATGACTCAGCAAATGTTGGCCTGAGACATTTTGCTGTGGTTTGACATACATAGGAAATTTTTCAAAATCTTTAAATACCTATGCCTCCTCGCTTTCCGAGCATTGTAATTTTTCCTTTCCGTGTTCTTTTTGCCTGTAGTCTGTTTTATTTTTCATTGTTTTTTTTTCTTGTCGGGTGTATATTGCATTACCTTTTAGGCTTTTTCATCTTACCTTTAATTTATACTATGCCAGTTGTTGAGTTTACAGCTACTAATGCAAACAACGCTTTAGTACATTTACTGATGTTTCAGTACAAAGGGAATGCATTTGAATATCACAAAAATGTATACACACTTGAAATGCTGGTTGGGTTGAGTTAATGGATTTTACGACAGCTCAACATCTGCAGTCTCATTCAATAACAAAATATGTTTTATTTATACTTGAGTATATAGTTTACCAGGCTTATACTCGATTCTGCACGCAAACACTGGCGTATTTCAAACTTGAGTCTGTATGTAGATATTGATCGGGTTTATACTTGAGTACACAGGGTCGTTTTATCGCCTTTCCCTTCATATTCCATTGGTAATGATGAAGTTACACTCATACATCTTCTCCAGAACTATTACTTTGTGGAACATTCTCCAGAAAAGATACTTACCTGATGACTACGATATTAAAACCTATCCTACATAGCCTCATAATTACCACTTCCTCGCTTTACACACTTAAAAGAACCTCATTCAGCAACCTTCCAGCTTGAGTGGCTCTTAGGCTGTGTATTACATTAATAATAGCATAACATAGATAGATAGAAATATATGAACAGACAACCATAGATAGATAGATAGATAGATAGAAGGTTGAAATTTCCAAATAAGTTTATTAAATCAGTTTTTCAGGAAATTAAATTTCTCGGGTCCATTGGTATCGGTATTTCTAGTTAATGAGAGTTTCCTTCTAAGTTTAAGGTAATGGGGAAAGTCGTTTTTGTTACTGTTGCAGTTAGATAGTTAAATAGAAAATTTATAGTGTTTTTTTTTCTTTTGTGAGTGGTGGACATCTTTGATCTGAAACAATGTTTATGGACATTTTCACCAGGTTCTTTTATTTCAAGTATCTCTTTAATGCGTGCACTGGTGAATCACATTGAATTTGTTTGAAGCTCTATTTTGAACAATCTTTATATTTTAGTTGATCTTTCAGTTGTATTTTGGAATATTTTTCTCTTTTTTTATTTCATTTTTTTTTAAAGTCTCATCTTGCTTTAAATAATTAGCGCGTTAAAATATATTTTGTGGGTCATGGGCTATAGAAATGGTTATACATATTTTGTAAGGAGTGGCACACGTTATATTAAGCTTTTTTGTTGTTGTTGTTGCTGTTTTTTCTATTGTGTGTGTGTGGGGGGGCTCTTTAACTTAAATCACATTGGCCGGCTTGTTGAAAAATGTTTAAAAAAATAACAGAATCGATTTCCATATACAGGCGAACATGCGCACTTCGATTTGGTGTAATATGGTTAGCAAGCTTGTCTCGCTAGAACAATTACGACTGAGTAGTGAGTTCGATCCTCACTGGGTGCCTCCTACTTTCGGCCTTGTGCCACATCTAAGCTACGCTTTGGAAAATCTCTGGACACCTCGAGGTGGTATAATGGTTATCGAGCTTGTCTCGCTAGAACAATTACGACTGAGTAGTGAGTTTGATCCTCATGAGATAGATAGATAGATAGATAGATAGATAGATAGAAATAATGAAGAGATAGATAGATAGATAGATAGATAGATAGATAGATAGATAGATATATAGATAGATAGATAGAAATAATGAAGAGATAGATAGATAGATAGATAGATAGATAGATAGATAGATAGATAGATAGATAGATAGATAGCACATCTGAGCTACGCTTGGAAACTCACTACAGGTGAACATGCGCACTTCGACCTGGTGTAATATGGTTAGCAAGTTTGTCTCGCTAGAACAATTACGACTGAGTAGTGAGTTCGATCCTCACTGGATGCTCCATACTTTCTAGCCTTGTGCCACATCTAAGCTACGCTTGTAAAACCACTATTCACGTGAAGATGGACACTTCGACTTGATGATTAGCGAGCTTGAACAATTACGACTGAATATTGAGTTCGATACTTACCGTGTTCATCACATTTCCAGCCTTGTGCCACATCTAAGCTACATCAAGGCACCTCAACGTGCCTTGTTGATTTAGCAAGCTTGTCTCGCTAGAATAATTGCAAATGAGTAGTGAGTTCGATCCTCACTGGGTGCCCCATACTTTCGGCATTGTGTCACATCTAAGCTACGCTTGGAAAAATACAGTGTAACCCGGATATAAGAGAGTTGTCGGGACCGGAGACGAAGTCTCTTATATCCGGGTTTCTCTTATATCCGGGTTTGGTCTATTATATATACATTAATCCGGTTTCTCATTATATATACATTAACACAGGCTCCGGTTTCTCATTATATATACATTAACACAGGCTCTAATTTGGGACCAGAGAAAATCTCTCTTATATCCGGTTTCTCTTATATCCAGGTCTCTTATATCCGGGTTACACTGTACTTACCTGGCCCAGGGATCCGTCCCTGTGCTTGGTGGTATCACAACTACGACTACCTTGGACCAGCTATGACAAGCCAAGACTAGCTATGACTAGCTTAGACCAGCTCTGACCAGCTTGGACAAACTATGACCAGCTTAGACCAGCGGCCCGAGTGAAAACACTCCGGTCCCCACGTTAAAAACTTACCTTGTGTCACAGCCTGACTCAATGGGGGGGTCAATTAAATCTCCTTACCGTGTTAAACAAAATTTCCAGCCTTGTGACACATCTAAGCTACGCTTAGAAAATCATCAGTTCACCTCAACGTGTAATGGTTAGCAAGCTTGTCTCGTTAGACCAATTACAACTTTTTGAATAGTGAGTACGATCCTCACTGGGTGTCCTATACTTTCGGCCTTGTTTCACATCAAATCTACGCTTGGTGAAGCACCATTTTCACGTGAACATGGGCACTTCGACGTGGTGTAATGATTGGCAAGCTTGTCTCGCTTGACCAATTACGAGTGATTAGTAATTTCGATCTGCACCATTATTTCAGCCTTGTGCCACGTCTAAGATACGCTTAGAAAACCACCATATCCACGTGAACATTAGAGGGGGCGTAAAGTGAGGTAATTATAGCGTTTTGCATGAAAAGGCGCGTGCGTATTAAATCGAGACATCTTCCGATGTCAACAATTTAGTAGACTATTATATATAAACATGGCCGTTATTACAGGGGAAAAAAATAAATGAAAGAAACTGTCGGTATCGGCGAATTTTTATGCATCATATGCTACCAAACGTGACTAATTTCATGCGTTTACAATGGGAGAGTCGAATATATATATATATATATATATATATATATATATATATATATATATATATATATACATATATATATATATATATATATATATATAAAACAATTGAAAAGTTGCAAAATAAAAAAAAATTGAATGTTTTTTGTGAAAGTATTTATTTTTATTTTATATATATATATATATATATATATATATATTTGATATTTCAGATCGACCCCGATCTTTCATCTGAAATAACTGTTTTCAGAAGTTTGTTTACAAGTAGCGTCCGTCGCGAGACGCGGACGTCACGTGATATGGAATGCAACTGTGTTCGAATATTTCTAACGTAAATCTAACTGTAATAATATTTTAGATGTTGTTTAAAAAAAATTTGTAATTATATCTAAACAATTTTTTTTGTTTAACTATTGAAATATTTATAAAGATTTAAAATACCCAAGTCTTTATTTAACCCTAGTTTA
>OZ038501.1:58087754-58090254 GCA_964036315.1 Acanthosepion esculentum
AGATAGATAGATAGATAGACTTATCATTAGCACAAACCGTTACCTGTCACCCCTCCGAAAAAATTGGAAAAGAGAACTGTACCAATGTAATTAATAAATAAACGTTAACAGAAACAAGATAATTACCCCTGAAGTCATTGAAATCAATAAAACAATCCACCGTACAGATGCTCCCGGAAATGAATTCTTCTGCTAATGGGAAAAGCTCGCTGTAAGTTTTGTAAATGAGGGGAAGACGAAAAAATAAATATCTAACAATTGAAGAAGATAGGATGAAGCCTTCTTAGTTTTACTTTTTTTCCTGTTCACTTTTCATTTTCTTGATACGATAGGGTTATCTTCGCTTCCTCACTGCAGGAGTCGAAAATGATACGCATCGAGAACGAGGCACGTTTTTCCTTTGCAAATTAACATCCCTTAATTTTTAATGGGACTGATTTTCTTTTCGTCAACCAATCAGGGATGAAAGCTGAAGTTGTTTTGTAACGTGCGCATAACCTTTCGGTTAATAAGAAAGCAATTAAACGCCGGTTAAAAACAGCGAGAAACGTTTGTAGGTCGGGCTTCGTGGCACAGCGATGAACTGTTCGATAAGCGTTTTGATGATAATTGTGAACACCTACGAGATGCTGGCTAAAAGTTTGGAAAAGTTAAAAATGTGGGGTGGGGCGTAAATAAATCTGGGCAATGTGACAGATGCATCGATTGAATGATTTGTTCAAATTAACCAAGTGTTAATTAACCAAGTGTTTGAGTAGTGCCTTGAACGAAGAGATTGTTCAATCTGTTCAAATACATAACATTTTGGAATAGGGTGGTGTAGCTGTCGCCCCCCCTTTTTAGATGCGCCAATAGTTTAGTTATGGATTCTTTATCCATTTTTTAATTTTAATAATTAGACTTTTAATATGGACAGTGTAAGGGAAACAATTAGGTAAGGGCCCATTTCCATTAGAAACTCCCACAATTCACCGCAATTTCCGCCCAAGCAAGGACCAGTGGAAAGAATTGGAGGGAGTTTTGTTTTGTCAAGAATTAGAACTTAGTAGCCCTTATTACTGGTTACGGTGCACAGGTAAATATGTTCTCTTTAACTTTCCCGTGAAATTACTAGACTTATTAAGACCCCTTTTTGTAAAAATAATTTATGTTATGTTTTAAAACCCTTTTTGTATTTCAGTATTTCACGGTGATTTGAAGCTATAAATAAAATTCAAGCTCAAACATCAGTCGAGACTCGTGTTTTAATTTACGACCAGAAAAAGCAATAAGGAGCCGCTACAGGTGGCTTCGATTTATTTTATTATTATTATTATTATTATTATTATTATTATTATTATTATTATTATTATTATTATTTCCTTTGATTCCTGGTGTGTACTCATTTCTTTCCGGGGTCCTGCCCAGAGACCTACGGTTAGAAATGGCATCATGACATTTTCCACTGACAAAAAAACAAACAAGCATATTTTACATAGATAATGCCCTTCGTAAGGTGTGGGCTGTAATCGTGAGAACAATATTTTTGTATTTCTTTAAGGCATGGGCTTCCAGGAATCACTTCAATGAGACTACTGGAATCATTTCCAACCAATCCGAGGTCTCCAACTACGACAGGTATTGTTGATGTTCCCATGTGCCACATTTTTGAGATTTCGATTTCAAGGTCCTTGTATTTTGATAGCTTTTTGAATATCTTCAAAGATACATCGCAGTCAGCAGGGACTGCCATATCAATAAAGAGGCACTTATTTTGTTTGCGGTCTCTAATAACAATGTCTTGGCGGTTAGTTTTGATTGTTCTGTCTGTGTGTATTGTGTAGTCCCATAGAATTGTAACAGGCCCTATCTCTATAACCGGGTCTGGGTGGTGTTCATACCAATTTCTTTCAGTTTCCTTCCCGTAGAAGTTGCAGATTTTCCAGTGCAGATATTATTATTATTATTATTATTATTATTATTATTATCGCTGCTAGTGTAAAAGGCATTATCGCAAGTACAGACGACGTTTGTTGGCACCAGCTGACACAACATATCTAAACATGCTTCATCACATTATTCACATTAACCCTTTTTTGTTTTGTTTTTTTTTGTTTTTCATCAGTTCACCAAAGCAAGACGATAACGCCATTAAGGCTAGCGGAAGTGAAAGAGAAGAAAAGACTTTAGAAGGAACCGGAAATCCAGCGCTAAACAGGAAGCAGGGTATAATCCTCTACTCTTGTTCAAAAGACGAGGCAGCAGTGTAAACTGGACGGTAGGCAAACCTATCTACTGCTATTCAGGAGGGAATGTAACTAAAGTAAAAAGAGACATAACTTCCGACAGTCCTGACATGACGATAAAGAATGGAGAATCTGAGGAGCGTTTAACAATCTCTTAACTTTCTCAGGTCCATCCTGACCCGATGTGGTAGCACCTGCCAGGGTCCCAGTTATGGGCAAATAGTGAAAACCCAAGCAATAACAAAACGCTGTGATGGTATAAAAATACATTTTTA
>OZ038501.1:58097754-58110254 GCA_964036315.1 Acanthosepion esculentum
TATTAGTTCAGAACAAACTAAATAAAGGCTTCAGTTCCAAATTACAACGAATATCACCTGAAGAAGTCCCGGGCGAACAACGGCAGAAACGTCGTGAATATGACAATAAAGATGAAGAAAACAACCCGAAAAATGTAAACAGTATAAATGGTTACAATACCACATCTCAGAAGAAACACATAGTATATATATATATATATATATATATATATATATATATATATATATATATATATATATATATATATATATATATATATATATATATATATAGACAATATTAGTGGTGAATATACACATATATATGCAATTATATATACACATACATATATGTATAAAAATAATTCCAAGAGGATATGATCCAGGTAGAACTCAATGTCCAGGACAGAGTAAGGATATAATAAAAAGACTTAAACACTAATATTCCATGGTATATATATATATATATTTCATAATATATATATATATATTATGAAATGGACAAAGTACGACAATTATTTAAAGACATTTTTATGTTAAACATTCTTTTTTTTATAGATACAAGTATTTATATTATAAACAGGGCATTTACTTAAATACTTGTATCTATAAAAAAGAATATTAAGCATAAAAATGTCTTATATATATATATATATATATATATATATATATATATATATATATATATATATATATATATATATATATTGATATGTATATGTAGATGTATATGCTTTTATATAGAAAAATAGGCATGCTTTGTTGTAATTGTGTATTGTGAACACATATTTGGAGGGGGCGGGTATGAATATGGATATGAATGTATATATACTTGTAGGTATATAGGTGGGTATTTGTTTTTTTTGGGGGGGTTGTAAATATATGTAGTTGTTTGTATATATGGGTGTATATATGTATGTATATGGGTATGTGAGTACGTGTGCGGATATATATATATATATATATATATATATATATATATATGTGTGTGTGTGTGTGTGTGTGTGTGTGTGTGTGTATGGGTATATGTGTCGTGCCACAGATATGTGATTGCGGGGAATCTGTGTATGTATGTATGTATGTATATATTTATGAAATTGTGAGTTCGCATATATAATATGGGTGAATATGGGTGAAATGTAATAATGTAAATACGTTTGAATATTGACATATTTTTTGCATACACGAACATGTGGGTGTATATATATACATATATATATATATATATATATATATATATATATGTGTGTGTGTGTGTATGTATGTATGTATGTATGTATATGTGTGTAGGTGTGTATATGTATGTGTGTGTGTATATGTGTAAATATGTGTATGTATATATATGTGTATGTGTATATGTGTGTATATGTATAGTTGCATATGTATGTATGTGCATATGTGTGTGTATACATATATATGTGCGTATGTATGTGCATATGTATATATATGTGTATATGTGTGTATGTATGTACGTGTGTATATCTACATGTGTATGTGTGTATGTATGAGTATATACATATATATATGTGTGTGTGTGTGTATATATGTGTATGGGTGTGTATATATATGGATATATATGTGTATATATGTGTGTGTGTGTGCATGCGTACGGATGTGCGTATATATGTGTGTATATGTATGGGTATATGGAATTTTTTTTAAAAAGGACTTACAGGTCTGTTATTAATGTTTTATCCCATTTTCTCCCTTAATATTCTCCATTTGGAATTGTGAGTTTAAAATTCTTTACAATATGGAGGAAAAATTTTTAAATTGATAATTTTATTTTGAATTTAAATGTATTACCCTTTAATAATCATTATTGATGATAAAATATTTAGATTTTTGATAATTGAATACTAAAGTCATCACCTAATATTATTTTCATGAATAAAATTCAAACTGATAGAGATATCACTTTAATAATCAATTACAACTAGAAGTAAACTTATATTTTAAAATAAAATTTTAATATTTTAATGTAAATTCTATGAATATTTTTCTAGTCGACTATTTCATATTAAATCCCCAAAATTTTGTAATAAAGTTTTAAAAATAAACTTAAATCGCTAACAAACATATAATTAAATTCCTTATAGACTGTTTAAACATTCAAATTTATATCAAACATTATAATATTTATAAACTTTCAAAGTAAAGCAAAACAACAGCGTCTATTTCGGGCCTTTCATTCCAAAGAAAGTTAGTGACACTTTCTCTCATGACTTCTTTCTCTCGTTTTCTCTTTATGTCTTTTTTCTCCTCTCCCCTTCCATATCAATATATAACTTCCGTTAAGTTAACCGATTTAATGTGTCAATGTCTGGATTTCCTCAAACAATTTAAATTTGAGAGAATATAAATTTTACATCTAACTCAATCATGTCTCTCTCCCCCCTCACTTCTTCACTTCGTTAATTTACATATGCTTAGTACTGCCCGTCAAAAATGTGTAAATTTCTTTTCATTTTTCGTTTCAACCTTTGGAAGTAAAGTCTGATGATCCGCGGTCCTTTAAAAGGGCTGTAGTGAAATAATTTATTACATGGAACCTTAAAGTGGTCTGTTTTTAATTAAAAAGAATTAAAAAGAAAACTGTTGCGTAAATATACACAAAAGAATCCATGAAAACGTATGTAGCAACATTTGAAAGTACTTGGGAAGAAAATATTATAGAATTAAAATAAATATGAACTTTACCGAAAAACTAAATTTACTGATTTTTTTAAATTTTTTTTTTTTTTTTTTTGGTTGGTTGGTTGTTTTGTTTTATGGCATATCAACCTCAGTTGGTCATTTAATACCAACAAAATTTCAGAAATAGATTCATAGCGATAGTTTGGTAAAAAAAAATGATCTGAATATATAGATATATATTTGAACCATTTTTCAATTACTCATATTTTTGAGTACAATCCAAATTCATTTAGGAAATTTTCAATCTTGGATTGTTTTATTTTCGTATTTTTTTTTAATTACTCATTGGTAATATATGTTTCGGACTAGCTGTTATGGTCCAGGGTCCTTTTACCACGGTGATGGTCCAAGGTAGAACCAATGAAGAATAACTCGAACACAGGTATGGAATAACACAGATATATTACAAACAGAATATGTACAAAAGAAGTAGAAGTGTTAGTAATAACAATCAGGTTAGGTTAGAGAGAACGATGTTGTCTCGAAGTATCACTATTCCAATGTCTTACAGTAATCGTCTGACGCGACTCTGTCTCTGACTGACTCAGCACTCTGACTCGCTCACGGTCTCTCTGACTGTCTCCGCTGCTTCCTCTTGAGGAGCCGTATTTATGGGGTACGGGCTAGTCCATTACTATTATGGGTAGGTTCCCATAACACTAGCTGACTTGATAATTAGTTTAGTTTGATTTGTTTTACGGCATATCAACACTTCAATGTTGATATGCCGTAAAACAAACCACATGACAAATATTTAATGATTTTTATTGCTCGTAATTTTTTTTCATATGCATTGTTGGTAATTTTTTTTCCTTCAAAAATGTATCGCTTGTATTTTTTTTTTTCAAAAAAGTATACCTGGTAATAATTTTTCTTGTTCAAAAATGTATTGCAGGCAACAACTTTTTTACAAATTATTTCTGGTATTGAAACCTATTTTTACACTTTCATAGTGTTTTGACCCCAGTTTGAGGGCTAACTCCTTGCCCATAACTGGGACCCTAACAGGTGCTACCACCCTGGGTCAGGGTGGACATGGTTAACACCAGCAATTAAGAGGTGGTTCCACAACCCTCAAAACCTTCTGATCAAAGGGCTTGCTGTTGAACATAGTCATACCCAGGACGGGAAAAAGTTCCTGGTCACAGAAAACACCTAATTTGGAAATTTTAAAAATTAAATAAAAAAAAATTGACAGACAGAACTTATCCATATTATTTAACCAAATATATAGCAGGACAGACTGGATGTTATAAGATCACTACAAAAGTTGCAATTTTGTTTCGACACTTCTGGTGTTTTAAAGAACATTCTCACTACATAACTCTATACTTCCTTGCCTTTAAAGGAGTGCCCTTTGCCGTGCTGATGTTGCTACATGCCTTACTTCTTGCCTATCTCACACTGCGAATTTTTTCTAAGCTCTATACTAAACATTAAATCTGTTACGAAAAAAGAACTAAACAAAATGAACACGAAACGGTCAGCTTTAAAAAAGGACTCATAACTGGAAAAACCGAATGAAAAAAGAATGTTAACAAATACTTTTTCACACCCAACCCAGTTCTGTGGAATCAGAATCAACGTTGAGTTTAAGCAAGCGAATGAGCCAATTGGAGTAAAGTGCCATACAGATTTAAATTTTTCCCAATTGTGACGAATGCAGCTATCGATTTTTTTGTTTTGCATGCTAGTTAACATTCGTGTCAGTCAGCTGTTGGGTCTCACGTTGGCCAATAGAATCTCCCTACCTATTCGTGGCAGCCAGCTATAGGCTCTCACTCTGGCCAGGAGAAAATGGCCGTAAACTACATGAAAACTGCGGTATAATCATGAAAAAATCGATTATTTCCACTATCGATGGGAGTTGGGAAATGCAAAGTCGGTCTTGGCCTTCCACTAACTTGGAGCATGTGCATGTAAATTTTGGTGCAAATCCGTCGAAAATTGCGGCTGTGCATTCGTTACACACACACACACAAACACACACACACGCACGCACACACACACACACACACACACACACACATCCTGCCTTTTATATATATATATATATATATATATAAAATTGTAAAAACGATGTTCGATATTTGAAAATAAGAATCAATATCAACATTCGACAAGAAATCGCCTCAGGGTAAGACGGCTTTTTATCATGTCAGTATTTTTTACGGTTTATCAACCTTTTGCAGGTTATTTAAAGTGAAAAAATATATTTTACATTATAAGAATTGTTATAGGGATAATAATGATACAAATGTTAATAATTAACCCATAGGTGAGGGCGAGGAGAAGAGGTGGATTCATACCTTTCTCAACCCAACTGGAACTCGGTTCTTTGATTTCCAATTCCGAGCTCTTGTCCATTGCACCAGCCACACATCCAAGCTTACAGCACTTAGTATCCCCAAGCTGTCACCCATCTGAGTACTGACCAATCTCGACATTGCTTAACTTTGGTGATCGTAGGAGAACCGATGTTTGAACGTGATATGACCGTAAGCGATACCACCCACACAAACAAGGTTACAGGAACTGCTATTTCCAAGCGGTTACCCATCTAAGTACTGAAATGGCTGGGCGTTGCTTAACTTTGAGGATCGTACGAAAACCGTTGTTTCAACGTGATATGGTCGTAATCCATACCACCAGCACATCCAAGCTTACGGCACCTGATGTTCTAAGCGGTTACCCATCGAGGTACTGACCTGACTCGTCGTTGCTTAACTTTGGTGATCGCATGAGAACTGGTGTTTCAACGTGATATGGCCGTAAGCCATACAGCCACACATCCAAAGTTACAGAAACTGATATTTCTAAGCGGTCACCCATCCGAGTACTGACGAGGCTGGACGTTGCTTAACTTTGGTGATCGCATGAGAACTGGTGTTTCCGCGTGGTATGGCCGTAAGCATGTGCAGCTTAGCGCAAAGAACTTAATATAAAGAGTTATTTTAAGACATTTTTATGTTTATAATTTTTTTTTTTTATAAATACAAATATTTAAGTAAATGCTCTGTTTATAATAAACAGTATTAACAACATTTACCGGTCTGAATGTCCGAGAAATTTTCATAGAAAATATTCGTCCTCCGACAGGAATCGAACCTGTATCCTATACGGAACCGTCATATAGCCTGACCTGCCTTTACCGATTGAGCCACAGAGGAGCGTTCGATTAGCAAGGTCGATTTTACTGTTTTTAAACTACAATCTTCCATGATTCTCTCTCGTACATTCATATCTGCTCGATGCGTATCCAAATGTAAACAAATGACGTAATACATTATGAAATGGACAAAGTCCGAAAATTATTTTAAGAAATTTACGGCAACTGGTCTACCGCAGAAAGAAATGGCAACCTACTGCGAGAGAAAAAATCTGCCTCGTCAGTCATGTATCGAAAGATACATGATCGCCTAAGCGTGTATCACGCATGAGACATAACTGACTGACTGACGTGCTAATACCCTTCGGAAAGGTATGAATCCTCTTCTTCTCCCCCAAGCTATGGGTAAATAGCAGGACAGACTGGGTTCTATAGCTTTGCATGGCAACTAGTCTACCGCAGAAAGAAATGGCAACCTACTGCGAGAGAAAAAATCTGCATCGTCGGTCATGTATCGAAAGATACATGATCGCCGAAGCGTGTATCACGCATGGCACATAACTGACTCTCTTGAGCGTCTCTTGGTGTTTTGCATTTGGTGAACCATAGTAAAGAATATAACAGTTAAACCTTTTTCACATTGTTTCTTTTTCAGCATTACTATCATTACAAATTGGTAATGAGTGAGGTACAACCTACCAGTTTTAACTGGCGGCTTCCATAAAACCCTAACACTCTTCTCAATACGTTCGCTGATTCTTGTAATGCCGGCTTCGACAACTGTTTTTATTGCTCCTCAAATTTTCCCATATTACAGCCTCTTTAAATGATCTTCAGAACTGTTCCAAGTGCTCTAATAACGATAGGTACAACTGTCGTCATTTCCATTCATTTCTCTCGCAATGTTCATTATTTTATTTCATTTCCCTTATTACAGCCTCTTTAAAAGATCTTCAGAACTGTTCCAAGTGCTCTAATAACGATAGGTACAACTGTCGTCATTTCCACCCATTTCTCTCGCAATGTTCATTATTATATTTCATTTCCCTTATTACAGCCTCTTTAAAAGATCTTCAGAACTGTTACAAGTGCTCTAATAACGATAGGTACAACTGTCGTCATTTCCATTCATTTCTCTCGCAATCTTCATTATTTTATTTCATTTCCCTTATTACAGCCTCTTTAAAAGATCTTCAGAAATGTTCCAAGTGCTCTAATAACGATAGGTACAACTGTCGTCATTTCCATCCATTTCTCTCGCAGTGTTCATTATTATTTTTCATGCATATGCCTGTCCATAGCAATATTTACTTGCGTTTCACTGAAGACATAGTGACATGAGGTCCGTTTATTTCTACAGGACCTCCCCTAGAATCCTTGCAAATCCCAGCACATATATATGCTCTGGTTAGTCACATTTGATCTTTGATGCTTTAATTCAATCTTGACTGTGTCTTGAATTTTGTTCCAAGTGCGCCAAGTATTACTGGAACGTCTTAAGACTCATATTTTATAAAAAAATTTAGTTCTCTTTTGGATTTTAAAATCTCGGAGTCTTTTGTTCCTTCTGTTTTCTGAGAACCTTTTACTTGGTGTTAATAACTTTTGTTCATTTTCGCGAACCTGTGCTATTTGCACAGTTCTCTGTTTATGACTGTTCCCACTCTGTCATATCTGCTTTTGTATTATTTTTATTTTGAACTGTTTTTGTATTATTAATTTCAAATATACATTAGATATATATGAGGCCGTTTTTTTTTTTCATTTATGAGAGATATAATGCAGAAATTTTTCCTTATTTTCGATGCAATCCCTTCTCAACGTATCCAAGGAATTTAGATACATTATGCGGTGAGATGAATGGGGTTGCCAGATATCTCTCATTTTATCTTATTTGGAGCCAAGCTGCAAACGTACTACCATAACAATTTTTGTTTGTGTTCACAAAGGCGCTTATTCGATAATTCTGCCCGAATTATCCATTCCAGTATCGACAACAGCCCCAGGTGGGCACACGATCAGCACCTGACGCCTCGCGTCTTAACGGCTGGTAATAACACACATTAGCCGGGAAAAGGCGACCGACGCGTATAGAAAAAAAGGGTGAGGAAACCAGAAAGGTGAAGGACAAGGAAGAAAGACGGAAGGGAACGATAAGGTGGGAGTAGAAGCAAAAGGATGGGAAAGCACATCAGTTATCTGATTTGCTCGAGTCCAGTCACAATTGGCAGGTATTTAAAACCGACAAATTAAATGAAAAGATAGATAGATAGATAGATAGATAGATAGATAGATAGATAGATAGATAGATATTAATATCCTGAGATAGACAGATAGGATCAAAAGGAGATAGACAGAAATAATACCCTGAGATAGATAGTTATGATCAAAATGAGATAGATAGATAGATAGATAGATAGATAGATAGATAGATAGATAGATATGAACGAACTGGATAACAGTGTTTTTCTGGGTTTTTTTTAACAGGATAGATATGTAGGTTAACAGAATGAGATAGATAGATAGATAGATAGATAGATAGATAGATAGATAGATAGATATGATCAAAATGAGATAGATATATAGTATTATTCATAATGTCAAACAGAAAATTCAAACCTTTCCTATGAAAATGTTATTGTATTTCTAGCAGATGGAGCCGTGCGTTTTTTCCATACTTTTTACGCAGAGAAGTTCCCAATTCCACGCCGTCTTCCTACAGAGCAACGAAACAGACGACATATCGAAATTCCTTTTCATCGGACATCATTTTCATCGATGTATATCCATGTGTCGGCATTGAGCCGACACATGGATATACATCGATTCTTGCTGGGGATTTGTCTTTGTAACATCAAAAGAGACCATCTGCCTCCATATGGTTATTACATCGAAGAAGGAAGTAGAATAGAGCGGCCGAACCTTTTATTGCGTATAGCAACAAAAAGAATGCTTACAATTATCTGAAAGCAGGTCGTGATGTGGTAGCTTGTTCCAGAGATAACAAGCAATTTTCTTCATTTTGTCTTACAGCGTGGAATCCATTTCTCATCACCACCAACTTCATTTAACCGAAAATGAATAGCTTCCTGCGCTAGACGCGTAGGGGAAAAAAACAACGGTTTAAATGCCAACCGATGATTCTTTTTTACAAGTTCAGGATTTTCTAACGGCTATGTTTAATTTTCAGTGGGTTTCGTCACATTCACTTACGCGCCAAGACAAAGGTATGAATCCACGCCTCCCCATATATATGGATTAAATAGTAGGATTTGTATCTGGAAAAATCATAGTTATTCTCCCCTAAAAATTGTTAATGCAATATTTACTCGCAAAAAAATAAATTCTTACAATCCTAAATATGTTTGGGGTTTAAATAATCGACAAAGGTTTGATAAACCGTAAAAAACAGAAACCAGTCACTCAATCATTCCTAGCTATTGAATATTTTTCTATATCTTGTAAAAGATGTACACTCACGAATCCCATATATATATATATATATATATATATATATATATATATATATATATAACATAGATTAAAAATCCAAGATTACCTCATATATATATATATATATATATATATATATATATATATATATATAACATTGATTAGAAATCCAAGATTACCTCATATATATATATATATATATATATATATATATATATATATATATATATATATATATGTGTGTGTGTGTGTGTGTGTGTGTGTGTGTAATTTGGCAGCAACTTTTCTTTTAAACATGTGTTGAATGTTAAAGACAACATCGTCCTGCATATTTTGTTTTGAATCAAATAAAAAGTCTCATTAGAAAATATGAGAAAATTCAAAAGAAAATATGCAGGATTATGTTGTCTTTAACATTCAACACAACATATATATATATATATATATATTTATATATAAAACATAGATTAGAAATCCAAGATTACCTCATATATATATATATATATATATATATATATATATATATATATATATATATGAGGTAATCTATCTATATATATATAACATAGATTAGAAATCCAAGATTACCTGATATACATATATATATATATATATATATATATATATATATATATATATATATATATATGAAGTAATCTTGGATTTCTAATCTATGTTATATATATATATATATATATATATATATATATATATATGGAGAGAGAGATCGATAGATAGATAGATAAATAGATAGACAGATAGATAGATAGATAGATAGATAGATAGATAGATAGATAGATAGATTAGAAGTCCAAGATTACATCATTCGCATAACTATTTCGAACCACAAGATTTACTTGTAGAAAAAGAAAACTTGGATTTCTAATCTATGTTACACACACACACACACACACACACACACACACACACACACATATATATATATATATATATATAGATATACATATATATATATATATAGATAGATAGATAGATAGATAGATAGATAGATAGATAGATAGATAGATAGATTAGAAATCCAAGATTACATCATTCGCATAACCACAAGATCGTCGGATCATTGACTGGCGGAACCTTTCAAATACTCTCACACGGTGTCGAATGGTTTCGCACGCCCCCATGACACGTTGATGAAGAGTCTCGGCATTATTAATGTCTGATGCATAAGCCAATTGCTTTACGCGGCCCCAAAGAAAAAAATTCGAAGTACTGAAGTCGTGGGAACGTGCAGGCCATGGAAGTACCTACCCATCCTTCATGGTAGATGTCAGCGATTGCATTGCGAATGATGCGACTAAAATATGCTGGCTCCCCATCGTGCGTGAACCACAAGCGTCTTCGTATTAGCAGGTGTCTGGAGTAGTGTTCTTAGTAGTGTCTTTAGTAGGTCTGGAAGTGTGTTCGAAATAAAGTTCCTGTAGACAGCTGCTGCTGAGAGAACATATGGACCTACCAGACAGTTACCTACAATTCCAGCCCAGACATTAATCGTAAGTTTTAGGCTGGTGGCTTGACTGTATTGTAACAGGGGGATTCAGATCCTCTCACCAAATGTTGCCTCATCCGTAAACAAGACAGAAGAGACAAACAAGAGATTGGCAGTTTATGCAATAAACCGTCGGCACAAGTTCTCCCGTGTTGAGGGACCAGAGAGCAAAAGACCCTGCACACGTCGCAAATGATATGGATACAGGATCTGCTCTTGAAGTACTCTCCATATGGTAATATTATCGTCTTCAAATTTGTTCTTCGTGGTCTTCCTCGATCCATAGTTTGTGGTGCCACGGATCATGTCTCAGCAACGCGACGATATACAGCAGCAAAGTTTGGATGACTCGACTATCTGATATAGCCGTGCAGCCTCGCGTCCACTACCATTCTAGGGGTGGTATATAAAAACCCTATCTGCTTACTCACTATATGAATATCCTGCTATAGTTAAACGGAACACTTCTCGGTTAACTTACTACTACACACGTTAAACGCTGAAGATAAGACTAGCCATAAATATACACGAATGATAAATGTAACTCAGTCTACATAGCGCCATCTACCATAGCATTTCTTAAAACTTAATAACTCAAAAACGAAGGATTTGTAGACACATGTTTGTGTGGACTTTTGTCCTTGCTTGTGTGGGCTGAGGAACCCACTGCCAATTTTTGTAAAAGTATTTTTGATAAAGCCTATATATATATATATATATATATATATATATATATATATATATATATATATATTGAGACATTTTTTATGTTTATACGTTCTTTTTATAGATGCAAATATTTAAGTAAATGCTCTGTTTATAATAAACAGTATTAAACAACATTTACCGGTCTCATGGAAAATTGTAGTTTAAAAACAGTAAAATCGATCTTGCTAACCGAAACGCTCCTCTGTGGCCGGTTATATGACAGGCTATATGACGGTTCCGTATAGAATACAGGTTCGATTTCTGTCGGAGGACGCATATTTTCTATAACAATTTCTCGGACATTCAGGCCTGTAAATTACGTTAATACTGTTTATTATAAACAGAGAATTTAGTTAAATATTTGTATCTATGAAAAGAACATATAAACATTAAAAACATGCCTTTAAAACATAATCTGTTTTTTTTTTTTTATCAATTCACCCCAAGCAACGCGATAATGCTACTAAGTCGCACTAAGACTGGGAGTGAAAGAGAATGAAAAGAATTCAGAATCAGCTGGAAACCTAATTCTAAACAGGAAACAGCGGATAAACCTCTATTCATGTTCAAAGGACCGGGGATGACTGGAAAGCTGTATCACGTGACTTGATGGTAAATAAATAAATAGATGAACTCTGGTTTGCCGCCGTCACGTATTTTGAAATGAATGTGAGGAAGGGACAAGAATGCATAACAGAACATATAATTATTATTTTGAAAAAAAAATAATCTAGGAAAAATGAAACTAAATGCACAAAAGGAGTCATCCCCGGGGCTACTATTATCTGTATGGAAATGTCTTTTTCTTCAATTGTGTATTTGGCTGCCATATTTTATCTATATGATGACGATATTTCGTGTTGGCGTATCCTACCTGGTCTTAACTGTTTTATAATATTCAAATTTAGCTGTGGTTACAGAACATAATTTGCCCTATTTACACATGACAACAATTATATGAATAAATAACTACACTTATGGTATACAAAATAGTTATTTATTAATCGAAAAACCTAGCTGAAAAATTACAAATATTTTACAAATAAA
>OZ038501.1:58115254-58127754 GCA_964036315.1 Acanthosepion esculentum
AGGATAGCATCATGAGTAGAAAATGTATTTTTTGTAACAAATCAGTTTACATTATTCGGACTATTGTCCTCATCTTTGCCGCCATGTTTATTATTAATAATTAGTAATAAACATGGCGACAAAGATGAGGATAATAGTCCGAATAATGTAAATAATGTACATAATACCTCATCTCAGAAATATAGACAGATAACAAATCAGTTTGTAGATCAGGTTTCATCGAAGTGTTTTTGTAAAGAAGGCTTTTGTCGAGAGTCAAATGTATTGCTGATAATATTTTTTATCAAAAGCGTATTGCAGTTATTTTTACTATAAAAATCTATTTTTACACTTTCATAGTGATTTGACCCAAGTTTAGGGGTTAACTATTTGCCCATAGTTGGGACCCAAACAGCTGATTCCGTCCCCGGTCAGGGTGAACCCGAGAACAACAGCAATAAAAAAGAGGTGGTGCCCCGCTCCCCAGAACCTCCTGATCAGAGGCCTTGCTACCGGATGTAGTTTATCGTCATAGCCAGGAAGACCCAGGTTTTTAGGTTTGGAAAATATGTTTATTTATTTATTTCTTGTTTAAACAAAAAAATTAATTAATGCTCAAATTTTAAAATATGAAGAAAGATGTTTCCTGCACGATAGTTAACGATCAAGTCTTGTACACAACTTCGTTCTTCTTCTTCTTTTATGTATGTTATGGGAACTTACCCAATAATAATAATGAATTATTCCGGACATCATAAATACTGCGTCTCAAGAGGGAGCAAACAGTTCAGGTTCAGAGTCAGTCTTTTTTGGACGACTCGGCTAGACGGTCGAACTCTCTGCCTCTGGGCAAAGAGGAACCCGGACGAGGTTCCGCCGAAGGGCAGAGCCTCGTTCGGGGAGGTTGACCAACCCGATCCCGTTTAGACGGGTTCTACGGGCATTTTTTGGCTGAGCCTACGGGATCGGGAATACCCACGGTAAACTCGGCCTTGTGCCACATCTATTCAGAGTCAGAGTCAGAGACAGTTAGCAGAGTCAGACGATTACTGTAAGACATTGGAATAGTGATACTTCGAGACAACATAATTCTCTCTAACCTAACCTGATTGTTATTACTAACACTTCTACTTGTTTTGTACATATTTCTATTTATAATATATCTGTGTTATTCCATACCTGTGTTCGAGTTTTTCTTCATTGGTTCTACCTTGGACCATCACCGTGGTACAAGGAACCTGGACCATAACAATGTACAAGGACGTGGGAGATCACAGCTCTCCACAACATTCTATCTCTTAGCAGTTTTTCTCACTTTGCTCAAATGAAAAGATTATGTGCGTGCATGCTTTGCTTGTGTCTGTGTATTTTTTTGTGTCTGTGGTAATGTTTAGCGGAGGAGTGAGTTAGAATTCCAGTCGAGTTAATTAGATTCACTTATTTGCTAATGACCTTGGGAAAAAAAGGTATGAATCCATCTCTTCTCCCCCAGAGTTTCGTAGACGGACCTGTCCTTCCATTCTTTATGGTGTATCAGCAACTGACTGCGTATATTTTTGATTTTTCTTTTTTTATGCACTTATTATTGGTGCAATTTTTTTCAGTATTGTTTATGTTCGTGTGTGTGTTTGAGCGCGTGCGGCCATGCACCCGTCTGTGCAGATGTGCATTCGCCTGTCTGCGCGAATGTGAGTACGTGTAGCGCGTCGTGATCATTTGTCGTTTTCTTCATTTTTTCCACTTTACACCCTCTCCTTAAATTTTCTCTTTTTTTTTTCATTTTCCTCTTTTCTTTCAATTGCAGGCATTTGTGGGCAATTATTACGTTCTCTTGAAATGCCACCGTTTTTAATCTTTGAGCGTCTAGTCTTTTGGGCTATTTCGCTTTTTACATAAATGATTGATATTAATGCTTGAATGATATATATATATATATATATATATATATATATATATATATATATATATATATATGCGCACATACACATATTTATATATCTTCACTAGGATGTTACATTGTTTTCTTATTTAGTTTGGTGGTATCTTAAGTATTAGTTGTATCAGGTTAGATTTATAATTAAATTTTTATATATTATTGTTTGAATTTATGTGCCTGTGTCTGAATTTAGACGCTTGTGCACACGCACACACACACACACACACACACACACACACACACGAACATTTATGCATGTATTTATATACGTATATACACACGTGCACATATACACACATAAACGCGCGTACACAAGTGCATGTACACTTATATTTGTATATTGTTATTAATAAACTAGTGCTTAAATGGTAAACTTATTTATTTCTATTTTTAGGATATTAATCATGGCTTGACCGTTGGGTTTATAGAATGTTTTCTTTGTTGTTTGAATATGTATATATAGCATATACACCGGCACACACACGCACGCACATATATGTAACTGTTATATAGATACGCACACACACAAACACATATATGTAACTGTTATATAGATACGCACACACACACACACACACATATATATATATATATAAATATATATATATATATATATATATATATATATATATATATATATATATATATATATATAGTATTTAGATATATTTAAAATTCCATCGACGTAAATATAAGTATCAATGAATTATTCAAATGAAATTGTACATGAATTTGGTGATGAAATTCAGTTTTGCCCTGAGAATCAGATGAGTAAATGCCTACATGCGTCGGTGCTGCAACACGCATGTATTTAAATTGTATTCAGATTTTGACTTCCGGTAAGTGGGGTCCCTCTAACGGAAGTTGGGATATAATGCTCAACAAAATACTGTGTCTGTCAGCCTCTGGTCATAGTAATTAATCATATCAGTCGTCTGATTGGTTACAATTTGATCGTATCAGTAAATCAAATTGAGTGTAGCTGTAACGTTTCACACAGATGCTTTATGAAAATCGTATCGATCAGCGTTCCATTGATCTGCCACGGATCAATAATTGCTGCCTATTGTTATTCACTGACATATTTATTTATATACTATCGCGAACGTTTCCCTTCGAATAAAGGCTGGATTTTTTTTTTTACCTTTTAGCTTTTTTTTTTTATCTTTTGTTTTAGCTGAGCTAACAGTGGAATGAGAGAAAAAAAACGGAAAGAATTTCTTGTTTGGTCATTAATTTGTTTTGAGAATTTATTTTCGGTGTTAAACTGGTAAAAAAAAAGTTCTTTCTTTATCCAGACTAAGTTTAAACCGACGAACAACGAGACTTTATCTCATAAAATGACAGTCAACGTCAGAGTAAAACTCTTAAAAGCATCAAATACAAGCCATTGGCCATTTTATGAAATCAAAATTCATTTATAAGGCGCTGTACAGATATACTGCGATGAATTATTTCACAGCTATGGTTAATCAGACAAAGGGACATCAATGTGCATCAGCGGCTAGAATCGAACTAACTGCATTAACATTATAAGCACAATATTAAGCGTAGTACTAGATTGGCAGTTAAGTCTCATCAATTTACAGTTGAATTGGCTAGATGTAACCGTAAGTTCTATACTAACAGTCTCTTATCTCGTACGTCTTGCATGTTGAACTCTTTTCCGGCTCTATGTTTGCCAGCCAACTTTGATTTTGCAAAAACTTACCTGCAATATCAATCGTTATCTAGTCTTCTTGATTACTATTCTTCTTTTCTTCTCGCTCCTTAATAATGTTTCTTTTTTTGCTTATTCTTTCACACTCAGTAACCCGTGGTGTCTTAGTAACTTTATTGCCTTGCTTGAAATGAAATGATTGAAAAAAAAAACACACTGGCTGAGTAATTAGAACGTTCGCTTTCCGACCATGAAACCCAGGTTCGAATCTCAGTGTGGTCGATTTGTGAGGAAGATGACTTTTTGATGTCAGCCAGGAGGCGATCCCATTATAAACCGACCTGAAACCATACCATGGGTTGGGATTGAGGTGGTTGTTTAGGGTTAGGTTTAGGGTTAGGGTTAGGGTCAGTGAAATTGACCGTCGATGATTGTGTTTGCACGAAGTCATAAGTCATCGTTTCCCTAGTGTTGGAACGTACTAGCCTCGACCATGCTCTCTCTCTCTCTCTCTCATTCTCTCTCTCTCTCTCACACACATTCTCTCTCTCACTCTCTCTCACACTCTCTCTCACACTCTCTTTCACTCTTTCTCTCTCTCTCTCCCCCAGAAACTGTAACTAAGGTCCGCTCAACATAGTTACGGTATAAACAGTTGAATTCTGCGGGTATTGAACAAGCACAAAATTGTGCCTGAGCATGTGACTACAATAGGGAACAGCTACCGATGGATTAACTCCTGAACACTGACATTCCCTTTCTTCCTGATTGTCAGTGCTATTCACAATTGAAATCGTTAACGATTAATTTATATTTACACAGAATGGTACTATTCTGTCAGTAACATTTGCCTTAATTCTTGACCACTGACAATTCCTTTCTTCTTGATTTTCAATGCATTTTATAGTAAAACTAATATCGGCGCATTTGCACTTACATATATTAACTGATTTTTTTTGTTTGTTTTTTGTGTGTTTGTTTTACGGTCTATCAACCTTTTGCGGGTTATTTAAAACCAGAAAAATATTGTTAGATTGTAGGAATTTGGGGGATATAATAATTTTTACCAATACAAGTAATACTAATTAACCAATAGCTAGTAAGGGGAGAAGTGGATTCATACCTTTCCCAAGGGTATTTGCGCGTAAGTGATCATAACGAACCCGACTGGAATTGGAACTCGGCTCTCCGATTCGAATTCCGAGCTGTTACCCATTACACCACCCGCCCATCCAAACTTACATCAGCTGGTATTCCTAAGCGGCCATCCATCTAGGTGCTAACTAGGCTTGATGTTACTTAACTTCAGTGATCGTACGCGACCCGGTTATTCAACGTAAAATGGCCGTCAGTCGTAGTTAAATATAATTGCCCTCTTCTGCTTGTAATATTTTACATTCGTTCCCATTAGCAATATCTTTTTTTCAGATTTTAAATGCATTTCTGTAGTAAACCCATGCCGTTCTTTACTTCAGGACAACTCATGGTGCAACCTTTCTTTTATGCTTTTATTCATATTCTTTCATTGAATGTAATAGACAAGGAGAACGTTTTTTATTAAGTCTTTAATGTTCTGTTTATTCTGTATTTTTCTTTCTGGTGACTAAGAGAGTTTAGAATCTTTCCTTCTTGATTAATGTCCCAAGAGTTTTCGGCCAATTAGACATTTCCAAAGGATTCGTTGTTAGTATGATTTCCTGTATTTATGTTCTAAGTTGTATTGTGCGGGCGTAAAATCAATTATAACTTGTAAGATAGATTGCATGGTCATCGGCAAACAGATGAACCCGAAATGCGATTTACATGTCGGGTCCACTAAAATCAAGCAGGTGCGGGAATTTAGATATCTGGGAAGTGACCCGAAGACGTATTGGGATGGCCAAGGTCGCATTCCAAAAGTTGGGCAGAGTATTGCAAGACAGCAGGATCTCTGTGGTAAGAAAGAAAGGAGTACTGAGCTGTTACGCGATATCTATCCTACTTTATAGCAGTGAATGTTGGACGATTTCCTCAAAGATAAAGAAGAAAATCGAGGCGACGGAGATGTGGCTCTACAGAAGGATGTTGAGGATACTATGGATCGAGCGTGTGAGCATCGATAAGGTCTTGTAGAGGATGCAAACAAGGAGGAAGCTTATATTTAACATCAGCTGAAGTTGCTGGGACACGTAATGAGAAAAGAGGGCCTGGAGATTCTGATACTCACAGGGCGAACAGAGGGACAAGGGAAAGCAACGCATAACATACCTGGCGGGCTTGAGCAAGTGGTTGACAGAAAGTGGCCTGGGGGAGATGGCAGAGGGAAGGAACTTGTTGAGAGCTGCAAGGGATAGAAGGAAGTGGAAAGCCATGATCGCCTGCGTCCTGAAAGGACACAGCACATAAAAAGAAAAGATACATTTGCAACGAATGCCAAAAGTTTGTGCTGCAGTAATGAAGGCTAAAGGAGGATATTTTGACGAGAACAAAATTTAATCATAAAATACTTTTTTTTCTTTTTGTCATAATAAAATTTCTAATAAATCACGTCTCACTTTTTTTTAAAACATGTATAATAATTTCCTCTTATTTTAAGTACTTTTGGGGCCAATCTAAAAAAATTACCAGGGGTCACCTCAAATCTTTGAACTGTAGTGTAGGTCAGTGACTATGCCGGATGATCTGAAGAGCACAGTATAGACTTGACTCGATGGGAATGATAATTTCAAATGTTGTAAACGACATAGATTTATGAATGCAAACCAAAGGCAATTACAAAAACTAGACGCTTAAATTTCCAGTTACACAGAACACAAGGTCTGGATATCGTGATCAAAGAGAAACAATTTCGGATGGTGAATGGCGATTTGGCAGAAACGCGGAGTGTAAAATTAACAGAGAGCGAAGTAGAAACATTTTATTATGCCAAATAATTTATTCATTTTAATCATCAGAAGATCAGAAACAGCGTAGGGTCCAGTATAGAGCCCCGGGGAAGGCCCGCGTTCGTGTGAAAGGATCTGGAAGTGATCCCGCTCAGAAATGATTTTCATTTCACGATTTGATACGAACGATTGGAGTAAATCAAACAATCGTTCTGTAACACCTCAGCCCTGACGCTTACGTAGAAGACCAGCATGCCAAACCCTGTCAAACGCCTTTGAGATGTGTAAAGCCACAGCTCGAGTTTCGCCGTTATTATCAAGAGCTTGATATACATAAGTGATGGCTGTAAACACGTCAGCAGCAGAATGGTCAAAATGAAATCCATATTCTTTGCCAGAGAGTAGGTCGTGAGAGGTAAGATGCTTAACTACTTCAGCATTGATTAAAACCTCTAATATTTAGCCGAAAAGGGATAAGAGTCTAATAGAGCTATAGTTAGTGGGGTCAGAATGTTCTTAAAAACAGGGATTACAAAGGGGGACTTCCAACAAGCTGGAAAGCAGGAAGCAGCGAGGCAGTAGTTGTAGAGATTGGAGAGAACAGGGACCAGTTGGGGAGCACATTATTTTAGGTCGACGGCTGAGATTCCGTCACCTCCGCTTATCTTATGGGAGTCTAATTTAGAAATGATGTCCGAGACCAGTGACGGGGTTTTTGCGCATATCACTCAGTTGAGTCTCAGTTCTAACGAAGAAATCCGGTGTGGGTACCCCAGATAAGTCGAGTGTTGAGTTGGAAGAGTATTATCGAGCAAAGCATCCCACCATATCAAAGGACTTCGAATTGATTGAATAGGGGAGGGATTGAGGATTTGCTGTTGTTCAGCGCACTCTTGCTGATCCGGCGATAACCTCTAGAACCGAACTTTCGAGATGCTAATACATTGTTTCATTCTATCATCAAACAGTAACTTCCCTTCATTGAGGACACGCTTACACTCGTCACGAGCAGAGACGTCTGTTGCAATCAGACGTGTCGCTCTGGTACAGACGGAAGAAGTGATTCCTGTGTGCTCTAGCGGCCGAACATGCAGGTGAGAACCAGAGGTGAACGCAGTTTAACTTGGCATTTCCTTGCTGGAATGAAAGCATCGATGTCGGCTTTCATCCAGGAGGAGACCTCGGACACGCATTTTTAAACAGGATGATTAAAAACTTCTTTCCAGGGGCCGCCACACAGGAAATCAGTCCAAATCTGTCGCTGATAACAAAATGATATTCTGTTAGTAGGAGGTTCTTGTCTAGTGCGGGAGCGGGAGGAAATGTTTACAGACACTACCTCGTGATCAGAGTTGCCAAGAGGGCAGAGCTGTGCAGTACGACAAGAATCAGGGATAGAGTTAAAAAAAGAGATCAAGAAGCGAAGCATGTCCGTCAGGCTTACTGAGGAAACGCGTGGGGAACACAACCATTTGTGTGAGATTTTGAGAGATTGAGAAATTAAGGGTTTGGATGCCAGAGAGGTCAGTGACAGAGTGTTTAAGCCACCTGTTATGGTGGCCATTAAAGTCACTGAGCACGATTATGTTTGCAAACGAGTGTAGAGAGATGGATTTTTTCTATATTATCGAAAATACTATCTAGTACGCAACTTGAGAGGAAGGGGAAGGCTAGAGAGAGACTGAGACACATGTAAGAGTGATGTGAAGATTAATGATTCCTTTACTCTAACTAAAATAAATAATCTTTCAAAGAAATCTCTGTGCATGAAGTTAAAAAGAACACATTTTGGTATTTTAATATGAATTGTAATAATTCTATAAAAATAAACATTTATTTTTTTAAATTTCCAAATATGTAAAACGTGTGTATCTGTTTCTAGTGTCTGTGTGTATATATGTCTATGCGTTAGTGTGTTTATGTATCTCTGTCCGTGAAATTTTAGTTTAATTTATTGTACGTTTATGATCAGTACTGCTGACTCATATCATATATCCTCAATACTACCCCATTCACACTCCACACCCAACCCGCCAGTCGACAAGTTAAGGCTGCCACTTTCTATGATTTTGCCGGCTTTAAGTTTCGATAAATTTAATTTGACCTTTATTCAATTGATTCATACCGCTAAAAAATTTATACAGTACGGAATAAATTATTTAAAATGAACATTTGAAAACAGTAATTTGAAATAAAAATGTGTTCTTTGAACAACATAGCATACAAGTCATTAGAGATTTTAAAAAGATTATTTATAAAATTAAAGCTGGAAATACATTTCCTTTTAAATATATCTCCAGATTAAAAGATCAACGCAGCCCGACTAGCCACGTTAATTTTATTTCATTTTTTTTTTACATAATTTCTTTCTTTGTTGTTTTTCTTTCTTTCTTTCTTTCTTTCTTTCTTTCTTTCTTTCTGTCTTCTCTATTATGAACAATATCAACGAAATGTATTTGGGTCAATATTTTGAGGCACGGAGTTAAAACAATTAATTTTAAGGAAGAACTAACCGTTAATTATAAGCAGATAGAGTATATGGCCATTAACAGGGGATATAGTCTAAGATGCGAGTGGGAACTTAAAAATCAAACAAGTACAGAAATTTGACTATGTGGGAAGTGTTTAATAAGATGATCAAATCCAAAGGCATATTGGAACAGAGAAAATCACTCCTAAGTAAGAAAAGGGAACACGTTGATTAAAAACAACAAAGAAAGAGTGCTGAACTACTATGTAATGTCAATCCTCCTATAATCGTGAATGGTAGCCAATTTCCTCACACTAAGTCACCAGTTCCCGTACAGTCCCTGAAGTTAAGCAACGTCAACCCAGCTCAGTAAGATGGGAATACCAGGTGCTGTAAAAATTTCCAATTCCAATTACACCACACGCACATCCAAGCTGACAGCATCTGTTATTCCCAAGCGGTCACCCATCCAGATACGACGTTGCTTAACTTCGGGGATTGTGCGTGAACTGGTGTTTCAACGTAATATGGCCGTAAGACTTGAAGGAAAATAACTTCTACTCAGAAAACTATAAAAAAGAAAAAAGATTGATGTGAAAGAAAGAACGAAAGAAACGAAACGAAACGATTTAAAAATAAAAACAATGAAAAAACTGATGGAAAATGATTTCAACTCGGAAAACTATAAAGAAAAAAATGAAATCATCTGAAAGAAAGAGCGAAAGAAACGAAACGATTTTTAAAATAAAGAAACAAAGAAAAACCTTATAGGAAATGACTTCAACTCAGAAAACTATGAAGAAAATGGAATGGTGTGAAAGAACGGAAAAAAGAAACGAAACGAAACGATTTTTAAAATAAAGAAACAAAGGAAAACCTTATGGGAAATGACTTCAACTCAGAAAACTATGAAGAAAATGGAATGGTGTGAAAGAACGGAAAAAAGAAACGAAACGGAACGATTTTTAAAATAAAGAAACAAGGAAAAAACTTATGGGAAATGACTTCAACTCAGAATACTACAAAGAAAAATGGGATAATGGGAAAGAAAGAAAGAAAGAAAGAAAGAAAGAAAGAAAGAAAGAAAGAAAGAAAGAAAGAAACTGGAGAAAAAAAGAAATGTGCCCAAAATAGATGAAATAGAACTTCTGCTCAGAAAATCCAAAAAGAAATAAAGAAAGAAAGAAAGAGAACTGGGGAGAGTTCAGAAGTTGAGTGGAGATTAGTTGTCACTTGACCTCTAGTAAAAGGCACCAGTTTCTGCTCGTCGGCAAACTATTAGGTTGGTGCAAAAATAATGTCGTTTTCTCACATATGTTACTTTTATATATGATTTCTGAATTAATTCATTGATATATATAGCCATGTTATATATCATTTTGAAGCGCGTTTTTCGTTCTATCGAATCGTGTTATTCATTACCGTTCTCAGTCTCTTCATTCATTTTTTGCAGGCTTTTCGACAGCATGGACAAAATTCAAATCCGCACGATTTTCTTGTTCCAATTCAAACTAGGCCGAAAAGCTGGCGAGAGAGCTCGTGATATCAATGATGCGTTTGGCCCAGGAACCACTAACGAACGTGTGGCACAACAGTGGTTCAAGAAATTTCGCAATGGTGACGAGAGCCTCGAAGATGAAGACGGTCGCGGCCGGCCGACTGCGGTTGATAACGAACATTTGAAAGCCTTAATTGAAGCCGATCCTTGCAAAACCACACGAGAAGTTGCTGTTGAACTCGAGGTCGACCACTCAACAGTCGTTCGCCATTTAAAGCAAACAGGGAAGTCAAAAAAGTTGGATAAATGGGTGCCGCATGAATTGAACTATAATAAAAAAATCGTCGTTTTGAGGTGTCTTCTACGCCCCTTCTGCGCAACAAAAACGACCCATTTCTTGTGACGTGTGATGAGAAGTGGATCCTCTACGACAACCGGCGACGTTCGGCACAGTGGTTGGATACCGGAGAAGCTCCACAACACTTCCCGAAGCCGAAATTGCACCAAAAAAAGGTTATGGTGACTGTTTGGTGGTCTGCGACCGGTCTCATTCATCACAGCTTCTTGAATCCGAGCGAAACGATTTCGGCGGAGAAGTACTGCCGACAAATTGACGAAATGCACCAGAAGCTCCAACGTATGCGCCCGAGATTGGTCAATATGAAGGGACCAATTCTCCTCCATGACAACGCTCTCCCGCATGTTGCTCAACTGACCCTGCAGAAGCTGAACGAATTAGGCTACGAGACTCTGCCTCATCCGCCATATTCACCGGACCTTTCGCCCACCGATTATCACTTTTTCAAGCATCTTCAAAAGCCGAGATGATGCCGAATCGGCCTTCAATGACTTCATCGCTTCCAGAACTCCGGATTTCTATGCTAAAGGGATAAATAAACTTGTTTCTCGTTGGCAAAAATGTGTCGATTCTAATGGTTCTTATTTCGATTAATAAAGTTTATTATGAAAGGAGTTATGATCTTTTGAAGTTGAGCGTCAAAAAACGACATTATTTTTGCACCAACCTAATAAATGAGCAGACATTCATAAAGAATCATAAAATGAGTCTAGAAAAGAATTAGTTGTTCTTGATCTCTGTTGAAATCTAATCGAAACCTGTGCGAGCATTTAGTGAGGATCAAATCCACTACTCAGGGCTCAAAAAGATTAACCCCGATAATTATCAACCGACGCCGAGTCACCCGGGAAGAAGGGGGTCGAAAATAGGCTTATTGTGACTTGATCTCATTTCCTGCTAAGGTAGAAAAAATTAAATTAAATTAAATTAAATCTACCATTACAAATACCAGGCATAATTCTAATGCAGCATTTTGCAGAATCTCACCACCATGAATAATTTTATAATGACATAAGTCAGCTACAAATTCTTGGCTTGATGGAGCATACTGTACGTGATTTCGACGTGGTGTAATGACTAACACGCTTGTTTCGTTACCAATTACGACTAAGTATTAAGTTCGATCCTCAGTTGGTGCTTCATACTTGTGTCGTAACTGAGATCAGCTTAGTGGTTCGCTACAGAAGTTTTCAAATTAACCTGCCATTTCTTTTCGTCTGTCTGTTTCAGTCCCTATTTATGGCAAGCCCGGATAAAAGAAATGACAGAAAAATTCTCTCAGAAGATAAAAGATAAAAATTAAGAAAAAAAAACGAACAGAAACAATATCTTTTAAAAGAACGCATTTTTTTTTTTAAATATATTATTCATTTATTGAATCATTTCGGTGCAAAGCTTTATAGAATCTGTAGATAATCTTATCGGAAGGATTCTAATTTTGTTCCCCTTTTCCAGATTATTTCTTTGTTCATTGCAATAAAACTTCGGGTTTTTTTTAAATTTCTCTTTTAATAAAGAAAAATGTCGATGGAAGGGACAAATATGGAGCGAAGTAGAGGACAAAAGAAAAGAAGAGAAACAGTGAGTGGAAGAAAGAAAGAAAGAAAGAAAGAAAGAAAGAAAGAAAGAAAGAAAAAAGAAAGAAAGAAGGAAAGAAAGAAAGAATGAAGACAAAGAGAGTTACATGTAGAATAAGATGAATACAAAGAAAGAGTGAAGGAAAGAAAGAACAAGG
>OZ038501.1:58132754-58140254 GCA_964036315.1 Acanthosepion esculentum
AATTCTTGATTGAATATGCACGGAGAAAAAATTATCAGCGCGAGATGAAATAAGAAATGCCTTCAAGTATTTTATATATATATATATATATATATATATATATATATATATATATATATGTAAAAGGCATAAACACTAATATTCCATGGTTATCATTTATTGCATTGGAATCGTAATCACGATCCAATTTATCAGTCCTGCAAATCTGGAATATTAGTGTTTGAGCCTTTTATATTCTATTCTTGCTCTCTCTTGTACATTGAGCTCTACCTGAATTTTATGTTCTTGAAAATATATATATATGTATATATATATATATATATATATATATATATATATATATATATATATATATATATATATATATATATATGTGTGTGTGTGTGTGTGTGTGTGTGTGTGTGTGTGTGTGTGTGTGAAGAAATATAGTTTTCAGGTGTGCTAAATTTATGGGATAAAGAGCTCAATATCAGAGATAGAGCGTATGTAAATATAATATAAAAGTGAACATTTGAAGTCAACACGCAGAGTCGGCCTGACAATTGCGCCTTGCATGACAAAGCCGGTCGACTCTGAGTGTTGACTTCAATATTCACTTTTATATTTATATTTACATACGCTCTATCTCTGATATTGAGCACTTTATCCCATAAATATAGCACACCTGAAAACTATATTTCTTCATATATATATATATATATATGGAAAGTACTTGTGAAAAAAAGTGATTCTCGCTGTTACAGTGCCTTTCTTGTCTTATTTAATTGTAATACTTGGGAAATTCGGTCTGGAAACGCAGTCTGATACAGCCGTGCAGAAACGCGTCCATTCTCATTCCCCGGCCGTATGTAAAAATCATATCAGCTTGCTCACTATATGAATATCCTGCCATTATTAAACGGAACATTTCTTAGTTAACTCACTACTACACGCGATAAACGTTGAAGAGAGGCAAGCCACTAATGTACACGAATAACAAATGTAACCTAGTCTATGTAGCAGCAATAACAGCCCCCAACTACACAATATTAGATGTGCGGACTGCAGATCTATACATTTATATTATACCGAGTGTAACAGCAAAATTGTCCAAGTGTTAGATTAAAATCTGAACGGTTGTATCTTAGAAATGATTAAAGATATCTTACTGGAATTCTCTGAAGTTTTTATAACATTATTGGACTCTACTCTGAACAATAAGAATGTATAATTACTCTCCAAGCTTAACAGAAGAATTGTGATGTAGTCGATCATAAACGAAAATGACAAGTTCATCATTAATTAATCATAGCTAAAGATAGGAAGCTCATGAAGGATTGATATTAAGTTAAAACATATATATATATATATATATATATATATATATATATATATATATTGTTCAAGGATCATTTTACAACTTAATCAAGATGATCTTCTCCATTTCTAACCTTCTAACGTTCTGGCAAAGAGTAACAAGTGCTTCACAGTTTTTACGTGCGATTTCATTTTCAATTCTGTTTTTTCACTACTCTTTAGATTGTCATGGCTGAAACTCATCTCTCATGTCCCAAAAGTCTTATGGATTAAGTTGGATCTTTTCTAATTGATCTCTTCAGCACTAAGTTGAAATGACGATCCCTCTTCCTGTTGTAAACTCCTGATCCAGTTTTCTCTCTACAGTTCCATCTTTTAAAAAGTTATTCACCGTTCTCTTCATGGTTCTTAAATGGACTTTGAAGATGGAAGCCAAAGTGTGAATGCTGGTACCAGAACTGAAGGCCTAAATGATCATTTTCCTTTCACCACTGCTCAGTTGGAAAGACAGTGACACAAAACAATTTTAACCTGTTCTCTTTCTAGCTGAATAACTCAGTGTTTTTCAGTGAATCTTGCGAAAAATGATGTCAAGATGGCTAATAGTCAACTGAAAACCTGACAAAAAGAAACTCCATTAATTTAGCGGTTTTTTAGATATTAAATATTTTGTGGGCTGGACAATTATGCTGTAACACCATTTGTATAATTTTGCTGTTACACCCGGTATTACGAAATATTTACACATGATCAGATTATTAGGCATATATATATATATATATATATATATATATATATATATATAACTGGCCACTCTTATTCGGAGATACCTGTCTACTGGGGTGCTAGCCAATCCCTATCGCAGATGCTCCTTTGGACACAAAGAGCCCACTTGTGGTTTATGCTGCAACAATGCTGAGCAGACCTTAATTATATTTTCTGGGAAAGAGAGTGTTATCTAGCAAGATTAATAATTTGAACAAGGCCAGCACTCTCAAGCACTCGGCCACGATGACTTGTGACTTCGTTCTAGGACAGCTATCGATATATATATATATATATATATATATATATATATATATATATATATATATATATATATATATATATATGAAGAAATATAGTCTTAAAGTGTGCTATATTTATGGGATAAAGTGCTCAATATCAGAGATAGAGCGTGTGTAAATATAAAAGTGGACATGGAAGTCAGCACTTAGAGGTGACAGTCTGTTTCAGGTTGCCTGACGATTGCACTAGCATGAAACAAACTGTCGCCTCTAAGTGCTGACTTCCATGTCAACTTTTATATATATATATATATATATATATATATATATATATATATATATATTGTCATCCACAGACTGACTGTTTCGCTTTATCACAGCTCATCAGTGTGGCTAGACATCCTCTAACTAGGATCGAAACGCCAATTCAGTCGGGGATTCTACCACTATGCCGTTGGCGCACGTCACGGAGGTCGGTGAATTTAAGTGTATTTATTTTCAGATAAACACACTGACTGAGAGAACTCGATTCGATTTACTGAAGAGCCTTACATTATTAGCCGTAAGAGTCACTGTTTACAAACCCACACTTCCTCCCCAGAGAGCTCAACCGAAATAAATTTTTCAGGAGCATATATATTGTCATCCACAGACAGATTGTTTCGCTGTATCACAGCTTATCAGTGTGGCTAGACATATATATATGCGTGTATATGTGTATGACTACGTCACTTATATGAAGTATATAAATAAACTATAGAAATAGAGTAGGCATTTGATCACACACGCATACATACATAGATATATATACTTATATATATATATTATTAAAAATTGTTTGCGAGAGTGATTCTTGCCATTTATATCATTAACTTCACTATCTGCTTTTTGTATGAATGATTCGCGTAATGTAAATTGAACCGCACCACATACTTGATATTAAAATAACTGATCCGATGTGCAAATTTCTTATCATAACGGTGGCATTCCTCTATTTATTGAACAGTTTAGTTCATGCCATATTGACTGGAAAAAAAACTACCTCTACAAAAGAATTCTCATATTACTATATTAGTACAAAAACGCACAATACAAATTTTTTTTTTAAATTCAACCTCAGTGTTGCGACCGCACGCTCCAAAAACAATTTCACAGTTAACAATAACACATTTCCAAAAAAACATATTTCGGAGTACATCTTAACTTTCGTTGTCCTGTTATTAGCTGGATGTAAAAAAAGACATATCTATTTCAATACCTGATGATGATTGCATGAACAATCGAAAGCTTGTAGTAAAAAAAAGACCTTATACAACTGGAATTTATAAACAGGGATCATAACATTCATCAACGGGTTCGAGGTTAATGTATTTTATTAAAAATTGTTTGCGAGAGTGATTCTTGCCATTTATATCATTAACTTCACTATCTGCTTTTTGCATTAATGATTCATGTAATATATATATATATATATATATATATATATATACATATATATATATATATATATATATATATATATATATATATATATTAATTCTTAACTCTTAGACCACCCAACCAATATAGCCGACCCTAGCCGTTTCCATAGTAACTAATGTTGCAAGAGACCATACTTATAAACACGCGCTAACCACAAGATAGCTTATTCCCAAATTCTCGCTTGACGAGGAAGCGTGACCAGACACCTTAATTCAACTTAATTTCAAAAATTATATTAGGGGTCTCGGCTCTCGCTTTTGAAACATGAGAACTCTTCCTGTAGTGAAGGAATCATATTAAAAAAAAAATATTATAATATAAGCTCTATTTCTGTATGGAGCACTGTCGTTTTGAAAATAAAAGCAAAAATACTAAGGAACTCCGGATTATTTACCTAACGTGTTCTTTCCTATTTTTCTGCATACCTGCACACACACACACACATATATATATATATATATATATATATATATATATATATATATATATATATTAGCAGTTCCCTTCCTTTGTTGCATATTTTCGTCCAGCTTTTTAAACGACGAATCACACAAGAGGATTGGATATGACTCAAATGATCGTCCCGAAAATATATCAAAAGAGCAAAGACGAACTGTGTTTTGTTTCCTGAATACACAATTCAATTCGCCAGACCAGAAAAAGCAACATAAGATTTAAAAAAAAAATAAAATGAAAAGAAAAGCAAAAGCGAGAAGTCGAGAAAGCAAAGATCTGAAGCCGCTCCTTGGAGATGCTCTCTTATTGATGGCATCAAGAACGCAGTCATTTTCGGTGTTAGGAGAGACAGAAGCAAACTTTACGATCACAAAAGATAAGAAATAATGAGCCAGGATAACAATGGCTGTCTACAACGATGAAGAATACGCTGAGGGAATAGGTTTTATAGAACATTTAAATCAATTATCGAGGTTTCAATCTTCACTGTCAGTTGCCAAAATAATAAAACTGTGCATTTAGCATTTTTTTCTGTCTTTGTTGTTCTTCTTGTTGTTTGTTTTAATAATTTCACCCCAAGCAAGGCGATAATGCCACTAAGATGCAAGGGATTACTAGAGGGGGGTGAAAGAAAAGAAGAAGACGTTAGGATAAGAAACCGGAAACACAATCCTAAACACTAACAGTCCTGGGTATGACGATAAACTACATGCGGCAGCAAGACCTCTGATTGGGAGATTGGAGCTTTTGATGTGCCAGGAACCACCTCTTAATTGTTTTTGTTACCCGGTCCACCCTGAACCGGGGTGGTAGCATCTGTTAGGGTCTCAGCTATGGGCAAATAATCAAACAGGAGTCAAAACAATAAGTATAAAAGTATAAAAATAAATTTTTGTAGTAAAAATAATAGCAATATATTTTTTCGAAAAACAAAATTACTAGCAATTCATTTTTGAGGAAAATAAATGCATACATATTCTATTCATACGAACCTATCCTAAAAATCTTGTCGGCATTAAATAACACATTGATGTGTTGATATGTCGTAAAACAAAATAAACCAAACTGAACAGGAAAGAAGAGAGGAGGGTTATCATTATTTAGACTATTTTTATTCGGTTAGTGTCCTCATCTTGGTCGCTGCTATAACAACGGGACAATAGCTTAGTAGATTAAAGTGTTGGTAACATCGTAATTGTGAATTCAATCTCTGGGCCGGGCAGTAGGTACTTAGACTCATTTGAAACAATAACTGATCAGTAAAATAAAAGATAAGAACTAAACGAGATATCCCTAGACATGGGCAGTGGAACGAGAACGACCTAACCCCTGTAAATTAAATAAAGGGTTCAATTCAGAATTCCGTGTAGTTTACTCAGATCGATATACATCTGAGGAAGAGAGGGGGCGAGCAGATACTACACTTTGATGCTGGGGACTACCTTGTATCAGTTAATTTTTAATACATAATTTGTCCTTGTGATTTCTAGTCTTGGGTATGACGATAAACTACATCTGGCAGCATGACCTCTGATCGGGAGATTGGAACTTTTCAGGAGCGTGAAACCACCTCTTAATTGCTTTTGGTCCTAGGTCCACCCTGACCCGGAGTTGTAGCACATGTTAGGGTCCCAGCTATGGGCAAATAGTGGACCCCAAAACAAAAATCAACAGTACATTTTTGTAGTGAAATTACCACCAATAAATTTTTATTTTAAATTCCAAATATTTCATCATCTTCAAACTATAAATCTAAAATACGTACATTTACTCAGTAAGTATAAAATTATGTACAAAATATATGTAGTTAAAGGCATAAAATTGCACACAAAAGTTTTAAAATTTCAGTATTAAATAACCCATAGAGGTGTTGATATACCACTAAATAATAACAACCAAACATTGTGATTTCACTTTAGCTTTTCTCGATGAACCAGAGTGTGCGCATTTCAATGATAAACATAGGAATTGAACTCATAGTCACCGGATAATTAGATGCACTTACCCATAGTTTTATATTCACTCATCTGATAAAAGACAGCGGAATTTTGAATCATGAAACATAATGCCTATACTTTGCTATTCTTTGGACATATGCCATTGTCCCGTAGGACATGGGCAGTGAAATAAGAACAGTCTACCCCATAAATTAAATAAAGGGTTCAGTTGAGAATTCCCTGTAGGTTACTCAAATCGATATACACATGAGGAAGGCTGAAGGACGAAACTTCCTAAATTATTACTATAGTCCGAATATAGTGTAAATAAGGAAACCTCCAGTCCTGTTCAATAGACGGAGAAGGAGTGTAAACCGGGTAAAGAAAGCTATCTACGCCTGTTGCGTGTTTCTTAAAGATCAGGCATGTTGGTATTAAATGATTAGTAATACATTTAGTACTAGTTTTCCCTCAGAAATTAACGGCAACCTACTACGGAAAAATCTTCTGCCTAGTCACGAATCAACACCATGATATTGTTACTTTTGAGGTAACTTTTAACAATTATTTTATTGTTGCTTGACTCCATCTATTTGTGGTTTACGGCCGTTTCATGTTGAAATACAGGTTCCCGTACGAATACTGAAGTTAAGCAGCACCGAGCCTGGTTAGTATCTACACGGCTGACCACTTGAGAATACCAGGTGCTGTAAGCTTGGATGTGTGGGTGGTGCAATAGACAACGGCTCGAAATTGTTAATCGGAGAGCCGAGTTCCAATTTCGGTTGAGTTCGTTATATTCACTTACGCACAAATGAATTCACCTATTCTTTCCCCAGCAATGGGTTAATTAGTAGAATTTTTTTCAGTAAATAATTATTTAACAAAGAATACTTACAATACAAAGATATTTGTCCATATTTCTGAGATGAGGTATTATGTACATTATTTACATTATTCTGACTATTGTCCTCATCTTTGTCGCCATATTTATTACAACGTTTCGGCCGTTGTACGCTCCGGTCTTCTTCAGGTGGTTAGAATGTCGAACTAAACCCTTTATTTAGCTCACTGGGGTAGACTGTTCTAGGTCCACATGCCATGTTTAATGGATGCCAGTTGTCAGTTATCTCCTGTTAATTCACCTCTCCAAGTTCTCCAATGCCTCAAGAACACAAGGCCCAGTCGATAAAGGCGTTAGTTAGATCCAGTGACAGGACCCAAAGAGTGTGAGTTCAATACCCGGTTATACATATACCGGGTGTAACAGGCAAATTTTTCCAAATCGTGTAAAACAAAATTGTTCATTTGTTAGATTAAAC